>CAUYUJ010003225.1:573106-591060 GCA_963575745.1 Prorocentrum cordatum
CACGCGATTGCCGTGCCTTCTCGCAGTGACTTTTGCCAGTACACTCACGGAGAAACGCACGAACTCGCACGCGTTGCCCCTGCACGGACGGAACCAGAGACAACGCCAAGACTGCGACCCGTTCGAGAGTGCCCCGCCGTTCAAACGTCGAACGTCGATTCCCGCTCTCACCCCCCATCCCCCCAGCCTCCCATCCCTCTCTCCCTCCCCAGGGGTTGCCTGTCGCGTCTGCCCTGGCTTGGCCAGGGCCGAGGCCACATCACTACCTGACGCCCTGACGATGCGGCCCATGGGCCTTCGAGCACGGCGGAGCCTCGTGGGGCGGGCACCCCCGCCATCCCGGTGGACCCACGAACCATCGGTGGTCCCTTGCTAGAGGCCACCTAAATGGGGTCCGAACAGATGGGGTCGGAGGATCGCGCCGCATCGCCGATGCATCGGCGACGTCAGCGATGCATCCGCGCCATCGGCGTGGAGAAAATCGGGCCCCACACCAAGCCGCATCGGCGATGCATCGGCGATGCGGCGCGATCCTCCAAACCCCATGTACTCGGACCCCAGCCAGGAGGCCTAGCCTCCCTCACTCTCCCTCCCTCCCCCCGCCTTGCCTCCTCTCCCCCCCCCCTTCCCTTCTCCCTCCGCTCCCCTCCAGAGAGCAGCCCGTGCAGATGGAACGAGCCAGCGAGCGCTCCCGCGGGGTCCACGAGGTGCCCCGGAAACGCAGAGCAGCTGCCCCGCAGAAGGGCGCCAGGAGATCGGGCGCGGTGGAGCCACATGCAGCCGTCTGCCCTGCAGAGAGGCTCATCCTCGAAGAAGTCGTTCGAGTCTGCGGCGACTCGACCATGAGTCGGCGGCGAGCGAGGGGGGGGAGTGAGAAGAAACAGGCCTTCTCATAAGCCTTCTGGCCTGCTGAGAGGTTTTCTGTGTCTTCGGGGAAGGCTTATAAAACTTCTCAGAAGGCCGGGGGACTTCCGAGCCTTCTGAGAAGGCCTTCTCCTTCTCACTTCCCCCCAGGGCTCGCCGCCGAATGAGGGTGATGGCCACTTATGCTGCTGGAGGCTGGGCGCCACTGCCATAACAGCACAAGGGAAAATCGGATCCCTGGGAGCAGTTCTTGAGCCGTCACATCTGCAAGGACGCAGGATCGAACGCTTGAGCAGGCGCCTGCATGTCCTGCTCTGCCCCCACAGATCAATACAGAATTTGTGGACAGCCCAGATTGGGTCGGTTCGCACTCCAGCCCCCTCATTCTCTGTGTCCTCCCTTCCCCCTCGTGCCCCACTCCCTCCTGCTCGTCCACCGCGTCTTCCTCTTCCTCTTCCACGTCATCCCCCGTGCCCGCTTCCTCCGACCAAGGCCCACTACAGGAGGGTCGGCCAAAGTAGCATGAAGAGATGCTTACCCAGAACTGACTGCTACTTTCAAGATATGTCCTTCGCTGGGCATCTCATACAGACACGGGGGCCCGCAGCGCGCGCGCTTTTCCAGCACTCAGGCAGCGACTGGTCAGTTACAGAGTGCAGCTCTACCAGCAGGAACAGGAGGCCAAAGGCGCCCCCTGGGAGCAAAGTGGGGGGGTGGGACGGAGAGCCAAGGAGTGTGAAGCATGACGTGTCTGACCACCTGAGGATTCTCCTTCTCGTCGTCGCCTGGGCCCAGGGAGCAGCAACCACGAGCCAAGGCAAAAAGTTCTTGAGGGCAGCTCGGAAAACAGGCGGCGCGGAGCAGGAGCAACAGCAGCAGCCCAGGTAGAGCAGGGCTTGCCATCGCAGCGGCCACGGCAGCAGGCGCAGTCGACGCGGTGGCGTCGGCCACGTGACGGAGCTCCACAGGCGCTGCGATGACTGGCACTGCAGCTGAGGCAGAGTGGCGAGAAGGGTGGGGGGTGGAGCTGAAAGGTGCGGCTTGCATACAACGAATGACATGCACGGGCCACTGACCGGCAAGGCCTGGGGCTGCGCAGATGGCGTCCGGAGATAGCCCCCGCTGGCCTCAACAGGCCCCCCAGGGCAATCTGGGGCGGCGCGAGGGTGTTGACTCCCCGAGCTTCCCTGGATGCGTGTATTTATTATGTTGAGGCCAGCTGGCACCGCAGGCCTGCGGCGTCGTGTTATTGTTCCACGCGTAGCCCCTCAAACTCTCGGCCCCTTCGCTCGGGACCGGTTTTTCATCCCGAAAGTTTGTCGACGGCCCCAGAGTCCGAAACTAGGACGGGAATGATGCCATGATAGGATTGGCTCAGGAAACGTTACAGGATTTCCAAGGAGTATCTTGCGGCCCTCGCTTCTGCACCCAATTGAAACACTTGGAAGTTTGGGAAATCTTGAACTTGGAAACTTGGACGTCTTGCTCATCTGAGAAGCGGACCTCCCGAGGCCGAGATCTGGGGAAAAAAGCCAGCACTAAAAAAAAGTAGCGATCACGACGTCGGGGGTCTGGGACTACCTCTGGGGCCTAACCGTGCGTGGCCCCCCAAGCCTTGCCGCGCTGGCCGCCCCAGCAGGTTGCCGCCGAGGCGGCACGCAGCGGCCACGAGAACCTCGCTCAATACTGCGCGTTCTGCGGCTGGGAGCACCACGGGCAAGTCCTCCGAGCCACCCGAAGGGGGGTCCCCAGGCCTCCAGTTCTGGCCGTTGGCCTGAGGGCCCAGCATGGAAGGATGGCGAGGAGGTCCTCCTCTTCCTCCTTTTCCTCCTCCTCCTCCTCCTCCTCCTCCTCCTCCTCCTCCTCCTCCTCCTCCTCCTCCTCCTCCTCCTCCCCCCCCCTCCTCCTCCTCCTCCTCCTCCTCCTCCTCCTCCTCTTCCTCCTCCTCCGTCCCTTTCCTTTGCAACAAAAACTCCTCGCTGCCGCGCACCCCCAGAAGTGTCAGTGGGGCGGGCCAGACATGTCGCCTGAAATGCTTCACCATTTATGACCCCGAAGCCTGAAATTTGGGGCGGCCCATTTTCAAAATGTTGCTCACGCCTCAGCGCCACGCACACTCGTCTTAAAAACGTGCAACCGATTCACGAATGGAAGGCGGCTCCTTTTCAAAATGTGGTTCTCGCCTTCGCGCCGCGCACGTTCGTCTTTCAAAATTGCAACGGTTTCAAAAATTGTAAGGTCGAAGTCCCGGAAATTGTCTGGACGCAACAGTCAGTTTGATTCGCGGTGTTGAAATCCCAGTAGTGGTGTTCTGGCACGATTTCGGATTGTCACGACGCAACACTCATGTTGATTCACTGCGTGGAGGTCGCAGGAAGTGCGTATTTGGCAAGATTGAGGGTTCTCAAACGGTTGCCTTTCGGGCACGCCCCGCAATGAAAAACAAATTAGGGACCTGTGATGAGAAAACTCGGAGGGAAGGTTTATTGCAGCATCGTTGACGCGTCTTTGGTTTACCCTGGTCCTCCTCCTCCTCCTCCTCCTCCTCCTCCTCCTCCTCCTCCTCCTCCTCCTCCTCCTCCTCCTCCCCCACCTCCTCCTCCCGCGCTGTTATCCTGCGGCCCCAGCCCTCGCCGCCCCTTTGAACGGTCCCCTCGGACGCCCCTCCCTCCAAGAGCGCGCGCGCACCCAGCCGAAATTTCGTTTGCAAAACCCATGCGGCGGGGTCTGCGACGAATGTTTGGCGTTGGCTGGTGCATCTCTGCGGCCGCGCCAGCCCGGGCATGCACGCGCGCGCGGCGCCCCGTAGTTTTGGCGCGACCGGCGCGGCCGCGGTGCCGCTGACCGCTGGGAACTTGCCAGCGGGCACTTCAGTGCGAATCGACGACTTGGGCGGGCGCAGTATCATGGCGACGCCGACAACGGTAGACACGCTTATGAGTAGCGATGATGGTGGCGATGGTGGCACTGATGGCGGCCAGGCCAATGACGGCGATGACGTTGATCACGCCCGCCGATAGCAAGATGATGTCCTCGCGTCCGCGGTGAAGGTTGTTGAAGGAGTTGGACATGCGCGCGCGGCCGACGCGCGCGAACGGCCCGAGCGGTGTTATTAGACACGGATCGCGCCCCCCACCCCCGAACCCCCCAGCACGCGCGCAAGGGCGCTCGAATGAGTTCGACACGCGGCGCGAGAAGCCCATTTGGAAGGATTTGATGGCCATGTTGACAAACTTATGGTTTTCTTAAGAATTCGCAGGAGCGCGGGCGCAGGCTTTGTTTGAATACTGCCGTTGCAAAACGTATGTTTTAATATGTGTTCGAGACGCTCGTTTCTGACACCTCTCAGATTTTCAAGCGATTTCGACAGGCGCGCGAGACGACGCGCGCGCGCGTACACGTCGGCCCATCTGTTGCAAGGAGTTCTTGCGACAGCACGCGCGCAAAGGCGTTCGGGGGATTTCGATGTGCGCGCGCGAGAGGCCCGTTTGATAGCATGTTATGAAAACGTTGACAAACGATAGTCTTCTTAAGAATTCGCAGCAGCGCGGGCGCAGGTTTCTTTGAAAACCTTCTACTGCGAAACCATCTGGTTGCTATGAATTCGTGGCCCTCAATTTGAAATCCTTGCGGCGCTCGCGACAACGCGCGCGTGCACTTCGTATTCTTGATAATTGCTGATTTCTGCGAAACGAAAGCGCGCATAACAATTTCAGCAGAAAGTGAAGCGGGGGGTCGATCTCCGACCTGGCGGGGACGGCATGAATTCGGGAAAGTGAATAAAGAGGCAGAACCACATGGAAATTGCAACGCGCGAGGCCGGGCCGAGAAGTCTTGAAGGGTGATGAAGGTAAAACAGAATCTCCTTCAGAAAGGAAAAATCAATGTGGCACAATACGGCGCCGTATATGTGGCACAACATAGATGGTGCGACCTATGTTGTGCAACTGATTTTAACCAATGCTTCGACACATCCCATGCTCTTGCAAACCTCCCACCCACCCACCCGCAACTTGGTTTGCAAAACCTCTTAAGACCGACTACGGCGACACCGACGACGACGACGTCGACGACGCCGACGACGATGACGGCGACGACGACGACGCCGATGACGACGACGAAGACGACGACGCTGACGCCGACGACGACGACGTCGCCAACGAAGACTACGACAACGACGACGAGGGAGGAGGGAGGACGACGACGACGACGACACCGACGACAACGACGAGGGAGGAGGGAGGACGGCGACGACGCGAACGACGAAGAAGGAGGAAGGACGGCGACGCCGACGACGACAACGACGAGGGAGGAGGGAAGACGACGACGACAACGACGACGACGACGACGACGACCGACGACGACGCGGCGAAACAGGAGGGACGACGACGAGACGCCGACGACGGACGACGACGACGACGACGACGGGAGGAGGAGGAAGGACGACCACGGCGACAACGACGACGGAAACGACCACGACGCCAAAGAGGACGACGACGACGAACACGAGGAAAGACAGAGGACGACGTAGGCGATGACGACGACGACGACGACGACGCGGGAGGAGGGAGGACGGCGACGACGACGACGGCGACGACGCAAGAGTTCGCGCGCACGCTTTTGTTGAAAATCCGTGTTGCGAAACCTTGGGTTTTTGTTGGTTTTTTGGACACACGATTTTGAAATCCTTCCGAAACCGATGGGTTGTGAAGGATTTCGGCATACGCGCGCGACGACACGCAGGGGATTCTCGCGACGGCACACACGCAAAGGGCGTTCGACAGATTTCGACAGACGGCGCCGACGTTGATCACGCCCGCCGATAACGATGACGACGTCCCCGCATCAGCGATGAAGGTTTTGAGAGGAGTTGGACATGAGCGCGCGGCCGACGCGCGCGAATGGCCCGCGCGGTCTTATCTGACACAGATCGCGACCCCCAGCACGCAAGCAAGGGCGTTCGAATGAGATCGACATGCGGCGCGAAAAGGCCCGTTTGGCAGAATGTGATAGCAATGTTGGAAACCTATGGCTTCTTGAGGTTTCGCCAGAGCGCGCGCGCAGGTGTTCGAAAGCTGACGTTGCAAAATCATATGTTTCATATGGTTTCGGAACACTCGTTTTTGAAATCCGTACGACACCTTAAGGTTGTTGAAGGATTTCGGGATGTGCGCGCGACGACGTGCGCTCGAACGTCTTCCCATTTGCTGCAAGTGATTATTGCGGCAACACGCGCGCAAAGGTGGTCGAGCGACTTCGACACGCGCGCGCACGAGAACCATTTGGTAGCATGGTATGAAAATGTTGAAAAACCAACGGTTTGCTTAAGAATGCGTAAGAGCGCGGGCGTAGTTTTTGTTTGGAAACGATTGTTGCGAAAACATGTGTTTCAATCTGTCTTCGTGAGATTCGACTTCAAAATCCTTACGACATCTGCGATGTTTGAAAGATTCGGGCATATGCGCGCGACGACGCGCACGCGTGAAAGTCGCCCCATGTGTTGCGAAGGGTTTTTGCGACAGCACGCGCGCAAGGGCGTTCGAATGAGCTCGACACGCGCGCGCGGACAAAAAACAGCTTGGTACCATGGTATAAAAATGTTGAAAACCTATGGGTTGTCTTACGAATTCGCAAGAGCGCGGGCGCTGGCATGTTTGGAAAACCCTTGTTGCACAACCGTATGATTGTTATGTTTCGTGAATCTCGGTTTTGAAATCCTCACGAAACCTTGTGAGTTTGAAAGATTTCGGCATGCGCGCGCGACGACGCGCGCGCGTGCTCTTCGTCCCGTTTGTTGGAAGGGGTTCTTGAAACACTGATGGTTGTTGATAAATTAATGCGCGCGCATAGAATTCTTGGTAAGGAGGATGAAGGGCACATGTCGGCCTGGATGGGATGGAACGATCTCATATTTCGGATGGAGGGTGGGCAAAATCGAATGTAAATCGCACATCCGCGGAGGGGTACCGAGAAATCCGGCCTCAGGAGGGTGGTGGATCCTAAGTATTTGTTTAGCAAAGAGGAGATACGTTGTGCAATAAATGGTGTGTAGAATATGTGGTGCAATCTATGGTGTGCAATCAATCACCTGCTCAACTTGAAGCTGTCCTCTCCATTGCTCGTGCAAACATCCCACCCTCCCACCCGCAACTTGGTCGCAAGACCTCTTAAGATCGTGACGGTGGGTACCGAATGGCACTTGGCAGCGACGACGCCGACGTCAACGACGACGAAGACGACGACGCCAACGCCGACGACGACGAAGACGACGGCGACGTCGCCAACGAAGACGACGACGAGGGAGGAGGGAGGACGACGACGGCGACAACGACGACAACGACGACAACGACGACAACGACGACAACGAGGGAGGAGGGAGGACGGCGACGACGCGAACGACGAAGAAGGAGGAAGGACGGCGACGCCGACGACGACAACGACGAGGGAGGAGGGAAGACGACGACGAAACGAAAAAGACTACGACGACGGCGACGAAATAGGAGGGACGACGACGAGACGCCGACGACGGACGACGACGACGACGACGACGAGGGAGGAGGAGGAAGGACGACCACGGCGACAACGACGACGGAAACGACCACGACGCCAAAGAGGACGACGACAACAAACACGAGGACGACGTAGGCGACGACGACAACGACGCGGGAGGAGGGAGGACGGCGACGACGACGACGACGACGACGCAAGAGCACGCGCGCACGCTTTTGTTGAAAATCCGTGTTGCGAAAACAAATGTTTTTGTAGGTTGTTCGGACACACGATTTTGAAATCCGTCCGAAACCGATGGGTGTTGAAGGTTTTCGGCATACGCGCGCGACGACGCGCGCGTCTGCACTTGGTCCCATCTGTTGCAGGGGATTCTCGCGACGGCACACGCGCAAGGGCGTTCGACAGATTTCGACATGAGCGCGCGCGAAGCCCGTTTGGTAGCATTTTGTGGAAATCTTGAAAACATATTGTTTTCTTAAGGTTTCGCAAAAGCTTTCGCGGACGCCTTTTTTAGCAACTCTGTGTTGCGAAACCCTGTGTTTGTGTATTTTTTGGGGAACTCAATTGCGAAATCCTTCCCGCACCGAAGGTTGTTGAAAGATTTCGGCATGCACGCGCGACGACGCGCGCGCGTGCACTCCGTCTCATTTTTTTGCAAGGGGTTCGTGAACAACTGTTATGTTAGAACAAAAAATGTCACCGCAACGGCGAGGGAGGAGGGAAGACGACGACGACGACAACGACGACGACGACGGCGACGAAATAGGAGGGACGACGACGAGACGCCGACGACGGACGACGACGACAACGACGACGAGGGAGGAGGAGGAAGGACGACCACGGCGACAACGACGACGGAAACGACCACGACGCCAAAGAGGACGACGACGACGAACACGAGGAAAGACAGAGGACGACGTAGGCGACGACGACGACGACAACGACGCGGGAGGAGGGAGGACGGCGACGACGACGACGACGCAAAAGCGCGCGCGCACGCTTTTGTTGAAAATACGTGTTGCGAAACCTTGTGTTCTTGTAGGTTTTTTGGATACGTGATTTTGACATCCTTCCGAAACCGATGGGTTTTGAAGGTGTTCGGCATACGCGCGCGACGACGCGCGCGTCTGCACTTCGTCCATCTGTTGCAGGGGATTCTCGCGACGGCACACGCGCAAGGGCGTTCGACAGATTTCGACATGAGCGCGCGCGAAGCCCGTTTGGTAACATTTTGTGGAAATCTTGAAAAACATATGGGTTTCGTCGGATTTCGCAAGAGCTTTCGCGGAAGCTTTTTTAGCAACTCTGTGTTGCGAAACCATGTGTTTTTATATGTTGTTTGGAAACTCGATTGCGAAATCCTTCCCGCACCGCAGGTTTTTGAAGGATTTCGGCATGCACGCGCGACGACGCGCGCGTGTGCACTTCGTCTCATTTGTTGCAAGGGATTCGTAAAAAAGTGTTATGTTAGAACAACAAATGTCACCGCATAGTTTTTTAAACCAGGGAACCTCAGGGGGGGGGAACCGGCCTAGCTGGGATGGTACGATTTCATATTTAGGATGGACGAGTGTGCAGAATAAATATGAAATCGTACTATCCCAGGGGGAACCGATAAGTCCGGGGGGGGGGTAGAGTCTGTTCTCTTTTTAGAAAAGAGAATTTATTCCTGTTCGCAATTGGTTGTCCACTCCACTGCTCGCGCAAACATCCCACCCACCCACCCGAAACTTGGTTTGCAAAATCTCTTAAGACCGTGACGGTGGGTACCAAATGGCACTTGGCAACGGCAGCGACGCCGACGACGACAGCGACAACGACGACGACGACGCCGACAACGAGTACGACGACACCGACGACGTCTCCAACGACTTCGACGACGCCGACAACGACGACGACGACGACGACACCGACGACGACGACGACGCCGACGACGAAGACGACGACGATGACAACGACGACGACGCCGACGACGCCGACGACGACGACAACGACGACACCGACGACCACGACGACGACGTCAACGACGCCGACGCCGACGACGACGACGGCGCAACGACGACGACGCCGACGTCGACGACGAGGACGACGACGACGCCGACGCCGACGACGACGAAGACGACGACGACGTCGCCAACGAAGACGACGACGAGGGAGGAGGGAGGGAGGACGACGACGGCGACAACGACGACAACGACAAGGGAGGAGGGAGGACGGCGACGACGCGAACGACGAAGAAGGAGGAAGGACGGCGACGCCGACGACGGCAACGACGAGGGAGGAGAGAAAACGACGACGACGACGACGACGACGACGGCGACGAAATAGGAGGGACGACGACGAGACGCCGACGACGGACGACGACGACGCCGAGGGAGGAGGAGGAAGGACGACCACGGCGACAACGACGACGGAAACAACCACGACGCCAAAGAGGACGACGACGACGACGAACACGAGGAAAGACAGAGGACGACGTAGGCGACGACGACGACGACAACGACGCGGGAGGAGGGAGGACGGCGAAGACGACGACGATGACGACGCAAGAGCGCGCGCGCACGCTTTTGTTGAAAATCCGTGTTGCGAAACCTTGTGTTTTTGTAAGTTTCTTTCGACAGACGATTTTGAAATCCTTCCGAAACCTATGGGTTTTGAAGGTTTTCGGCATACGCGCGCGACGACGCGCGCGTCTGCACTTCGTCCCATTTGTTGCAGGGGATTGTCGCGACGGCACACGCGCAAGGGCGTTCGACAGATTTCGTCATGAGCGCGCGCGAAGCCCGTTTGGTAGCATTTTGTGAAAATCTGGACAAACCTATGGGTTTCTTAAGATTTCGCAAGAGCTTTCGCGGAAGCTTTTTTAGCAACTCTGTGTTGCGAAACCCTATGCTTTTGTATGTTGTTTGGAAACTCGATTGCGAAACCCTTCCCGCACCGAAGGTTTTTGACGGATTTCGGCATGCGCGCGCGACGACGCGCGCGTGTGCACTTCGTCGTCTCATTTGTTGCAAGGGATTCGCGAAAAAGTGTTATGTTATAACAACAAATGTCACCGCACAATGTTTTTTTTACAAGGGAACCTCAGGGGGGGAAACCGGCCTAGCTGGGATGGTACGATTTCGTATTTAGGATGGACGAGTGTGCAGAATATATATATATATGAAGTCATACTATCCCAGGGGGGACCGATAAGACCGGGGGGGTAGAGTCTATTCTCTTTTTAGAAAAGAGAATTGACTACCCTGCACCGCGCCTGACCACCTCCACTGCTCGCGCAAACATCCCACCCACCTGCCCGAAACTTGGTCGCAAGACTTCTTAAGACAAGACCGTGAGGGTAGGTACCACATGGCACTTGCCCACGACACCGACGCCGACGACGACAGCGACAACGGCGACGGGGGCGCCGCCGACACCGACTACGACGACACCGCCAACGTCGACGTTGACGAAGACGACGACGCCGACGACGACCACGAAGACGACGACGACGTCGCCAACGAAGACGACGACGAGGGAGGAGGGAGGACGACGACGGCGACAACGACGACAACGACGAGGGAGGAGGGAGGACGGCGACGACGCGAACGACGAAGGAGGAGGAAGGACGGCGACGCCGACGACGGCAACGACGAGGGAGGAGAGAAAACGACGACGACGACGACGACGACGACGACGACGGCGACGAAATAGGAGGGACGACGACGAGACGCCGACGACGGACGACGACGACGACGACGACGACGACGAGGGAGAAGGATAACGACGTGGGAGGAGTGAAGACCACGACGACGACGACGACGACGACGGCGACGAAATAGTAGGGACAACGACGAGACGCCGACGAATACGACGAGGGAGGAAAGACGACCACGGCGACAACGACGACGGAAGCGACGACGACGACGCCAAGACGACGACAACGACGAGGAAAGACAGAAGACGACGACGGCGACGACGACGACGACGACGACGAGGGAAGAGGGAGGACGGCGACGACGACGACGACGACGCAAGAGCGCGCGCGCACGCTTTTGTTGAGAATCAGTGTTGCGAAACCTTGTGTTTTTGTAGGTTTTTTGGACACATGATTTTGAAATCCTTCCGAAGCCGATGGGTTTTGAAGGTTTCCGGCATGCGCGCGCGACGACGCGCGCGTCTGCACTTCGTCCAGTTTTTTGCAGAGGACTCTCGCGACGGCACGCGCGCAAGGGCGTTCGACAGATTTCGACATGCGCGCGCGAAGCCCTTTTAATAGCATTTTGTGAAATTCTTGACAAACCTATGGTTTTTTGTGATTTCGCAAGAGCTCGCGCGGAAGTTTTTTTTGGCAAATCAGTGTTGCGAAACCCTGTGATTTCGTATGTTTTTGGGGAACTCGATTGCGAAATCCTTCCGGCACCAGAAAGGTTTTTGAAGGATTTCGGCATGCGCGCGCGACGACGAGCGCGTGCACTTCGTCCAATGTTTTGCAAGGGATTCGTGAAAAAGTGCTATGTTATAACAAAGAATGTCACCGCATAGTGTTTTTCACAAGGGAACCTCAGGGGGGGGAACCGGCCCCCCGGGGATAGTGTAAATTCATATTTCGGATGGACATGTGGTCAGAATCATCTGTGATTTACATACCCGAAAGGGGGAGTGATAACGCCGGGGGGGGAGGGGGGGTAGATCGTATATTGTTTTTAGAAAGGAGAATATGCGTTGTGCAATTGATGTGGTGGAATAAATGGGATGCATTCTATGTGGTGCAATCAATCACTTGCTCAACTTGAAGCTGTCCTCTCCACTGCTCGCGCAAACATCCCACCCTCCCACCCGCAACTTGTTTTGCAAAACCTCTTAAGACCGACTACGACGACACCGACGACAACGACGACGACGACACCGACGACGTCTCCGACGACTTCGACGACGACAACGACGCCGACGCCGACGACGACGAAGACGACGACGACGACGCCAACGAAGGCGACGACGAGGGAGGAGGAAGGACGACGACGGCGACAACGACGACAACGACGACAACGACGAGGGAGGAGGGAGGACGGCGACGACGCGAACGACGACGAAAGAGGAAAAACGGCGACGCCGACGACGACAACGACGAAGGAGGAGGGAAGACGACGACGACAACGACGACGACGACGACGGTGACGAAATAGAACCGACGACGAGACGCCGACGACGGACGACGACGACGATGACGTGGGAGGAGGACGGACGACCACGGCGACAACGACGACGGAAACGACCACGACGCCAAAGAGGACGACGACGACGAACACGAGCAAAGACAGAGGACGACGTAGGCGACGACGACGACGACGCGGGAGGAGGGAGAACGGCGACGACGACGACGACGACGACGACGCAAGAGCGCGCGCGCACGCTTTTGTTGAAAATCCGTGTTGCGAAACCTCAGGTTTTTGTAGGTTTTTTGGACGCACGATTTTGAAATCCTGCCGAATCCGATGGGTTTTGAAGGTTTTCGGCATACGCCCGCGACGACGCGCGCGTCTGCACTTCGCCCCATTTGTTGCAGGGGATTGTCGCGAAGTCACACGCGCAAGGGCGTTCGACAGATTTCGACATGCGCGCGCGAAGCCCCGTTTGGTAGCATTTTGTGAAAATCTTGACAAACCTATGGGTTCCTTAAGATTTCGCAAGAGCTCGCGCGGAAGCTTTTTTGGCAAATCAGTGTTGCGAAACCCTGTGTTTTTGTATGCTTTTGGGGAACTCGATTGCGAAATCCTTCCGGCACCAAAGGTATTTGAAGGATTCCGGCATGCGCGCGCGACGACGCGCGCGTGTGCACTTCGTCTCATTTTTTGTAAGGTGCTATGTTAGAACAAAAAATGTCACCGCATAGTGTTTTTTTACAAGGGAACCTCAGGGGGGGGGGAAACCGGGTCGGCTGGGATAAAATGATTTCATATGTAGGATGGCCGAGTGGTCAGAATCATATATGATTTACATACCCGAAAGGGGAACGGATAAGTCCGGGGGGGGGGGGTAGAGTCTATTCTCCTTTTAGAAAAGAGAATCTATAAATAACCGCCAGACCGACAGACAGGCCCACCTATGGGCGGCGACGAGGCGGCGACGGCAACAATATAGCCACCAGACCGACAGACAGGCCCAGTTCCTTAGACCAGAAGTAAGAACCCCTAAGTGCAAGCACTGTTTGGGGAACCTTCAAACCATCCCCAAAATTATCCCACCGTGTTTCAACGTGAAGAATACGCGTATCGGTTGCCCCGGATCGCTGCTCCCTGGTGCGTTTTCGCCTCGCCGTCGACGGAACAGTGTTTACGTGAAGGCAGCAATCCCACATCCCAGCCTCAACTACCAAATTCCACTGTTGCTGGACGCGCGCAACAATGATTCCATGTTATCCCTGAATCTCCCCGACGTCGGCCTGGGATGATGTGCACTGTTGCACTTCAAAAGAACCTTTCGTCGAGGATAAGTACTGCGTACGAGAGCTGGACGGGCGCATGGTAAAAGAAAGACGAGGAGAGGATGGAGGCGGCCGCACGCGGGCCCTGGTGAAGGATGCCGCAGCTGGAAGACCAGCCCGCCCCCGAAGAGCCAGGCGTGACCCATCCGAGAGTGAGATCATCACCACGCCAGCAGCGCCACCGCGAACCGCATGCATGAATCAGGGCCCTCGTCCAGGGCCCGGCAGGCACAGCGACGGGCCCGACGATGGCGAGAACCGACCGGATGCGGGGCACCGCCGAGCGAGTCCGCCAGCTCCGCTGGCCGACGGCCCCAAGCCCAAGCGTTTCGTGCTCAGGGTTGCAGTTCAGTGTTTCGGCCTGCGGCTTCCCCAGAAGCTCGCCACTGCATCCACGTCGCCACGATATTGATCCTGCATCAGAGTGCTGATGGCAACGTGCAACGATGGGGACCCGTGCAAAATTGAGGCATGCCAGTCCCGACCCCTGCCCCTCTTGAAGAGCTGCAGCCAGGCGTTCCAGTCGTCCCTGTTTGCTGCAACACGGCAGCTCGTGCACTCCACCCTCCCCTCGACTTCACTGGTCACGCGGCGTCATGTGGAAGAGACTAACAAAAAACCTAAGAAGAAGATCCGATGACAACACCTGCGATAAGACAGCATGTTCGGAAGCAGCTGAGGACTGAGGAACCCAAACAAGTACCTACCCCACCGCTCTTGTAGGAAATAGCAGGGGAAGCGCAATTGGATGTGCGGGAGCACAGGGGTAGCAGTAAGAGGGCAGGTAAGGAAGGTGCTGTTGTGCTTCCCCAGAGGTAATTGCATCAGCGAAACGCACTGCAGTCTACATGATTGCGCGGATGGGAGCACGGGCAGAACAAGTGGCACGTGTGCTCTGGCTCTTGCACATTTGAGGGGGAAGGAGGATGAGGCGTAGGTGGGGGGATCGAGGAGTCAAGGAGGAGGAGGAGGAGGAGGAGGAGGAGGAGAAGGAGGAGGAGGAGGAGGAGGAGGAGGGGCAGGAGGAGGAGGAGGGGCAGGTGGGGCCAGGGCGCCCCAGTGCTGAATCAGCGGTTGTCGATTGGGACTTGCTCGAATGTGTTTTTGACTGCTGAGGCGCGGTAGATTTTTTCGAGGCTGGGCCAGGTTGGGAGGCTGGGGTCCAGGGACAGGGCGGGAGGGGGGGGCTAGGACCAAAACCAGGGGGGGAGGTTGGGTCCAGCGCCAGGGCCAGGGGTACGACGACGAGGGGGGCTGGGGCTAGGACCAAGGGGGGAGGCTGGCTCGAGGGCCAGGACCAGGACCAGGGAGACGACGACGAACGAAAAGAAAGGTTCCTGCGCGAGGGGGGCTGGGGCCAGGGCCAGGGGGGGAGTTTGGGTCCAGTGCCAGGGCCAGGGGTACGACGACGAGCAAAAATGAAGGGTCCAGGGCGAAGGGGGCTGGATCCAGGGCCAAGGGAGGACGCCGGGTCTAAGGAGAAGACCAGGGGGGGCGACGACGAGGGGGCTTGAGCTAGGGCCAGGGTGGGAGGCCGGGTCGAAGGCCAGGACCAGTGGGGCGACGACGAACGAAAACCAAGGGTTTGGCGCGAGGAGGGCGGGGGCCAGGGCCAGGTTGGGAGGCTGGGTCCAGGGCCAGGGCCAGCGGGCAAGGGGGGCTAGGGCCAAAACCAGAGGGGGGAGGTTGACGAGGGGGGCTGGCGCTAGGACCGAAGGGAGGAGGCTGGGTCCAAGGCCAGGGGCCAGGGGGACGACGACGAGCGAAAAGAAAGGGCCGGGCGCGAGGGGGGCTGGGGCCAGGGCCAGGGGAGGAGGCTGGATCCAGGGCCAGGGCCAGCGGGGCGAGGGGGGTTAGGGGCCAAAACCAGAGGGGGGAGGTTGGGTCCAGTGCCAGGACCAGGGGGACGACGACGACGACGAGCTGGCGCTAGGACCAAAAGGAGGGAGGCTGGGTCCAAGGCTGGGGGACGACGACGAGCGAAAATAAATGGCCGGGCGCGAGGGGGGCTGGGGCCAGGGCCAGGGGAGGAGGCTGGATCCAGGGCCAGGGCCAGCGGGGCGAGGGGGGCTAGGGCCAAAACCAGAGGGGGGAGGTTGGGTCCAGTGCCAGGACCAGGGGGACGACGACGAGGGGGCTGGCGCTAGGACCAAAAGGGGGGTGGGTCCAAGGCCAGGACCAGGGGGACGACGACGAGCGAAAATAAATGGCCGGGCGCGAGGGGGACTGGGGCCAGGGGAGGAGGCTGGATCCAGGGCCAGGGCCAGCGGGGCGAAGGGGGCTAGGGCCAAAACCAGGGGGGGAGGTTGGGTCCAGTGCCAGGACCAGGGGGGCGACGACAAATGAAAATAAAGAGGTCCGAGCTCTAGAACACAACTGCAGGGGGCGCTATGGCTGGTGGGTGGGGGGATGCGGAGGGGTCACGCAGGAGGGGGCGGGGGAGCGGTGCCGTGCGGAAAAAAAAAAGAGGTCGGGGCGGAGGGGGCGGTGATGCGGAGGTGGCGCGCGGGAAGGGGGCGGCGGGGCGTGCCGAAATAAAGGGGTCGGGGCGGACGGGGCGCTCTGGCTGGTGGGTGGACGGGTGCGGAGGGGGCGCGCGGGATTGGAGGTGGGCGGTGCCGTGCCGAAATGGAGGGGTCAGGGCGGAGGGTGTGCGCTGCTGGCTGGTGAGTGGGGCGATGCAGAGCGGGCGGGTGCCGTGCCGACGTAGAAAAGTCGGGGCGGAGGGAGCGCGCTGGCTGGTGGGTGGGGTAATGCGGAGGGGGCGTGCGGGATGGGGGGGCGTGCCGAAATGAAAAGGTTAAAGCGGCGAGGGCGCGCTGGCTGGTGGGCGGGGTGGGCGAAGTGATGCGGAAGTGGCGCGTACCGCGCCGAAATAAAGTGGCCGGAGCTGTAGACACCCTGTGCAACATAATCAAAAAGTCGAGGCGGAGAGGCTGGCTGCGCGGGGGGGGGCGGGGGGGGGGGCGGTGCCGTGCCGAAAAAAAATGATGCGGAGGGAGCGCGCTGGCTGGTGGGGGAAGGGGGGCGGTGCTGTGTCGAAATAAAGCGGTCGGGGCGGAGGGAGCGCGCTGGCTGCTGGGTGGTGGGACCTGTGTCATGCCGAAATAAAGCGGTCGGGGCGGGGGGGCGCGCTGGCTACTGGGACCGGTGCCGTGCCGAAATGAAGGGGTCGGGGCGAAGGGTGCGCACGCCCCAAGAGGCCCCAAAGACAGTCCAAGAGAACCCCGAATCGCCGAACGATCTCTCCAAGACGCCTTGACGGCCTCCAGACGGCCCAAGAGGCCTGCAAAGCACTCCAAGAGGCCTCCAGAAAACTTTCCCACGAGAGCCCCAAGAGGCAAAATTCATGGATTTCCCCATACGTTTTTGACAGATTTTGGCGTTCTTGCCTCTTCCGCTTCCCGACGCGCCAGGCCGGCCCAAGAGGCCCCCAGGATCGCCCCGAGACGGCCCAAGATGCCCCCAAGAGGGTCCCCTGACGGCCGAAGAGGGCCCCAAGATGGCCCGAGACGCCTCCAAGACGGCCCAAGAGGCCCCCAAGACGGCTCCAGGAGAGTGCCCAGACGGGGGACCCGAACGGACATTTCGAGCTTTCGGCCCCAAGAGGCCCCCAAGAGGCCCCGAAGAAGCCCCAAGAGGCCCCAAGAGGCTCCCGAGGGGCCCCCAAACTGCCCGAAGACAGCCCAGGAGAGCCCCAAATTGCCCAGGAGGCCTCTCAGAGTGCCTCGAGACGGCGCAAGAGGAGCCCTGGACGGCCCAAGACGGCCTCAAGAGAGCCCCAGGCTGTCCCAAGAAAGCCTCTGGCCTCCTCCTCTTCCTCCTCCTCCTCCCCTCCCACCTCTGCTCCCCCTCCTCCTGCTCTCCTCTGCCTCCTTCTCCTCCTCTTGCTTCTCCTCCACATCCTTCTCCCCTCTCCTCCTCCCTCATCCACCTCCTCCATCTTTCCTCCACCTCCCACTCATCCTCCTCCCCCTTCTGCCCCCCCCCTCGTTTTCATCTTCGTCGTTTTCAGGGTCGGCGGCACCGGCCGTAAGACCTTCGCAATAAAGCGGTCGGGGCGGAGGGGACGCGCTGGCTGGTGGGACTGGTGCCGTGCCGAAATAAAGCGGTA
>CAUYUJ010003226.1:0-28140 GCA_963575745.1 Prorocentrum cordatum
AATACTAGTATTATTACTACTACTATTACTACTACTACTACTACTACTACTACTACTACTACTACTACTACTACTACTACTACTAATAACAATAATAGTACTAACAATAATACTACCAATACTAATAATACTAATAATACAAATAATACTAATTATAATTCTAATTATTATAAAAAATACTAAGAATACTAATACGAAGAATAATAATACGATACGAAGAATAATAATAAGAGGAGGAGGAGTAGGAGGAGGAGGAGGAGGAGGAGGGGGAGGAGGGGGAGGAGGAGGAGGAGGAGGAGGAGGAGGAAGAGGAGGAGGAGGAAGAGGAGGAGGATGATGAGGAGGAGGAGGATTTTCCACATCAACCGCAGGACACGATCCCTGGGCTCTTCCAGCAGCGCGGGCAGAGGGAACTCCAGGGCGGGGACGATGAAGGCCACCACGACGAGCCCCGAACACGTCGCAGGAGAAGCTGAGGATGTTACTTCGCCTTCACGTTACGTTTGGAACCAGCGTCCAGCCGAGTACCCTTGAAACCAACTCTCTGCGCGCTGGAGCCGTACTCACAATCGGCCACAACCTCGCGGAAAATACTCTGGGCGAAAACGAAAGGAGCGGCAACAGCGGTGGGACCGTCACCAACGCAAGGTGTAGCATCATCAACATCTTCACAAACTGGAGCTTCACGCAGCCAAACACGGGCGACGAGATCACGAGCAAACCACCACGAAGAGCTCGAGACCCGATCGACACCATCCACATGGCCATGACGATGCGCAGCAGCAGGCGCCAGCTTGTCCAGGGGCTCGCCGGTCTGAGCCTTCGCAAGCAGGCCGCCCGCCTTTGCGTTACACTCGGATTCGGTGAACATGAGATGATCCTCACACGCGCTGGCAGGGAGGACGGACGAGTTCGGCTTGACCTCGTCCATCTGCTTGGTGAGCTGGGCCTCGGACTCGTGCGGCAACGCTGTGCCACCACCCTCAGAGCCATCCGCGGCAGGGGGGTGGACCCTGCACGCAGGATACTTGACAGCAGGCACCAACACTTCCAGGAGGTCGTCCACGTCGCACGTACCACCTCGAAACTGATGAGCGCCAGCACCTGGAAAGAAAGGCAGAGCCTCGCGGCACAGCACTGCGGGTTGAGAGGGGGCCGACGGCGCCGCCAGCATCTCAACGTCCGTGTCGCGCTGCAGCCCGCCGACTTCCGCGTGGCACTGCCCCTCGGAAGCAGGTGTCGCCGAGGGGACGCCTGAGCCTAGACGTGGGCCCGCCTGGGCTGCGACCCATGCCTCGCGCGGGGCACCAGCACTCGGGCAAACCGCTGCATGCCATGCAACGTCCCGTCGTAGACGACGGCCACCAGAAAGACGATCGCCAGCCACAAGGGAGCGAAGAGCAGGCCGTGCAATGTCTTCGCGTCGGGCGACCTCGTCAGCAGGGCCATGCTGAAGAGAACGCAGCCGATCCACCTCCTTGCGGAGCACGTCGATCTGGCCAAGGAGCTTCTTCACCAGGTTGTCTGCGGCGGCCCGCTCTGCCGCTGCGCCTCGAAGAGGCGGCTCCCGTGGCGACATGCCCAAACCCCTGCAGCGCCACACTCCGGACCGGCTATGCGCGGGGGAAATGGCGACCAGGGGGCTTGAGGCCGGCTTGAGCCAAAATGGCTACGGTGGGAGGAGGAGGAGGAGGAGGAGGAGGAGGAGGAGGAGGAGGAGGAGGAGGAGGAGGAGGAGGAGGAGGAGAGGAGGAGGAGGAGGAGGAGCGGGGTGCCGAGGTCGCCCCTGGCTGCTCGAGGTGCCTGGTGAGACCAGCGAGGGCTCCGCGTGGGGCCTGTTGAGGCCAGCCGGGGCTACCTCGGGGTGCTGTCTGCGCGCAACCCTCGGGGCGATCGAGATGGGTACGGGAAAGATGGGGTGCATAACGGACAGTAGATCTTGTTTATTCTCTTGCACAGGGTGTCTAGAGCTCCGACCACTTTATTCCGTGTCGCACTGCGCCCTCTCCTGCCCCTCCCCCTCCTACCCCTCCCCAGCGTTCCCCAGTGGCCCAGTGGCACCTTCGCCCAGTGCCCCCTCCCCCCGACCATTTACTTCCGCGTCGCACCGCGCCCGCCCCCCCTCCCCGCCCGCCTCCCACCCCTCCCCAGCCCCCCCCTGCCCGCCCCGCACCCCTTCTACCACTCCCCAGCGTTCCTCATTGGCCCATTGGAACCTCCGCCCAGTGCCCCCTCCGCCTCGGTCATTTTATCCCGCGTCGCACCGCACCCGTTTCCTCCTATCACCAGCCTTCCCCAGAGGCTCAGTGGAACCTCCGCCCAGTGCCCCCTCCGCCCTGACCATTTTATTCTGCGTCGCACCGCGCGCCCCCATCCCCTCCCTGCCCGCCCCTCTCGCAACTCTCCCCAGCGTGCTCCAATGGCCCAGGATAACTTCGGCCAGTGCCGCCTCCGCCCCGATCACTTCATTCCGCGTCGCACCGCGCCCGCCCCCCTCTACCTGCACCCCCCTCCTCCTCTCCCCAGCGTTCCCCAGGGGCCCAGTAGAACCTCCGCCCAGTGCCCCCTCTCACTCGGCCATTTTATTCCGCGTCGCACTGGCAGGCCCACTCCTCCCGCCCCCCCCCCAACCCTCCCCACGTGCCAACGGCCCATGGAACTTCCGCCCAGTTCCCCCCCGACCCGCCCCGACCAGTTGATTCTGCGTCGCACCCTGCCCGCCCCCTTTCCCGCGCTCTTCCCGCCCCCACCCCCACCAACATCCACCACCACACCACCACCACCACCACCACCACCACCACCAACCACTCACAACCACCACCACCTCACGACCACCACCCACACCCCACCACCACCACCACCACACCAACAACAACAAAACAACACCAACACCACCACCACCACCAACCACCACCAACACCACCACTCCACCACCACCACCACACCACCACCACACCACCACACCACCACCACCACCCACCACCACCACCAACCACACCACCACAACGACACCGCCACCACCACAACCAACACCACCACCACACCAACCACCACCACGACCACCACCACCACCACCGCCACCAGCGCGACACCGCCCTACGTCCAGTGCCCTCCCCACCCTGCCCCCGGACGCCCCGACCATTCAATTTCGGCGTCGCACCGCCCCCCCCGTCCAGCCACTCCAACCGTTCCCCCCTCCCCAGCCTCCCAGTGCCCTCTGCATCCCGGCCCCCTCCGCCCCGACCACTTTATTTCGGCGTCGCACCGCCCCCACCGCCCCGCCCCTCCCCGCGCCCTCCACACACCACCCAAACCCCACCACCACCACCACCACCACACCACCACCCCACACCACCACCACCCACCACACCACCACCACCACCACCCCACCACACCAACCACACCACCACCACCACCACCACACACCCCACCACCACCACCACCACCACCACACCACCACCACCACCACCACCACCAACACCACCACCACCACCACCACACCACCACCACAACCACCACCACCACCACCACCACCACCACCACCACCACCACCACCACCCACCACACCCACCACCACCACACCACCCCACCCACCAACACCACCACCACCACCACCAACCACCACCCACCCACCACCACCACCACCACCACCACCACCACCACCACCACACACCACCACACCACCACCACCACCACCACCACCACCACCACCACCACCACACCACCACCACCACCACCACCACACCACACCACCACAACACCACCACCACCAGCGCGACCCCCTCCGCCCCGACCATTTTATTTCGGCGTCGCATGGTCCCCACCGTCCCGCCCCCACGATTGTTCTCCCCTCCCCGCCCGCCCAGTGCACCCCGCCCCCCCTTCGCCCCGACCATTTTATTTCTGCGTTGCACCGCACCCGCCGTCCCGCCCCCCCCGAGACTTCTCCGATTTCTCGTCCCCTCTCTCCCCCCTTTCCTCCTCCTCCTTCTCCTCTTCTTCCTCCTCCTCTTCCTCCTCCTACTCCTCCTCTTCCTCCTCCTCCTCTTCCTCCTTATCCCTCCGTTTTGTGCAAGAGCCATGGCACGCGTGCCACTTGTGTTGAACAGGACTCGCTGTTGGTGCCGCCACGGCCTGTGCCCACTGAGACAGAAGGCCGCCTGCCCAACAGCGGCCGCTGTTGGTTTGGGACAGCATCTGCTGCCGGGCGCTGTTCCCACTCTTCCGTACCCATTTCGGGCGCCCAAAGCCTGAAGCCTTGCCATTGGAGCCGCTGGCCTGCGAGGAGCAGGTATCTCTGGGAGCGCCCGCGAACCCGTGGCCACACCGGCTCGTCCGGCCCCGGCTCGGACGACAGACGCCCCTCCTGCTGCTCTTCCTCCTCCTGCTCCTCCTGCTCCTTCTCCTCCTCCTCCTCCTCCTCCTCCTCCTCCTTCTCCTGCTCCTCCTACCTGGCCCGCGGGCCATGCGGATGCTTTCCTGGACAGCCCGCCCCACGCCCTGGCGTGAGGGTGGCACTCTTTCTTCGGGCTCCAGTCGTGGCTCCGCTCCCTCTCTGCCGTCGTCTATCCATGCGGCGTCGTCGGTTATCGGCTGCCATTGTCTATACCCATCTCCTCTTCTGTGCAGGAGCGTTCGCGGTTCAAGGACCCGCCGCGCAGTCGAGCCCGCCCGCACGGTTTCCTTCTTTTCGCGTGCATGTTCTCGCTCATGTCGTCGTCGTCGTCTTTTTCTACTGGTCGCCGTCCCTGCCAAGATAATTCCAAGAAGATAAAGCACCCATCAGGTGGATATTGTTTGCCTTCCAAAGGTCAGGTGGTAGAAAGTGTTCGCCTTCCAGAGTGTTCGCCTTCCAAGGGTAGAAATTGTTCGTCTATCAAGGAATACCCACTCGCAATTTGCATCAACTTGATTTGCGGTCTACGTGCCAACGATCCGTGTCTGCACAACTATCCATCCATGCCGATCTTGTGTTTTCAGCTTTTCTGCTTATCGAAGCGGCGAAGTAAGTGGCTTCTTCACGCAATACGTCTCCAAGGTATTCTCAGGTGGGTGCAGGTTCAATGGAGAACGATGAGATGCGTAGGTGCGTCCGACGATGTTGGTAGCTGCCCCGTGGATTTGTCTGCACCGTTACACCGAGCATTCGAGGGGCCCGACGTGCCGTGCAGGCCCTCTGTAGATGCTTGCCCGGTGGCCTTCGTCTCATCCTGCCCTTCTGCTTTGGATGTCGTTTGCCTCTCCCTCGCGCCCTCCTTCCCCCTCCTCCGCAGCCGGCAGGAACACGCTTCGGGGCAGTACGCTGCCTGTGGAGAAGCAGTGCTTCGATGGTACGGCGTCTCTCCCAAGCGCGGGCCACATTTCTGGATCCGAGTCCTTCCTCGTATTCATCGCCCCATCATTTCTCCTACTCCGCTGTCCACTGTCCTCCTGCTACTCGCGCTTCTCTGGCTCCTGCTGCTGCTGATCGTTTTTTTTCCGTTGCCACCTCCTCCTCATCACCCTCCTCGTCCTCAACCTCATCACTGTCGTTCTCCTCTTCCTGTTCATCATCTTGCCCATCCACCACAACCTCCTAGAGTGTATACAGCTCCCCTTTCCGACCGATTGCGTATGCCACGATGTGGCCAGTTTTGGGGTTCCAGGTACGTTCTAGCACCCGTCGGTGGATAGAAATCATCGACGCATTAGGAAGGCATAGTTGGGAGTTGCATGCTGATATGAAGAAGATCGTTACCCCTTCTCCATATTCGTTGCGAACGGGGCCACTTTTCTATTGCACATTCTGAAGCAGGACGTCAACACGTCATTCGTTGCATACATGTGTTCGGCGGGAACATCATTCGTTCTGGTTCTGCCGACATGATACTCCCGCTGTAGAGTTGGCCTCCTTTCGCGATCGTCGCTTGGCTCACGGCGTTCATAAGTCCGCTCTCGCCCCAAGCGCGGGCCAACTTTCTTGTCGTTGTCGCCCTTCCCCTTTCCCCTGCTCCTCGTTCCACTGGTCCTCCTGCGCTTCCCGCTCCTCCTGCTCCTGATCCTGCTGCTGTTTCTCCTTCCCCTCCTTCCTCATTCATTGGCTTACGCCACACCGCCGACCCCTTGGGGCGGCAACAATCGTCCCGCGCGTGGCCTGTCCGGACAGCTTGTGAGGCCCCTCTAGACACGGTTTGGAACCCTCTTGGGACCGTCCTGCTGTTCCCCCGGGCCGTTGTTATGGTTTTTGGGGCCTTCGTGGGGCGCCCGGAGGCTGTCGTGGAGCTTTTGGGAGGTCGATCTTGGCGGTTTACTTGGCCGTTGTGGGCCTCGTAGAAGCCCAAGAAGCGAATATGCTGAAAATGTACGTTCTCCCTGGGGAATGGGACGGTTTTTGCTTCTGGAGGCCTGCTTGGAGCGCCTCGTGGTCGCGTATGCAAGCGTCTTGGACGCCCATGGGGCTGTCTGGAGGCAATCTTGGACGGTTTGGACCGAATCGTCCCCCGCATGGGCCTTCCAGACAGCCTCTGGGGGCCCTCTTGGCCCGTTTTGGAGCCCTCTTGGGACCGTCCTGCGGCTTTCCTACGCCGTTGCTATGGTTTCTGGGGCCTGCGTGGGTCGCCCGGACGCCGTCTTGGAGCTTTTTGTGAGCCTCTTGGGCTGGCGAGGGTCGATCTTGGAGGCTTCTTGGGCCGTTTTGCGCCGCGTGGAAGCCGAATGGGCGAATGTGGTGAAAATGTACGTTTTCCCTCGGGAATGGGACGATTTTTGCTTCTGGAGGGCCTCTACGGTGCGCCTCGTAATAGCGTTTCAAACGTTTTGGGGACTTGTGGAGCCGTGTGGAGGCAATCTTCGGCGTTTTGGGGCAATCTTTTGTCGATTCGCAGCTCTCTTGGACCGTTCCCGGAACCTTTGGAACCTTTTTGGCCCGCCTGGGGGGGGGGCCTCCTGGGGCTCCACGTGTGCGGATGATGGATTCCCCCCCCCCCTCCCTCCAAACGGGCCGGTCCAGGCCCGGGGGGAGGGGCAGTTTGGGGAGGGGGAGGCATCTCACACGCCGTGACCCCAAGGGGTCGGCGGATTCTGTTCCTCGTCCTCCTGCTCGTCGGCCTGCTCGTCGTCCTGTTCACCCGCCACCTCCACCGCAACCTCCAGTGTGCGCGGCTTCCCTGGTTCCAGGTCCGCAGGGGCTCCCGTCGGCGGACAGAGGGACATCGGCGCAGTGGGAAGGGACGCGCGGGAGGGGTAGGACGCCAGATCTGGCGCGAGGGCGCCTAGCTCGCATCTTCCCCCTCTCCCCCCATCGCCGTTGCCCCCGCCCCTTTCGCCGCTCCGTCCCTCGTCCTCGCCCCTCTCGTTTCCTTTTCCTCCCCTTCCTTCTCTCTCCCCTCCCCCCGCTTTATCCGCCTCACTCCCTCCCTTCCTCCCCCTCCCTCCCCATCCCTCTTCCCATCACCCCTCCCCCTTTCCTTCCCCCTCCCCTCCCCATTTCCGCTTTCCGTCTCTCCCCTCCCCCCTTCCCTTCCTCCCCCTTCCTCCCCTTTCCTTCCCCCCTCCCTCCCCCTTCGCCTCACTCCACCCTTCCCCCTCCCCCCCCTGTCCCCCCCTCTGTACCCCCCGTGTCCCCCTCCCCTTCCCACGCCCAGCCGCCGCCGTCGCCCCCCTACCTCCCGCGGTCGCAGGATTGCGGGGAGGCCACGCTTGATTGTTTCGCATTCTTCGGCAGAGGGACGGTGACCACCGCGCAGGCGCCAGCTCACCCGTCGTGGTCGTCGTCGTCGTCGTCGTCGTCGTCGTCGTCGTCGTCGTCGTCGTCGTCTCGTCGTTTTCGTCGTCGTCGTTTTCGTCGTCGTCGTCGTCGTTGTTGTCGTTGTTGTCGTCGTCGTCGTCGTCGCCCTTGTCAGCATCGTTAGCGTCGTCGACTTCGGGGGGGAGGAGGGGTCAGGAGGAGGAGGAGGAGGAGGAGGAGGAGGAGGAGGAGGAGGAGGAGGAGGAGGAGGAGGAGGAGAGGGAGGAGGAGGAGGGACCTCCACGGGCCCACCGCATAGTGCAAGCAACTGGCAGTGCGGGACCTGCCAGCTCTGAGAAATAGGCGACCTCGCCTCGGCGAGAGCCGCCATGGGGAGGGGGCTTCGCGAGTTCCTTTCGGAGCGCCCACTATGGCCCCCTCCCCGCACGGATCGACACTCGGCTCGGACGCCAACAACAGGGCCACCGTTGAAAAAAAAGGTGGCTCACTGTCTGGACAGCCAGAGACGGTGCACGAGAAAACAGAGCCTGGGACTGAGCAGCCGTCGGGGCGGACCTGCAACCCAATCCACCCCCGTGCCCAAAGCCCCAGGAGTGAGCCAGACAGCACACTGCAGTGAAAAGGACGGCTGGCCTCTCCAGGTTGGCGGAACCCCAGAGCTCGGGTACAGTCGGGGCCTTGAAGAAGGAACCCTGTTCGTTGGGAAGGGGCTCCGCGTTCCTTAAGTGTTTCACAGCTTGCCTCAGGCTTTCCTTTTGTTTTCGACAGGAAATCGAAGGTTAACTTAAGGAAAAAAGGGGCCTCGTTCCTTATTTAGGGTTCCTTAGGTCAGCGCCCCGACTGTACCAGGGCAGGCTGCGAGAGACCAGCACCGCCGACCTGCAGGAGACGAAACCCCAGATCGAGCCTGCCAGGGGCCCTAGGCGCAGCGAGGGCCGTCCCGAGACGCGTGTGCAGCGCTCCTTCCCCCAGAGAAGGGGTGCCTGATGCGCGTGCCGGGCGCGCACGCACACACGTGCACAACAATGTGATGTACCCCAGGCGACGCCAGGACGGCTCGGCAGTGCCCACCCCTGGTGTGGAAAACGCCAGGACGATGGGCTAGCCTCATCCCAGCCGAAGGGCCCCGCAGGGCATGTACAAAAAGGCTGTGCTGGGTGAGGCCGGCGCCTGCACCCCGTGCTCCAAAGAAGGCACGGCATCCGCTTAAAACACAAGGCTCCAGGACTACAATCAGGGCAATGCCCCAGTGGCCACGCAATGTTCCGTACAAATTACCAGGACCCAAGCCTGGACGCACCGCGCGAACGCTCAGCAGTGAAAGGCCGAAGACCGGACACGCCAACAACGAAAAGTCCACCGGCCCCCGAGGGACCACCACGGGGAGGGGCACCGACACGTGCAGCCAGGCCGCGCCCGCGAATATTCCAGAAAAGAGAGGAGCCCCCCGAAAGTGCCAAGCACCGACGGGAACAAAAAGAAAATGCGACCCGCGCCGCAAACACGGCAAGCCTGGAAGACCCTGTAAGGCACACAACCCCAAAAGGGTGGAGCGCCGAGCCGCGCCAGGCCTTAAAGTGCGGCGGGGCAAATTTGGAGCCTCCATTCGGAGGGGTTGGGGGGAAATGCACGACCATACATGTTCTGTCGGTGCGTGAATCAGCGCTGCCACTTGGGCAGGTCTGCCTCCGTGCATTCCTCGAGCCAACAAAATCTGCAGACGAAGCCCTTGCCCGCATTGAGCGAGGCAAGACCCCGCCACTGGCCGTCCAATGTGCTCGTCTGGCACCTGAAGCAGGACGGCATCCATCCTTCGGGCATGAAGTTACGGCACAAAGGAGCGGCGCAGTGGTACTTGCCTGACTTCGAGTACAAGCTTGGCCAGGCTCTGCCCTTGCAGTTCGTGCACACTGGGGGGTGCACGTCATCATAATTGGGCATCAACGCCTCTTTGGGACCTGCTCCGTGGCACGTGCCGAAGCAGGCATGCGTTTGAAAGGGGGCGGCCGAGCGTTGAGACGGGGGAGAGCCGCTAGCTGCTCAGTCCCTCTCCTGCGCCTGCGCTATCGCGACACTTCGATCGGAGGCGTAGGCGGCGAGTAGCAGTCGCCGCAAACCGTGTACTCACACACCCTACACCAGAAGGTGATCGAGCCGCGCGGGAGGCGTTTGTTGTACCACTCACAGACGAACCTCCAATTCGCCTTATGTAGAAGGATCAGTGAGTGGCCCACCGAGCACGTGGCTTCCCCTGCGTGGAACTTGGCCTGAGGAGCCCTGCTGCGCTCTTTGGCGCGGCGGGCCTCAACCAGTCGCGTTGGCGGCGGGCCAGCGGGAGGACGAGCCACTGATTCCTGCTTACCAAGCCGAGGTGACGGTGAAACAGCGACTCGACGGCGCTTCGCCTCCCCGAAGGCTTCTTGAGCGCGCAGCCCTTCCTTGGCGGACTTCGCGAAACTGCTAGGTTCCTCCCTGGGCGACAGTGAACCGCCGACGCTGTGGGAGGCCGAGCCTCCGCTGGGAGGGGGCGAGCTACACGGCGAAGAGACTGGCCAGGCGTTGCGAAGGTGGGCGCGAGACCTGCTGCGATCTCGAGCACCTATTTCCCTACTGGACTCGGGCCGCGCTCCGAGCCAAGCAGGGGGAGGGTGAGGAGTCGCAGGTCCCGGCTTAAACTTAGTGCCTACATTAGCAGCAGTGCCAGCCGCGGTAGCACGAATAAAGTCAATCACGCCTGGCCTCATGATTGGCTGCTCAGGGTAGCCGATCCGAAGACAGAGACGCGAACCAGCTGGAACGACATCGCCATGGTCCAACCGTAGCCTGTCGGGCGGGCCAAGAGCTTCGCCGAGGTCTCGCCAGGCGGCGGTGGGAAGAATGGAAACCTTCCAATAGCCTTGCTGAACAAATCTGCGTATGAATGGCGGCCGACTGCATTGCATACTGCCTGAACTGTCGCGCCATCTGCATCGCATGGAAACGAGAGCCTGAGGCACAATAGCATGAATACGATGTGCAGGCTGCGGCACGCCCAAGTCGCGGAGCTCGCGATGGGCGCCTTGTTGTTGATCGTCACCGTCACGACGCCGACGGCGGTTGCGATCTTGTCCGTCACCTTGTTCTTGAGGAGTTACTTCAGCTCTGGAGCGCCTGACGCGCCCAGCATGCCCGGCGGCCGATCCACCATCGCGACCCCAGGAAGCGAGAGTGGGGCAGGGAAGGCGACGCTGCCTAGCACCACGTCCAGCCAGAAGCCGAAGAAGCACAGCAAGAAGGCCAGCCACGAGTGCCGTAGATGGAAGCGGTGTAGCGAGATGGGTAGGCACCAGAGCGCGAGGACCGCGTACACCAAAGTGCTGCCATCGCAGCACTCCAAAGACTGCTGTAGAAGAAGACGGAAAACGAGAAGTGGTGCAACGCTCCTCGCCGAACGCTGCCGATGAATTGTTCTCAACGATCACCTTCGAGTCGTCCACCAGGAAGAGCGCGAAAGCAAGGAGCACAGACATTGACTGGCGTGCGGCAAAGGAGCCCACCCACCAAGCGGGACGGGCGGAGCCCGTAGCCCCCAGTGACCGAGCACCCCTGCGTTCGCCTCGGATGAGGCGCTCAAGAAAGCACAGCGGAACGCTGGTCCAGCCCAGGGGCACCCTGGGCCCAGCACAATCTTGGGCCAGAGTGGTTCTTGAGAGGAGGGAGGGAGGGAGGGAGGGGAGGGGAGGGGAGGGGAGGGGAGGGGAGGGGAGGGAGGGAGGGAGGGAGGGAGGAGGAGGAGGAGAGGAGGTGGACCTGGAGGAGGAGCGGAAGGAGGAGGAGGAGGAGGAGGAGGAGGAGGAGGAGGAGGAGGAGGAGGAGGAGTCAGCAGGAGGGGTCAGCAACACGAGGAGGCAGGAGGAGGAAGGACGAGGAGGAGGAGGAGGTAGGAGGAGACAGCAGGAGGAGGCAGGAGAAGGAGGAGGAAGAGGAGGAGGAGGAGGAAGAGGAGGAGGAGGAGTTAGGGGCAGCAGGAGTCGGATGGGACGGATCATAATGCGCATGCTTGCGAAGCAGGCTCATCGTCGGCGGCCGATCTCAAAGATCTTCCAGCACCTTGCACAGGCGTAGCAGAACTGTGCTTATGCCTCGTCGTTTTCACGTTGTCCTTCTCCATCGTGTGCGCATCTCGCAGTGCTCTCGGCTTCCCGCAGCCTTGACGGCACCGCGATGGTGTCAAGCAGTGGTGCCCAGCTGGGGCTGGGGCCCCTTCGGCACTATCGCCCCACCAGAGGGGTCTCCAAGGGGCTCTTCGTCGTCAGCTCGGGGCAACACCTGCTGCATGCAGCCGCTTTCGGACCGTTCTCAACACCTGCTGCGTTTCAGCACCGTTCCGACCGTTTTCGACCGTTTTCAACACCGATTTCGGGCCGTTTTCGAAAGGGTTTCCGACCGTTTTCAACACCTGCTGCGTGCAGCTGTTTTCGGACCCGCTGCACAGTGCCACCTTCGATGCTTGAGAGCGCCCCCCCAGGCTGCTCTGGGCCCGAGGAGTGCGCGCAGCTCCTCCTCCTCCTCCTCCTCCTCCTCCTCCTCCTCCTCCTCCTCCTCCTCTTCTCCTCTCCTCCTCCTCCTCCTCCTCCTCCTCCTCCTCCTCCTCCCTCCTCCTCTTCCCTCTCCTCCTCCTCCGCCTCCTCCTCCTCCTCCTCCTCCTCCTCCTCCCGACCCTCGCTTTCTTTTGGAGCACCCTCTTCTTTAAAATGATCGTTCTGAGGACCTGCCTGGGACACAGCGAACGGATATGTTCGACTCAGGGTCGGGTCTGATTCGACTCTGGTGCGGCTCTAGCTTGACTCAAGTTCGACTTGAGTTGGGCTCAAGGCAGGCCGACCAACGCTCGACGCAGCACCGATGTGTGAGTGGAGCGAGTTGCTCCAAGACGATCACAAGATCAGCAGCTAACCTTTAGACCGCCAGGCCCTCCTCTCGCAGACCCCCAGTGTCGTGATCGTGATTTTCGTGGCGTGGACCCCAAGAGGTCTAGACCCTTTCACCAGGATTGGTTCCTCATCCCGAGCCGCTTTTTGACGATCCCGTGGCCGAAGAACGGGCCAAACAGTTCACCGTCGTGGTTCATTGACTGACGCCCCACCCCTAGGGCTGCAGCAAGAGTGAAAAACGGAGTTTGCGTAACGCGCGCGATTTCTGGGGAATCTTGGAGTTTGAGCTTCGTGAGATTTCGTCGGGGGCGGTTGGCGGATCGCGGCTCTGCTCTTGGGCTTCTCTGGGCTCTCCTGGCAGCACTTTTGAGGCCTCCTGGGAGCCGTGTTGAGGCCTCTGGGGGCTTCTTTGGGGCCTCGATGAGCCTCTTGGGGGCCTCTTGGCGCCTCCTCAGGTTTTTTCGGGGCCGAGTGCTCGAAATGTCCATTCGGATTCCCCCTCTGGGCCTCCTTTTGGGGCCGTCCTGGGCTGGGGCCCTCCTGGGCTGTTTTGGAGGCTTCTGGGGCCGTCTTTGGGCCTTCTTGGGCCGTCTTGGAGCCCTCTTGGGGGCCTCTTGGGCTATCTTGGGTCGATCTTGAATGCTTCTTGGGCCGTTATGGGCCTCGTGAAAGCCCAAGAGGCGAATGTGCTAAGAATGTATGTTTTTTTCCAGGGAAAGGGACGATTTTTGATTCTGTGGGGCCTCTTGGGGCGCCTCTTGGTGCTTCTTAGGGCATCTTGGGGGCCTCGGGGGCCGTCTGGAGGCAATCTTGGGCGTCTTGGACCGATCTTTCGGCGACTCGTAGCCCTCTTGGACCGTCCGGGGTCCTTTTGGGGCCTTCTTGGCCCGTTTTGGGGCCCCCTGAGGCTCCAAGGGTGCGGCCGGCACTTCTGCCCCCCCCCCCCTCCAAATTGGCCGGACCTGGCTCCTGGGGGAGGGGTTCGGAGAGGGGGAAGCATCTCACACGCCGTGACCCTAACGGGTCGACGGATTTTGGCTTCTTGGGAGCCTCTTGCAGCCCTTTTGAAGTCCTCTTGGGACCCTTTGGGCGCGTCTTGGGGCCATATTCGGCCGTCTAGGGGCCCTCTTGGGCCTTGTAGAGGCGTTCCTTGACCGTCTTGGGCGCTTGGGGGGCAGTTCCGTGAAGTTCTCTGGATCGTTTGGGGCGTTGCAACCGTCCCGGAGGCCCATTCCAGGAGTGGCCAAGAGCGCCCAAGAGCTCCCAGAAGCGCCCTGCAGCAGCAGCAGCACAGCTGTGTCCCGGATTCGGGGTGGTGGTAGATGTTATTTGAAAGAGGAGAATCTATGCGGTGCATCTTATGTTCGCAGTGTGTTGTCCACTCACTCCACTGCTCGCGCAATCATCGCACCCGCCCGCCCGCGCCTTGGCTTGTAAAGCCTAGGCGGCTGCGATTGCGATGACTGCTTGGCGCTGGCTGACTGGCGCATCGCTGCGGCCGCGCTAGCGCGCGCAGGCTCGCGCCAGAGCGGCCGGTCTGGCGCGACCGACGCGGCCGCGGTGGCGCTCACCGTTGGGGACTTTCCACTGCGTCTCGCAGGCCGCGCTGACGCGCAGGCACTTCAGTGCGAGTCGGTAAATCGGGCGGGCGCTATATGATCACGACGTCGACAACGGCAGACGCGATAACGATTGGAGCGGTGTTGGCGACGACGATGGCGATGATGACGGCAAGGCCAATGACGGCGCCGATGTTGATCAAGCCGATGACGATGATGGTGTTCACGTGTCGATGATGAACGCGGTGAAGGAATTTCGACATGCGCGCGCGGCCGACGGGAGCGACTGGCCCGCATGGTATTGTTTGACAGGGGTCGTGACCCTCCCCCAACACGCGAGGGCGTTCGAATGATTTCGACATGCGCGCGCGAAAGACGAACGTTTGCTCGAATTTCATGAGAGTGTTGAGGCGAAAGTGCGGTGTTCCAAGCGCCGAGAGGCGCGCGCACAGGTTTGAACATTCATGTTGCAAAACCGTCAAAACAGTTTTTTGGGCATTCGATGTTGAAAACAGTGCGTCCTCTCTCTCTATATATTGCTTATGGAAGATCCGTAAGGGCTTCGCCCCCTGCCGCCGGCCCCCCTCTCTCGGAGAATGGGCCATGGAAGAGCGAAGTCATGAGGCTTTGGCTTCGCCGTGAAGCAGTGTCGGGACCTGTTTGTTTTTCGACCCTGACCCTACGGATCTGCGTGAGGGGTGCCGCCGAATTCAGAAATGTGGCAAATCCCTTGTGTTTCTGGACCCTGACCCTGCGGATCTGAATGAGGGGTGCCGCCGAATTTCAGAAATGTGGCAAATCCCATGTGTTTTTGGCGTGAGGGGTGCCACCGAATTTCAGAAATGTTGCACATCCCATATGTTTTTGCACCCTGACCCCGCCGATCTGCGTGAGGGGTTCCACCGAATTTCATAAGTGTGGCAAATCCCGTGTGTTTTTGCACCCTGATCCCGCCGATCTACGTGAGGGGTGCCACCGAATTTCATAAGAGTGGCAAATCCCCTTTTGTTTTTGGACCCTGACCCTGCCCATCTGCGTGCACCGAATTTCAGAAATGTTGCAAATCCCATGTGTTTTTGGACCCTGACCCCGCCGATCTGCGTGAGGGGTGCCACCAAATTTCAGGAATGTGGCAAATCCCATGTGTTTTTGGACCCTGACCCCGGTGCTACCGAATTTTGGAAATGTGGCAAATCCCATGTGTTTTTGGACCCTGACCCCGCCGATCTGCGTGAGGGGTGTTAATTTTTACCCACCCCAGCAATTCAGAGCATACGATTTTTCCGTGGTAAAAATGCCCGTTTTGGGCCTCCCCTCCTCGCGCGGTCCATCAACAAGGAACAGTAAGCAGCAAGAAGTCAACAAGGAACAGTAAGCAGCACGAAGCAGAACTGTAACAGTGGAAACTGGAAGCTGCAACTGGTACAGGAAACTGCGAATTCCCGGCCTACAGCCTGGTGGCCCCACAAGGGGGCCGGCGGATTTCGGCACGTACGCGCGACGACGTTGGCGTGAACTCTTCGGATCCTGATTTGCAAGGGAGTGCTGACATTGCATGTCACGCTGGAGATATGACTTGCGCAAATCACGGGCGATGCGTGCTTGATTTGGGCAAGCATACCAGTTGTTTGCACATCGTGCATGCCCACTCGTCTTCATATCGACGTTGCAGTTATCACACGTCGTTGCCAATTCAGTGTGCGCGCTTTGACCACCTTGTCCTTTCCACGACAAGTGAAATGCGTCTGTCGAGCGCCATTCGTATGCACATGCCCGCGGCGCACGCAACACTAACAGCAGCATCCTTTCAGGTGAAAGTATCCTTGAATACGGCTTTGAATGTGACGTCTGCCCATGTTCAACATTGTTCCCGAGCTGTTTTCCTTAGAAGGTTCAAATAAAAGTAAACATTGACCACACAAGAGTCCTCCATGGGGACGGGGGGCCCTAGACCGCCTGATCCAGCACGGTACAGCGGCGATTTCGCTTGAGTTTTCTTGGCAATTTATTCATGAACGTGCTCCCACCTCAGTGCTGGCTACATTTCCGAGCCATTCTGGCGCTAGGGTGCTCCAGCTGAAGGCCCTGCGCTGTGTACCGTTGAGCTGCGCCACTTCTTAGTGCAAGTCAGGCGTTGAGCCATGAGCAGCACCAGAGCGGGCTGGCTGCCGCCCGCGTCCAGCCGAAGCATCGTGGAGAATTATGTTACCCGCATGGCTTCGCAGCTCCCCGAGGACTTCGCGTTCGCGACCCTGGTGCCGTGGGGCTCGCCGCACAAGCCAGGCAGGCTTGTTGCGCCGGACGCCGCCCATGAGGGCCACTGGGACGCCAGGGAGATCGCGTCGCTGGTGTCTGGGTGCACCCACTTGCTGGTGCCGTGCACATTCGAAACGCAGTACGAGAAGCGCATGCTAAAGAACCTGTTGAGGCAGATCGAGCCGAACAACAACTTTCGTGTGGCCCTGCTGCAGCTGCTCGAGATCCCTGGCAACATGAACCGGGAGTACGTGGATATGCTCATGGCACGCCACGACGTGCTCCTCCCCTTGGGCGCCGACATGGTGATACTCGACCCCAGCGACGATCCAGATGGTCTGTGCGCGGAGCTCAACCTACAGTGGGCATGGCTTGAAGCAACTGCCTTGCGTGCACAGTGCATGGTCGAAGGTGCTGACGAGAAGGCAGAGGCTACGCTGAAGTACCACCACGAGCTGCTTTGGGAGAGCATGCCGAAAGTTATGATGCGCGGGTTCCCCCCGGTCGATCATAGTCTTGTGGAGACGGCTACCCGTGTGGGAGATCTCCAGCTGGTGCGCAATTTGAACCCAAGGAACAGCAACGTGTTCCTGGCGCGTCGCAGTGCGACCGAGAAAGTCGCCCTCAAAGTCTATGACAAGTCAAACTATGTAACTGCCGGGGACGTGGAGAACATTTATCGCGAGCTGAGTTTCCTGAGGGACGTTCTCCGACACCCGCACATCGTCCAGTGCACTTCCGTGCTCCATAGCTTCTCGCGGGTCTACTTGGCCCTCGAAGTCGGGGGCACGAAGAATCTGAGCCAGCACCTCATGAACCAGCCAGGGTACCGCGCCGACTCGCAGGAAGCTGTGGACTGCACCGCGCAGATAGCAGAAGCGCTGGCCTTCTGCCATTCGCGTGACATCGTGCACAGGCAAGTGTCTCTGGATCACATCATGGTAGATGACCAGTCGGAAACGCCCTTCTGCCGCTTGGTGGACTTCTTCGCGGCGACGTGCTGCATGGGGTCGACGCCGTCTACCACGGCGTGCGGGGAGCTGCCGTGCATCGCCCCGGAGATGGTGCTGGATGCGTCGTACGCCGCCAAGCCGGCGGATTGCTGGAGCCTCGGGGTGGTGCTTCTCGAGGCCGCTGGGGGCCTGGGCTCGATGAGGCTGGCGGTCGGATGGCTGGAGGACACGGAGCTGGAGCCCGCCGCCGCCAGGGTCCGGAGGTTCTTCTCCAGCGAGGGCAGCTGCGCCCGTGCGCTGGCGGCCATGGGCGGCGTGCGCAGCCCTGCGGTGCTGGCCAGGCTCTCTGGGCTCCTCGAGCCGGAGCCCACGGCGCGTGCCAGCGCGGGCGCCATCTGCGGCTCTTCTGAGGCCCCCTGAGGCTCCCTCGGGCCATCGCGAGGCCCTTCGGGAGCCTTCCTGCGCCCCTGTCGGCATTTGCTTGGGCCATCTTGGCCCCTCCTGGAATCGAAGGGGGGGCCGCGGGGCCGCTCCTGGGGGACCTTCTTTGGCCCTCCCAGACATCCGCCGATGTGATCTTTTCAATCCGCGGCCCCAGAGGTCCCGACCCCTTCCCCTTGGGTTGTTTTTCGCCCCGGATCCAGTTTTGATGGTCCCCGGGCCCGCCCACGTGCCCCCGAGGCCAACATCCGGGAAACACCGCGCATTGGAAAAATCAGATCCTCGGATCTCCAGGCTCCTCTCGAGCTCACCTTGACGCAGTATTGCGGCCATGTTGGAGCGCTCTGGCGCCCTTCTTGAGGCCGCATTCGCGCCGCCACACGGTGCTCCGCTCGAGGTAATGCCCAAAACTTGTTAAACGAATAATGACCCCCCCCCCGGATCCCGACTGCCACTAATTCGCCGCCGAATAACTATTTTTTAATTGCCCCCCCTGGAGAATAATTCCACGGGGGCCGAACGATGCAATAGATAAATGCACACATGTATGTCTGTATACATATTCCTTTACACGCGCACGCACGCGCATGCATGAGTATATGCGCATGAACTGTATGTGTGCAGATGTGCAGGCTACTTCGGTCGACGAGTAGGTAGTTTTCGTCTTACTGGGACACTGTGCGTACGTACGCACGCGTCTGCGCGCGTGCGCGCGGTGACGTCCAGTTCTCGCGCGCGGTGGGAGGCTGATTGGTCTTATGCTGGCTCCCAGAATCCCAAATTTACAGTTCGTTTTTCTCGCACGGTTTCGGGGGTGGCACGTGTCACCCGTTTTTGTTTCCCTTTTTTTGTTGTAAAGTTGAATGGCCGTGTGTTGGATCCCACAACCCCGAATGTACAATTGTTTTATCAGTTCGTCGGTGGCTCGTGTTGTCCGTTACTCTTGTGAGGTTGACTGGCTTCATGTTGGCTCCCAGACTCTCAGATTTGCAACTTGTTTTTTCCCACGCGGTTTCAGAGACGACACGTGTCACCGATTTGTTTTTGTTGTTTTTTTGTGAGGTTGAATGGCCTCATGTTGGCCGCCAGAATCCCAAATTTACATTTGTTTTTGTCTCACGCGTTTTCGGGGGTGGCGCGTGACGCTCGTTGATTTTGCGCGGCTGAATGACCTCATGTTGGCCCGTGGAGTCCCAAAGTTATATTTTTTTCCCGTGCGGTTTCGGGGGAGACGTGTCACCCGCTTTTTTTGTTTTTTGTTTCGTTCTTGTGAAATTGAATGGCCTTATGCTGGCTTCCAGAACCTTGCATTCACGCATGTTTTTCTCGCGCGGTTTCGGGGGTGACACGCGTCACCCGTTGTTCTTTCCGAGGCTACATGGCCTTATGCTGGCTCCCACAATCCCAGAGTTACAATTGGTTTTTCTCGCACGGTTTCGGGGGTGACACGTGTCACCGATTGTTTTTCGCGAGGTTTAACGGCCTTATGTTGGCTTCCAGGATCTCAACAACTGGGTCGTCTCCCACGGTTTCTGGGGTGGGCGTGCCGTTCGTTGTTTTTGTGGGGCTGAATGGCGTTTTGTTTTTCTCCCCAAATCTCATATTTAGAATTGTTTTTTCTCAAGTTTTCAGGGGTGACACTGTCACCCATTGTTTTTGAGAGGCTGGATGGCCTTATGGTGGCTCCCAGGATCCCAAATTTGCATTTTTTGTTCTCACATGCTTTCGGGGGTGACACGTGTCGCCGATTGTTCTTGTGAGGTTGAACTGCGTTATGTTGGCTCCCAGGATCCCAAATTGATAAGTTGTTTTTCTCACAGTTTCGGGGATGACACGTGTCACCCGTTGATTTCTTGAGGTTGAATGGCGTGATCTTGGCTCCCAGAACCCCGAAATTACAAATGATTTTTTCTCGTGCGGTTTCGGGTGTGACACGTGTCACCGGTTGTTTTTGTGCGGCTGAATGGCCTTATGTTGCTCCCAGAACCCACTATCTATATTTGTTTTTTTGTCACATGGTTTCGGGGGTGACACGTGTCACCCGTTATTTCTTGTCAAGTTGAATGGCTTTATATTGGCTCCCAGAATCCCCAATTTACAATTGGTTTTGCTCGCGCGGTTTCGGCGTTGACACGTGTCACCCGTTGTTTTTTCTGAAGCTGACTGGCCTTATGTTGGATGGTTTTTCTCGTGCGGTTTCGGGGGTGACGCGTGTCACCTGTTGTTTTGTGAGGCCGCATGGCTTAATGTTGGCTTCCACAATCCCAAATTTACAAATGGTTTTTCTCACACGATTTCGGGGATGACGCGTGTCACCTGTTGTTTTTGTGAGGCTGAATGGCGTCTGGTTGGCTCCCAGAATCGTAAAGTTGCAATTTGATATTCTCACGCGGTATCGGGGGTGGCACGTGTTGCTCGTTTTTGTTTTTTTTTGCGCGGCTGGATGACCTTGTGCTAGCTCCTGGAAGCAAACAGATACACTTGTTTTTTTATCACGCGGTTTCGGGGGTGGCACGAGTCACCCGTCGTTCTGTACGAGGCTGAACGGCCTCATGTTGGCTCCCAGGCTCCCAAACTTACAGCTGTTTTTTTCTCATAAACGGTTTCGGGGGCGACACGTGCCACCCGTTGTTTCTTGTGAGGTTGGGAACGGCGTGCTGCTGGCCCCTGATGGCCCAAGTGCGCAGGTGTTTTTTCTCTCGCACGGTTTCGGGGGTCAAACGTGTTACCCGCTGTTTTTGGTGAGGCGGAGGGGCCTCACACCCTAGGCGATGCTTAAAAGAAAACCGAAGTTTTCGTCCAGAGTCTCGATGATTCTTGACTTTTCAATGTAAATCCCGAGATTTTGATAGAAGTTCTGTGTTCCATTCAATTTCTGAGACTATGAATTTCTTACCCCATGATTTCTTAAGCATTTCGCATGGTGTATGTTGGTTGGCCTCCGGAACCACACGCTCGCCGGGCGTGGCTGGCGTGGCCTGGCGCCAAGGACGGGGTGCGCAGGACTCCGCCCGTGCACGCGGAGCGCCAGGGGCGGCCGCGGGGATGTCCCCGGCGTTCCGGTTTGCCCCGCCTACACCTTAGGCGATGCTTAAGAAACCTTAAGTTTTCGGCCAGAGTCTCGATTTTTCTTAACGTTACAATGTAAAGCTTAATAGAAATGTTGGGTTTTTATTCAAGTTCTGAGACTATGAATTTCGTAACCCATGATTTCTTAAGGATTTCGCAGGGTGTACAGTGCTGGGAACATCTGTCGTTGAAATCGTGTCCCCCCAGATTGTGCTTGTGGGGCCTCCGCGGAGTTGCTCCTCGGGCCGTCTGGACGCTCTTCTGTGTACCTCCTCAAGTCCTCTTGGGGAGCACATCTTGTCGCCACGGCGAGCGAGGGGAGGGGAAGTGAGAAGGAGAAAACCTTCCTCAGAAGGCGGCGGGACTTCTCAGAACCGCTTCTAGCGCCTTCTTAGAGGTTTTTTGTCTTCGGAAGGGTTAGAGAACTTCTCAGAAGGCCAGGGGACTTCCGAACCTTCTAAGAAGGCCTTCTCCTTCTCATTCCCCCCCCTCGCTCGCCGCCGACCTTGAAGAGTTCATCTTGGCGCCATCTTTGTGCCACTTTCGAGCATCTTCCTGGGGCCTCCTCGGCCTTCTTCAGACGCCTTCTCAGGGCGCTTCTGGGGGTCCTCTAGGGTCTTCACCTGAGGCCCTTTCAAAATCCCTTCGGCACTTGAGGAACCCTTCAGAGCCTCTTTTGAGGCGCTGTTGGGCCATTTTCGGAAGCACTTGCGACGACTCTCAGGGCACTCCAATTCTCCGTTCCAGGGCCCCTTTGAGCTGTCTTGGGCACTTTCTCGAGGGTCCCTTCGGAGCCTCTCTGACGGCGCTCTTGTTTTTTTTGTTTCTTCGGGTGCTTTCGGGGCCTGTCCTGCGCCCCTTCCCCAAGACGCTCTTCGGATCTTCTTAGGGTGCCTTGCTCCTGAGACCTCTGAGTTCCCAGAGCTGCTGGAGAGCCCCGACAGGTGCAAAATTTTCAAACCTTGAACAAAAACATAGGTTTTCTTTGAAGACATCGCCTTCTCAGTGCTCATACGCCATGCCAGCCAGAACGCTCGAGGGAGACCCGAGAGAAGCCTTCTGGGCCTCCATGGGGCCCCACGGCACAGGAGGACGCGCCAAGGCGACCAGGGGCCTGTGCCCGTCCCAACGCGGTTTTGAAACGTGCCCAAAAGGTGCCCCAGACTCAAACCCCCTCGCTCTGTGAAAGCGCCGCGACGGGAAGTTTTTCGCAGTCTTCGGCCTCATCAGGCCCCGGGGCCGTCAGAGAAACGATGCAGGACGAGAAGCCGGCCCCGGGGAAGGGGTCTAATCTTTTGGGGGTCGACGTTGTGACAAAAATCACGACGTCGGGGCCCTCGAGCCCGACCCGCGCAGCCACCCCCCCTGGCCTGCTCGTCGAGCGCGGCGATCGCGGACTGCTCGCTCTTCAGCAGCCCCCGCATCTCCGACCTGCCCGCGGCGGGCCCAGCAGGGGTTCCGCCGGGGCACTGCTGGGGCGCCGGGGCACTGCTGGGGCGGAAGAGGGGGGAGGAGGAGGAGGAGGAGGAGGAGGAGGAGGAGGAGGAGGAGGAGGAGGAGGAGGAGGAGGAGGGGAGGAGGAGGAGGAGGAGGAGGAGGAGGAGGTAGGAGGAGGGAGGGAGGAGGAGGATGAGGAGGGAGGGAGGAGGAGGGAGGAGGCAGGAGGAGGAAGAGGAGTGAGGGGAGGAGGAGGAGGAGCGAGGAGGAGGAGGAGGAGGAGCGAGGGGCGGAGGAGGAGTGAGAGGAGTGAGGACGCGATGAGGAGGAGAGGAGGAGGAGGAGGGGAGGAGGAGGAGGAGGAGGAGGAGGAGGAGGAGGAGGGAGGAGGAGGAGGAGGAGGAGGAGGAGGAGGAGGAGGAGGGAGAGGAGGAGGAGGAGTAGGAGGGAGGAGGAGGAGGAGGAGGAGGGGAGTGAGGAGGAGGAGAGAGGAGGAGGAGAGAGGAGGAGGAGGAGGAGGAGGAGGAGGAGGAGGAGGAGGAGGGGAGGAGGAGGAGGAGGAGGAGGAGGAGGAGGAGGAGGGGAGTGAGGAGGAGAGGAGTGAGGAGGCAGGAGGAGGAGGAGGAGGAGGAGGAGGAGGAGGAGGAGGAGGAGGAGGAGGAGCGAGGTGGAGGAGGAGGAGGAGAGGAGGAGGATGGAGGAGGAGGAGGAGGAGGGAGGAGGTGGAGGAGGAGGAGGATGGGAGGAGGAGGCGGGGAGGTGGAGGAGGAGGGGAGAGAGAGGAAGGAGGAGGGAGGAGTGAGGAGGAGAGAGAGGAGGGTAGGCGGGGAGGAGGAGGAGCGAGGAAGGAAAGGAGGAGGAGGAGGAGGAGGAGGAGGAGGAGGAGGGGAGGAGGAGGAGGAGGAGGAGGAGGTGGAGGAGGGGCAGGCGGGGCACGGACTCGACTCGCCGGAGCCTCGGCTCGCCGGAGCCTCGGCTCGCTGGGGCCTCGGCCCGCCGGGGCTCGCTTCGCCGGGGCTCGCTCCGCCGGGGCTCGCTTCGCCCGACGCGGCTCGCCCAGCTCGATTCGCCGAGGCTCCGTTTTCGGGGGGGCGGCTCGCCGGAGTCTCGCTTCGCCGGGGCTCGCTTCGCCGGAGTCGCTTCCGCCGGAGTCTCGCTTCCGCCGGGGTCTCTCCTTTCGCTGGGGGCTCGATTCGCCGGGGCTCGTTTCGCCGGAGGCTCGTTTCGCCGGGGCCCGTTTCGCCTGGGCTCGCTTCGCCAGGCACGTGAAGGATCCAGAGGGGGAGCAGGGGGAGCAAGCGGGCGGTCGGGTCGGGCGGGCGGACCTTACCGGGCGGGTCGGGTCGAGCGGGCGGGACACTAAAGTATGACGCATCATCGAGGCAGCACGTGCGAACCCTAACAGGCGGGTCGGGTCGGTGGGCGGATCCTGACGGGCGGGTCGGGTCGGATCGGGTGGGCAGACCTTGCTGGGCGGGTCGGGTCGGGCGGGCGGGACACTAAAGTAGGGCACATCATGCAGGCAACGAACCCTATCGGGCGGGTCGGGTCGGGTGGCCGGACCCTAACGAGCGGGTCGGGTCGGGTGGGCGGACTGACCTTGCTGGGCGGGTCGGGTCGGGCGGGCGGGACACTCAAGTAGGACACATCATGCAGGCAACACGCGCGAACCCTATCGGGCGGGTCGGGTGGCCGGACGCTAACGAGCGGGTCGGGTCGGGTGGGCGGACCCTGACGGGCGGGTCGGGTCGGGTCGAGCGGGCTGACTTTCTTGGGCGGGTCGGGGTCGGGCGTGCGGGACACTAAGGTAGGACACATCATGCAGGCAACACGCGCGAACCCTAACGGGCAGGTCAGGTCGGGTGGGCGAACCCTAACGAGCGGGTCGGATCGGGCGGGCGGACTCTAACGGGCGGGTCGGGTCGGGCGGGCGGGACATTCAAGTAGGACGCATCATCGAGGCAGCACATGCAAACACCAACGGGCGGGTCGGGTCGGGTGGGCGGACCCTAACGGGCGGGTCGGGTCGGGCGGGCCGACACTAGCGGGCGGGTCGGGTCGGGCGGGTGGAGCTGGGCGAATCAACACTCGGGCGAACCGAGACTCGGGCGAAGCGAGCTAGGCGGTTCGTGCGCCAGGCGAATCAAGCCGGGGCAATCGAGCCCCGAGCGAGTGGAGCTTCGGGCGAAGCGAGCCCCAGGCGAATCGAGCTGGGCGAACCGAGCCCAGGCGAATCGAGACGGGCGAACCGAGACTCGGGCAAAGCGAGCGGGGCGATTCGAGCTGGGACGAGTCGAGCCGGGCGAGTCAAGCTGGGTGAATCGAGCCTCGGTCGAATCGAGCCGGGCGAATCAAGCCGGGCGAATCGAGATTCAGGCGAATCGAGCCGGGCGAATCGAGCCGGTCGAATCGAGCCGGGCGCATCGAGATTCGGCGAATCGAGACGGGCGAATCGAGCTGGGCGAATCGAGGTTCGGGCGATTCACGTCTACGCCGCAGACGGCCCTTGGGGGCCCCGAGTTGCCGAACTAATACTCCCAGGCGTCCTTGATGGCCTCGAGGTGGCCCCAAAATGCCCCCAAGACGCTCCACAAGAGCTTCCAGACTGCCCAAAACGCTTTCAAGTCGTTCCAAGAGGTTTCCAAGAGGCCCCCCCAGATGCCCCCAAGAGATAGTATTCATTGAGTGTCCATCTTTTAGTCTGCACTTTTTGCTGCCCAGCGCTCCAAAGCTACCTCAGAGGCCCCGAGAAACGCCCCGAGACGGCCTGAGAGGCTCCCAAGTGGGTGCCCAGATGGCCCAAGGGGCCCCCCCAAACGGCCCAAGAGACCTCCAAGACGGTCCGAGGACACTTTGGGAGCCACCCAAGATCGGTTCCAGAGGGTGAGCACGACCTACGATTTAGACCTCTCCGCGCACCGGGACCCCCAGGAGGCCAAACAGGTCTCCAAGAGGCCTCCCAGGAAGCCCGCAGAAGCGCTTCCAGACGGCTTACGACGCCTTCGAGACACTTCAGGAGCGTTCCACGTGGCAACCCAAAAGGGTTCCGAGGGGCAACACATTTTTGATTTTACATAGGTTTTTGAAGGTCATTGGCATTTTTGCCTCTCCCCCCTGCCTCTCTGCCAGCATGCAATGAGAAACATGGTACCCCCCCGAGTACCCAATTTAGCCCTCTGGAGTCCAGGGCGCTTTTTCGGAACTTCGGAAGGTTAATCGGCTTGAGGAGTCGTCGAAACACAATTTCCACATCCGAACGGCGCCAGGAGACCACCAATATGGCCAAGACATGCCCTAGATGGCCCAATATGGCGCCCAAGCCGCTTTACACGCTTTCAGACGGCCCAGGACGCGCCAAGACCGCTCAGTAACTCCAAGAGTTCCGTGCGTAGTTGCTCGGAAGAGCAGCACCTCAGCAGGGGCCGTGGTGGGACTGCAGCCGCGGGGCTGACGGCACCCGTCAACCTTTCGCGTTTAGGTGCGTGGGCCCGTGTGTGCTGCTGCCGTGCTGCTCCCTGGCTTGGTGGCAACTGTGAAGCCGCTGGGCGACATTCGGCTCTCCCGAAGGCGGCCCCTAGGCGGCCCGCAAGAAGGCGGCCTTCGGCGACCCTGCGTGCGGCTCTCATCGGCCTCAGGGCGGCCCTGAGGCGGCCTTTGTACTGCTAGGAAGCCAGTCCCGCTGCCGCGATGTTCCTCCTCGATCCCCGAGGACGGAGGCCAGCCAAGCACGGGGGGTGAGAGGCGAAAACTATTGATTGTAGTGGCCTCCCGCCAGTGCCGCCGATCTGGGGCGCTCTCGATGCTGATGGGAATGGATGACGGTGTATGCTGAGGATACAGCCTTCGTTCGAGACATCCTCATAACATGAACATGTGGAAATCGGTTGCGAAACCTCCGGATCTTCGAAAATGACGCTCTCGCGTGAGTCGCCATTGAAACCATGAAATGCTGAAACAGCTGTTGCACGCCATCTTTGGGAGGCGCCCTTGGAGAACCCCCAAGACGTCTGAAGAAGTGAACTTATTGAAGATCCACTTGTTTTGCCACATGGTTGTTCAAACGTAAGCGTTTTGGAAGAGTTTGGAGGCAGTCGTTTGCCTCAAGGCCCTGGCCCGTCTTGGGCACGGGGGTGAGAGGTGAAAGCCATTCATTCCCCTGATGGTTGCCATGGAGTTTCGTTGGCGTGCTCGCTCTCTCCTCGTCCCCTTCCGCCAGTCCCCGAGGTGGCCCGAAACCAGGCGCCACGAGAGGAACGGCAGCTCCGCCTCGTCGCCCGGGGGACCCGGGCGACAGCCTTCCCGAGCACGCGGGTGCCACGGCCTTCCAGACACGGGCACGTGCCCTAGATGGTGCTTCAGGTGGTACCAGCCCAGAATGATCGCTTGTCAAAAAAGTCAGGGCGGCAAATTTCTCGATATTTTCGGCCCCTGGGGTCTCTCGCCGGGCCCCAGGACCGTCCAAGAACGATTTCAGGATGACGCACCATAGGGTCGGGACTTCAAGGGAAGCCGTCCTGAAAAAATCATTCTGGGACTTTCTCCGAGTTGTGGTGCCGCGAACCCCACATGGCACAACGTTCTCCGAGCAAGTGGTGCCACGGCCTACTCCTCTGGAGGGCTGTGGTGGCACCTTGCTCTTCCCGGTGTCCCGCTAGGCCAGCATGCTGCTTCGGGGACCGCTCGCGAACGCACATGCGTTTCCCGACTGTGTCTCCAGCTGCGGGCACGGGCGATGGGTCCGCGTCCGCACGGCTGCGGCAGGACTCTGTCGATTTTGCCCAGGCTTTTTTCTTCCCGTTGCGTTACCCACTCTCTCCTCAGTGTCCCTTCGTGCTTCTTCTGGGGTAGTATTGGTACGCTTTTGACATTGCGATTGTCAGTCGTGTTCACTGACAGGGCGGGGCCGCAAGTGTGTAGAGCTGTGACGGCACCGACCACGCACTCTTCTCCTCGATGGCCCCAAGATATCCTCCTCCTCCTCCTTGTCCTCCTCCATCGCCTCCTCCTCTCTCTGTCGCTCTCTTTCTCTCTGGCTTGAGTCCCCCTTCATTGGCCTCCAAGGGAGGTAGAGGCCACTGACCACGCCTGGCGCCTTAGCACGGGGGCCGATCAGGTCTCCCCCTTATCCTGCATCGCGTGCCCGTTCTCTCGCGGCCGATTCTTGCAGTCGGCCTTCCGGTAGGCTGCAGGCTAACTTTGATGCCTGCACCAGCTCCACAGCTCAGCTGCTTGAGTCACCCGAGGTTCTCGACCGACCGACCGACCGACCTCTTCCTGATCTTCCTCCTCGTCCCTGGCGTCATGTTTGGCCTTCGAGCTGTTCGACAGCGACCCAGCACCATCACCAAGAGTTGTTGCGCGATTGGGCTTTCCGGGACGGTTCCCCACGACACAAAGGACAGATCTTGCCCAAAGGGGCGCCAATAGCACTCCAATTGTATTCAAAGGACGCCCATTTCAGAAGGCCCAAGAGGGCCCAAAGATGCCCTAACATGGTCCTGGAGAGGTTCGTGACGGCCCAACCAGCCAGCCCTTTCGAACTGACGAGAACCTAAGCGCGCGCGAAGCGCGCGCGTGGTTATAGTACATATATCTATGTTTATGTATAGGTGTATGGCTAGGTGTCTGTGTATGTATACGTGTGTATGTATGTATGTATGTATGTATGCATGCATGTATGTTTGTACGTATGTATGTATGTATGTATGTATGTATGTATGTATGTATGTATGTATGTATGGATGCATGTATGTATGTATGTATGTATGTATGTATGTATGTATGTA
>CAUYUJ010003226.1:28240-43240 GCA_963575745.1 Prorocentrum cordatum
TTCGAACCGGTAGTGACCCCCCCCGGTTTTACGCCAGCAGCGGTAGAACACGCTCTTTCATATATATATATATATATATGTATGTATGCAAGTATGTATGTGTGAGTGTATACATATTTATGTACAGTTATTCATCGACATTGCACAACATTTGACGCTGCTCCACATAGCTTGCACGCCGTGCATTGCTAGAGACACTCGGTTCGGGGTCCACGCTGGCTAACATTTGCCACATAGCAGCACTTGATGCATCAACAGTTGAGCTGTGTAGGGCTGCTGGCCAGCATTCGTGAAGCAAACGCTGGGGCGATGTGGTCAGTTCGCCGAAGGCACCTGATACAAGCCGAGAGGGTTCCAATATTCTGTGCCCTGCTTTTGCGGACACTTCTGATTTTAGCGGATCACTTTGCTTCTGAGCTCGCCTCGAAGCACCCAATCTTATGCACGGTTCTCCACGTAGCCGAAGATGAGAAGCTTTTTGTGCGCTGTCTATCGTTGTGGCTGGGATCTCGGAGCTCGAAGCTCGAGTCAGACGCAAGGCCCTCTGGCGGCGTCCCTGGCGCCGCCCCTGGCGCGCAAAGCGCTCCAGGGAGGTGGGTCCAGCGCGGATCAAAGAAATCCACGCGGAGCGCCAAACATTTCCGTTCATGGCGTTTCTGCTTCTTCTTCTTCTTCTTCTTCTTCTTCCTCTTCTAATAGGGAGGTAGGGTTAAGTCGGGCATGTTCCTCCACAGGGAACTATTTGTCGAATCTGTTTTTTTTTGATGTTGGTTGAAGTATATTCTGACTATTCTTCATTAGTCTTCAGAAATCCGCCTGTAGGAGGCCATGTCCGACTCAAGGGTAGGGGGTAGGGGGGAAGGCTTCTCAGAAACACCTGGCCGGCGCCTCCTGCGACGCAGCCTCCTTCTTTCCTAAGAAGCCTTCCGTTCTCCCCCCACTTCCTTTGTGCGCGGCGCAAACTACGGGCCCTACCCGGCGAGGCCGTGGACACGGTTTCGGACACGGGCAAGTTTTCCGGCAGCGACCGCTCCTCGAGATTCGAGGATCGAGTTTGGGAGGTTTTTCGTTTCTCTCTCGGAGGCGGAAAAGGTACCATACTGGTGCCTTTCCGTCATTTCCGCCGTCTTGGGCCTTTCGGAGACCCTTGTCGCCACCGCCGGAGTCGCCTCGAAATTCTGATCAGAACGAACCCCGGGAGAGATTTGGGGAGTAGCCGTATTGGTACCTTTTGGTCTCCTTCCAGGGGGCTCCTCGTCGCAACACGCCATGCTTGCTTCGAAGTCCTGGCTAGAAGGCGCCCTATGGCATAGATCTTGGGATCGGCTTTTGACCTCATGCGCTTGGGAAGACAGCGACGCAGCGCCTGAGCCTGCCCAAGGCGTGGTTCCCGCGGCGCCCTTCTGGTTTCAGAGCCCCCTGGAGGGGCGGTGGCTCCTGCGGGGCCTTCGTAATGCCAGCCTGGAAACCATTTTGACGCCACACCGCCACTTCGGGAACCACGGCTGCTGTCGCTTACAGTCAACTCGCATGGTAAGGATGGGCAACCTTCCCAAGGGTATCCTTGCATCCTTTCCCCTTCGGCCCATCCTTAGCGACTTTCGCTGGCCAACGTTGTTTTAAAGACGTTACCATGGCCCTCCAAGGCCCTTGCATCCTTACCGCGCATCCATATGATACGGGCCGGCTGTATCGTGACCCGCGCAGCAAGTCGCCGTTCTGCCACGCCTGCTGGCGCCCACCTCCTCCTCTTCTTCCTCCTCCTCCTCCTCCGCCTCCTTCCGCATGAAGACCTGGTCAGCTCCCCGCCAGGCGTTTTTCCGCAATCGGGGAAGCATGCGAGACCTTCTGAGAGTTATCGGTTAAACTCTCACCACTTTTGAAGACCTGGTCAGCTCCCCGCCAGGCGTTTTCCGCAATCGGGGAAGCATGCGAGACCTTCTGAGAGTTATCGGTAAAACTCTCAGCATTCGTGAAAAACAGTTGGTGAGGCTTTGGGTTGGGATGGAGATGGCATCGATGCCCCCATGCAGAAACATTGGAGTCTTCAGGATGTGATGCTTGCATTGTATGTTATCTGCCGTATTTTTACGGCTCAAGTTCTTGGGTCACACGTGATCGATGCACCATTTTGTTGTGCGAGCTGGCACCGAGCTCGTGCGAGGCATCTCCACCGCACGCATCGTCCGCGGCGGATCCCAGCAGTGCCCTGCGTTCGAACCTCATCTGGCGTGTGGCGTTTGCCCCGTGTGCGAGTGTCCAGCTTGTCCCGACTGCTCGCCCCACCTCCAGTGCCCGAGCTTGGAGTTCTCGCCGAATAAGCGCCTTCCACCAGGAGGGCATCTCGCTGATCGTGTTGCTGGGCTGCCTGCTGGTGGCCATGTGCGGCGGGTACCTCGCGTGGCGGTGCGGGATGCCCCTCTGCTTCCCTCCGCCAGCCGCAGGCGGCGACTCCCTGCTGAAGGCGACGCCAGGCCCCAGCGGCCCACCGCCCGCTAAGCTGCCCGCCGCGGCTGCAGCGCTGGAGGACGTGCAGGAGGAGGCGCGGCGCCAGGCTAGGGTTGCCGCCGCGGCAGCTCAGGCCCGCCGCTGAGCCTGATGGCTCACCCCGTGTCGGCTGCCTTTGGGGTCGCTGCTGGCGATTTTGTGTACGTGCGGTACAACTACGCCCAGCGGCTGTGGCACGAGCGCTTCATCGCGCACCTAGTCCCGAACGCTGGACATCTGGTGGGGATCGTTACGCGTGACGGCGACGAGTACGACGAGGACTTCTCAGGTCCAGACACAGGAAGTTCGAGTGGGAGCAGGCGGCGGAGCTGGGGCTGCGCTTCCTGGAGTGGGGGCCGACCCGCTCTACAAGTTCCGAGCGGTCCCTACGCCGGCGACCGGGGCGGCGGCCCGCGCCGCGGCGTGTGGGCGCGACGGGGCAGCGCCGCCGCATGAGCAGCTCGTGCCCAACGTCGGTGGGCGCGCTGGGCTTGCTGGAGTCCCTGCAATGGCCGCGGCTCCCGCTGCAGGAGGCGCCGCCAGAGCGCTGGGCGCTGCTGCTGCTGCTGCTGCTGCTGCTGCTGCTGGTCCTGGAGCATCTGGCGGAGCCGTAGGCGGAGCTGGTGCGCTCTTGCCAGCGGCTGGGCTTGGCGGGCGGGTTGGTGGCAGCTCTCGGAGATGGCGGTCCCGCCCCTCCGGCTGGTGTCCTTGCTGCCGCCGCCAGCCCGCTGGTGGCTGCGCCGCCCCCGCGCCTGCCGCCGCGGACGGCGGTGGAGTGGGCGCGGGCGCGCTGGCCGCCCCACCTGGCGCCGCAGGGGTTCCTGCTGCCCCCCCTGCTGCCGCCGCGCCCGCCGCCCTGGCTTCGCCAGGAGCGGGCGGTGCGCTTGGGGTGGCCGTCCCGGCCGGCGCTGCTGGCGTCGGCTACTTCGACCTCCGCGTGCTGCTGGTGCAGTGCGATCTGCTGGGCGACAGGCTGCTGCCGTTCGATCGGGCGGTGCAGTCGTTCCGCGAGGACCTGTTCGCGGACTGGCCAATCAAGGGCCCTCGCTCGTGCTTCTGGGTCTGCCGGTACATCGCGCAGAACGGAGGCTCGCCGACAGGACGGCGCGCGCGCTGGAAGCACGACACGAAGCACCTGTCGCAGGACGCCAGGGTGTCAGAGCACGCGCGCTGCTGCCAACAGCTCGAGACGATGGCATGCCACGACCAGATCAACCTCCCCAACAGCGCCACCGCTGAACACCTGGCTCGGTCGCTGCAGGTGCAGGAGGAGCGGTGGCGCGAGCGGTTGAGCGGTCACAAGGAGGACTCCGTCGGTGACGTTCGCCTGTTCTACGGAGTGGACCTCGTCCGAGCTGGGGCGCGCGCGTGCCCTGAGCTCACGGAGTGGGTTGCGAAAGAGGTCTCCCGCGAGCGCGCCTTGCTCGAGGAGCGCCGTAAAAGCAGAGAAAAACGAGAAGCGGCCCGCAAGGGCAATCATAAATATGACGCATGATCCTGAGCGCGGCCAGGTGCATCGGAGGGGGTGCCCCGGGCTGCATTCTCGGGGGGGGGCTCAGCGCCTCCCCTACCCCTCCATATTTCTCTTCCTCTCAGGTTGCGCCGCCGAGGGTTGACCGACAGAGGGATGCGTTTCCGCTGCCGCCGCTTGATCGCTGCTCGCCCGCCGCTTGCGCGCCTGATGTGCGTCGCGCAGTGAAGCAGAGGGTGCACCGCCGTGCGCGCGCGATGGACTGGGCGGATGGGGCCATCCGCAGTTTGAACCATCTGTATGGGCACGATAGTCCTCCTGGCCTCGCCTCGCCCCCTCTCAACTCATCCCAGCGCTTCGCGCGCCAGGTCGTTCTCGATTGTTTCAGGCAGGCGGGCGCCCAGCCGGCCGGTTTGAGTCGCAACGAAGCCCTCCGCGAGCTTCTTGCTGGGTCGGCCATCTATCCTGACAGCTCCACCCGCAAGCCTTGTGCACGCCACTTCGTGACATGGCCGGAGGTCGGGTCCCAGCCCGCGCCCGTAGAATCGCGTCTGTCGTCGGTCGATCGTGAATGGCCGAGGTCCTGGCGTGATAATTTGCTTTTGCCAGCTGATGTAGCAGAGAAGCAGCGCCACTCACTCGGCATGAGTGGTCCGCATGTTGATCCTGCCTTGCGTTCTCCTGCTCGCTATCGAGACTTTTTGCATCAACTCCACCAGTGTGGGATGTTGTCTTGGCGTCGTGAGACCCCCCACCCCAGTCTGGGCTTCTTGGAGTTTTTTTTGCGGCGAAGCGGAACGGCCAACTTCGCATTATTTTCGACGCCCGTGTTTGTAATTGGCATTTTTCAGAAGCGGCCTCGACTCGGCTGCCCGCGCTTTCGTCGGAGGTTGATCGACCTCCCGCCCTGGTACGTCGATTAGCGAATTGGCCGTTCTCGGTTTGCGAGAGGGCGTCGCGGCCGTCATTGTTGCGGGTCCAGGTCCGTCGGTTTCGGTCGTAGGCCTTTTTAAGTAAAGGGAGGTTTACTAGAGGGAGGTGTGCCCACCGCCGGCTTCGGCCTTCTCGGGATTCGAGATTGGGTCCGAGGGCGCCTTTACCGCTTGGAGATTTAAGTTGTGCGTTTTATCACCTCGGCATCCCTGAGGGCCTCGAAGAGTATTTTAGTTTCCCGTCAATCTCCTGTGACCTGGTTGGGGTCCGTGCGATCGGTGGTGAGGTGCTCGCAGCTGGCGCTCCCGTCTCTCCGTGCTTTGTCGTTCTGCCGATGGGCTGGAGCTGGGCGATGCATCTGTGCCAGGCAGTTGTGTTGTGAGGCAGTCTCTTCGTGACGTCGGGGCCAAGACAACCAGGTGATTGAGGGCGGTCAGATGCCGCCCAAGCTGGGCGCGCCCGCCGCTGTTGCTGCCGCCGCCAATGTCGACTATTTCTTCGTCTCCTCGCCGTGTGGGGGTGCCGCGAACCGGGCCGACCGCGCCGTCGTCGATGATCTTCAGGGGAAGGGTCTCGTCGCGCATGAAGTCTCGGAGGCGTCAAGAGATGGACTTGGTGGGGCTTGCTCTGTCGGCTGGGCGTTTCGTGAGCTTGAAGAAAATTTTTATCTGGAGGCTGAGGCTAGGGATTGATGCTCTCCTTCGTCGGGGAAGGGCTACTGGCAAGAGGATGCAGTGCACCTTGGGCCATGTAATTTGGGCCGCCTTGCTGCGCCGAGAGAGCGCGTGTTGTGCGTTCGTAAACGAGAACATTCAATCCACAAATCACCGCCCTCTTTGGCCTCGTGTTCGGCAGGAGCTCTGGCGTGTGCGCGACCTTCTGCCCGTGTGCCGCGTGGATTGGCTGGCTCAGTGGTCGCCGACAGTGCACTGCAGCGATGTTTCGCCTTTCGGGCTCGCCGTCTGCCGGCGCCGAGTATCTTCTTCGTCCGCCGGGGAGGTTGGCCAGTGCAGCGAACGCTGGCGCTATCGTGTCGCTGGCGCCAAGAAAGCTCGCCAGTCCGCTTTGGGGTCACCTCCTTTGCCATCAAGGTCGGCTGGCTTCGCCGAGTCCTCCGAGCACTCGCCCGCGCGCGTGCGCGACTCGTGCGCTGGTCTGGGGGGCGCGGACTTGTTGTCTTACATAAAGGTCAAGTCGGCTGTCTTTGGGGGGGGTGCCCGAGGAACTCCTGGAGGCCTCCAAGTGGGATGCCGTTGTGGCTTTTCAAGTGGTGGCTCCTGGAAATATATTGGGGCTTGAGCGTGATGCTGCCGTTCTAGCCGTCCGTCATGCACTTCGCGCGTCTTCAAATCTTGGGTCTAAAATCGTTCTCATTGTGGACGACCTACTGCTGTGTCTTAGGCGTTGTATGGGTCGGGCCAAGCCAATGCATCTACGCCTTGCCCTCCGTGAAGTTTGCAGTCTCGCTCTGGTAACTGGTGCCCGTGTGGCTGCAGGATGGCGCCCCGCCGAGTTAAATCCGTCCGATGGGGGGTCCCGCGGTCAGTTGGGCTGGTTCAGTGGTCCTTCGAAGCGCCCCGCCAGGCCTTCCGTGCATTGCTCTGTGGTGGCTCAGGCGGGCTCGGTTCGCCCTTCTACAACTTGTGTGTGACATCCTTTCCTGCTGCGCAGATCTCGACGATTCTGGAGATGGCGCCGTGCAGACGCAAGCCGAGCGGGCGAAGAGGGCTCGCGGCACTGCCGCCTGCCGGCCCGCCTTCAGCCCCCTTTCGGTGCTGGAGAGGAGCGCCGTGAAGCCTGCCGCCGAGAGGGAGTTCCGCAACCTGCTGGCGGACTTCGTCCAGTTCTGCCAGTCGCAAGGATTGACCTGGACCGACCTCCAGGGCTTGGGCGTGGCGCTCGCGGAGTGCCAGAACTACCTGTACCTCGAGGGCCGCCCGGGCGCCGACGGCAGCCGCCTGCTGGCGGCTGTCTCGCACTTCTACCCCTCGGTCGGCAAGCGGGTGAAGGTGCGGCTGCCTCGGGCGAGCCGCTGCGCCCAGGCTTGGGCTCGCCGAGCCCCGGGCCACCGGCGGCTGCCGCGTCCCCGCGCCGCCGCGCTGGCCGTTGCCGGGCTGCTGCTGTGCGGGGGCCGCGTCCGCATGGGCGTCTGGATGTGCCTCGCCTTCGCGTGCTACCTAAGGCCGATGGAGTGCTTCCGTCTCCTCGGGTGCCACCTCGTCGCCAGCAATCCTGCGGCGGGGCCGCAGTTCCAGCATTGGGGCCTTCTGCTTGCGGACGCCGTCGCCGGACAGCCAGGCAAGACGGGCAACTGGGGCGTGTCCGTCTTGCTGGACCTGGGCGACTGGCTGGTGCCGGTCATCGCCGCGCTGACGCTGGTGACGCCGCCCGACTCGCCCCCGTGGCCGTTTGCCGCCGTGGAGCTGGGGCGGGCGTTCAAGAGGGCTGGCAGCCTCCTCGGCTTGGGCCCCATGGGCCCCCACCTCTACTCGCTTCGCCGCGGAGGGGCCTCCGACGATCTCCTTCGGAAGCGGAGGTCGGTCTAGGCCGTTCAGGGGCGGGGGGGGGGCGGGGGGGCGTGCTCCCGGTCCTGCAAGCGCTGCGGCAAGGAGACCGAGCTGCTCGACCCATCTGAACCAGGTGCCACAGCACACGCTGATCTTCGGGGAACTGGTGGAGCGCAACTTCGCCATGCTTGTCGAGAGGAGACTGGCTAGCAGCGGGCTGTGGCCCCATGTCCCGACCGACCTGCAGCGCCTCCTGCGGCCCGCCTGTGTGGCTCCCCGCTGAAGGCAAGTCCTAGCGAGGTTGAGCGCCATCCCACTCGAGTTTTTCACCGCGCTGTCGAGCGCGGCGAGGACTTTCGCCGTTGTGTGTGTTCTCGAGCTCTTCTGTGGCAGTAGTGCTCTCACTCGACAACTTAGGAAGCGAGGGCGCAGCGCCCTCGGCCTTGACATTGTCCAGCATGCCGCCGAGAATCATCTGTCTCCGTGCTGGTGCGCCGCGTGCGGGGCTGGATCCTAGCCGAGGCCGTGCGCTCGGTCTGGCTGGAGACGCCCTGCGCCGCGTTCTCAGCTGCCCGCCGCCCACCTCTCCGTTCTTTCACCTTCCCCTTCGGTCTGCCTGGCCTCTCAGAGAAGGACGAGGCGGCGGTGCAGACTGGAAACCATTTGCTCGACTTCGCTTTGAATATCGTTCGCCGTCGTATTCAGTGCAATTGTCCTGTCGCCATTGAGAACCCACATACTTCTGTTCTGTGGCAAGTGCCAGCTCTTAGTACATTGCTCTCGCATGATTCTTGCAAAGAGATACTACCAGACTATTGCCAGTGCGGTATGCCCTGGCGTAAACGGACAAGGATTGCTTTGTGGCACGTAGGAGCAGAGTGTGAGATGGTGGCTCGCCGGTGTCAGACCGTTCGAGGTAAGTGTTCACGCATTGGCCGTCCCCGCATTGGGCTTGTGGGGTGGGAGCCGGTCAGCCACCGCCACTGGACCTCTTATAGCCTGTGCGCGCCCGTCTGCCCTGTGCCGCTGGTTCGCGTCAGTTTTGATTTCTGCAGTCGACGATGTTCGTTCTGTTTTGCGGCCTGGCGGCCAATTCTCTCCTGCGGGTCTGGGCATGCGCTCAACGAATCGGTGACAGTTTTTTGCTCCTTGTCGCTGGCTGGGCGGCCTCTGCCTCCTGCCTCGCGCTTCCTCGCACTGAAGGAAGAAAATTGAAACGCCCAAAACCCCAGGCCTTTTGGAAGACTCCACATGCCTTCAGCTGGGCCTGGCAGAGATTGGTTGACTTCAGCAAGCAAAACATGACACGCTTTTGTCGCCGCAGCGCGGCAGAGGCGATCCGCGCGCGCATTCCAATGAGCCAGGTTATCCAGACCCCCGAGGTCGTGATTTTGTCACAACGTCGACCCCCAGAGGTCCCGACCCCTTCCCCGTGACCAGTTTCTCATTCAGGGTCTTTTTTTGGACGGTCCATAAGCCCAATGGGGCCCCTGGAGGCCGACAGAAGCAAACAACCTCCCGTCGAAATTTTGCACAGCGCGAGGACGTCTGGGTGCATGGCAGGCACCAGGGTTAGGTCGGGCATGTCCTCCTACAGGCGGATCTTGGAAGACAGATACACCACAACCGTTCGACAAATATTCAAAACCCCCCAAACGTCTCCATATTATGTTTGGACTGCTCATGAACATTCCTCTTTGTAGAGGGACTTGCCCGACTGAGCATTGCGTTGTCCGGCGGCAAGGAGTGGCGGAAAATGGAGGCCATCCGAGCGCCCCCTTCGATCCTAGACCACGTCCCCGTGGTCACCAAGATACGGATCGTGCCGCCCTTGAACCAGCTACCACTACGAGAGCGCTGGGACCGCCCACGTTTGTCAGGAGCAGTCATGTCGGGCAGTGGACGAGAACAGTTTATGACCGACCTGCACGAGGCTTTCCTGGAGATTGGCCCATCGCTCGACGTGCTGGAGACGAGAGAAGCGACTACTGGCCACGCCACGCTGGTCATGGGCACTATCCGCAAGATCGGGCTGGCGCACTTCTCTCAGGCCACGGTGCGCCCAATGTGCGAGAGGAAGCTGGACGAGAAGAAGTGGCAGCTGCTCCGCGAGAGGCGTACCATCCTGGAGGAGGTAAAGGCCCAGGAGTTCGAGGCCATTCAGAGCTGCTCTCCTCCAGCGACCTTATCGACGGCTACGGGCCTTGCTGGTGGCCCCTCCTCGTCCCTACCTTGCGCTGGATCGGTCGAATCACTCGTATCAGAACGCAACATGTGGAGCAGAGGCCCAGGTGTTCTACCCCGTCGTGGTGTTGAGGAGCCAGACCTGCCTCGCGAGAGGGTCGCCGAGCTGCGGGCGCTCGGCAGCGCGATCAAGAGCTACACGAAGGCCCTCCAGCACTGGCGACGCCGCAGAGCCCACGAGCGCCAGAAGTTCATTGAGGACGAACTCAGACAAGCATGGAGAGGCCGTGACATGGCCCAGGTCCCTCGGCTGGCCCGCTCGCTGGCACGCACGGGCATCGATGTGAAGGACCGAAACTACAGGGCGCACGCCTCGTGCAACCCGACGTGCGACGAGTGGTCCACCTTCCTGGCGCAGGACCCGCTCCAGGGCGGCTTGGCAGCTACTCGCACGACCGTCCCTCTCTGCCACAACTTGAAGCCCGGCAGGCTCACGGACCTGGGCAACGCATCGGACTGCGCCATCCCCGATACGGTACACATATCCGAGGAGGATGTTCGTGGGGGCCAGTCGGACTTCAAGATGACAATCAAGGCCCTTCGCCGCACGAAGATAGGCAAGTTTGCGCCGTCCTGGTCTGCTCCCTCGGAGATCTTCAAGATGATCGTGGACCCAGGATGGCTCAGCGATCCGACCTTGTCTGCCCGTCTGCCCTGGGGAGTGGGAGCTCGACGACCGCTAGTGATGGAAGAAGAACCCCGAGCGCCTGACCCCTATGCGCGCCTGCAGCTTCGCCACCTGGAGGCATTGGGAGAAGGACGTCGTCGCCTGTGCCGCCTCGTGCTGCACGTGCGACGCATTGGACTCGTACCAGCACAGGCGTCCCTTTCGTATGGGTTTGCCCCAGATAAACGAAATGGGAAGACAGGAGCTGCAGGCAGACGGCTGGTGCATGTCTTGTGCCCTTTCTGGAGAGCAGTAATGAGGGGGGGACTTCTTCGTGGGAGCACCTTCCGACCGCCAGCATGGGCGTTCGCGGCTCGGGGAAGACGAAGGGAACATCTGATGATGGCGACGAGGATCGTGGCGTGGAGGGGGCACCACTCAGGACAGTACATGCTCCACAAGAGCTACGACGCCACGAACGCGTTCGGGTGCGGCCGCAAGGAGGACCTAGAGCGCTCCGTCAGGAACCGACTGGAGGAGGAGGAGGAGATCAAGGACGAAGACCTCAACTACGTGACGGCGATCTCCCGTCAGAGACGTTTGGCGCTTACCGTGGTCATCCCAGCTGCAGACGGCGAGGTGGCCCTGAAGAGCGGATCAGGAGGATTCATGGGGGACACATCGGAGCCAGAGATTTTCATGAGTAACTACCACGCCGCAGTGACGAAGTGGGCCGAAGTTGAGACGGCCCGATCTAACGGCGAGATGCTCATCAGGATGCAGAACCTGCCCGAGGTCGACGCAAGCCTGGGATGTTTTATGGGCGACATCTTCAAGACTCAGCTTCTGTCGGAGCCCCAGTCAGCGGCGGAGGTGATCCGCCTCTCGCTGCGTAGCGACCAGGGGTTGGACCAGGCCCTAGCGGAGAGAACCTACGGCCAGAACAGGGCCAAGCAGGACGTGGTGCCAGCTTTTCCCTCGAGGCAGCTGGTACGTCGTACGATCACGGAGCTGAATCGCAGCGGCTGCCGCAGCAGCTACGAGCTGAAGCACCTGGGCGCATGGTTCAACGCGGTGAACAGCAACAGCAACGAGCTCAAGGCACGGCTGGCGGCGATCACGAAAGGCTGGATGATGGTGCAGGGGTTCTGGTATTCGTCGTCGCCATTACGAGTCAAGAGATTGATGTTCATATCCCTGGTGAGCGGTGCGGCCCTCTCGGGCACGATGGCCTTTTGCTGGACGGCCGCGGAGACCAGGCAGTTGTGTGGTGCATTGGCGTGCAAGCTACGTACTATGATGGGAGGCACGGCCAAAGCGGGACCATCGCATATCACGACGCTTACCACACGTGAGGTATATAGGCATTGGAATATCGTGCCTTTTGCATTGGAGGCAACAGTTCAAAGGCTGAAGGCATGGCAGGCGATTGCTAGAGCGCCTCGGAACCATGCCCACCTGCTGGCCATCTTTTATGGCGAGATGCAGTGGGAGGCCACCAGCGCCTACCGCTGCCCACCGACGCTGCTAGAGGACGGCCGCTTCAACGACACGACGCTGATCCACCCTTGGGCGCGTCAGCTCCGACAGGACTTGGAGGTGATGTGCAGCGCGCCTGAAGCGGAGTCATTCGCTGAGGTGTGGGGGTTTGGCTCTGTGCTGGACCTGCTGTGGGACGAGGAGGTGAACTACCTCTTCACCTCTTTTGATCCGCGGTGCCTGCGCAGCGCCTTTGCTGCAGTACAGTGGGCACCGCCACCTTGCCTGGCGGGCACTGTGCCAGCCGCCCAGGACGATCAGCTGACTTGGGAAAAAGGAGAAGCGGACGTCTTTGGTTGCACGATCAGAGCAAACCCAGATGACCCGGTATGTGGACAGAGTTTCCGCACGCGTGCAGCGCTCGTAGCACATGTATGTCAGTCTCGACAACAAGGGCATGGGGGACAGAGTTTATTCAATATTCTTACGCCTAGCAATGCATGCGTCAACTGCAACACGGTCTTTCAGAGCAGGGGGGAGGCGGTGAGGCATCTGGCGCGGTCATGACACGCTGGGAGATGTATCAAGCACAACACGGCGTACCCGTACACGCACCTCCCACCTACTACGCACGTGTGCGCGCTGTGCCAGTCCTCGTTCGCGACCTACGAGAACCTCCGTAGCCACTTGTGCTCGCACCTGCCGCCGACGCAGGAGGGCAGATCCATCTCAGTCGTCACGCCGAGACCTGTACCGTCCAGACCAAGGCCGAGGGTGAAAAGGCTCGCAGCGCCCGCTTCAGGACCACGTCTGAGAGGAAGTGAGATTCGCACAGTTGAGCGCTTGTTTGTCAGCAGCACCGCTCTCTTACCTAATGGAAGTGGAGAAGTCGGGGAGGTGGCGCCCACGCAAGGGGGGCTCCTTGGCTCTGTCGCCGACTGGTGGGCAGGCGTCCAACGGCGGCGACGAGAATCAGCAGCGCAAGGGAGCTCGAGCCGAGGGAGGAGCACGACTCCAACGTGGCGGCGGAGGCAACGAGGGCTCGGGGACCAAGCCGAAGGTCAGACGCGGCGGTCGGAGGCGAGCCGAGCAGAAGGACCGCAAGTTGAACGCCGAGGGTGCTGGCCTCCGAGAGATCCTGCTACTGCTGAGTATGCAAGTGGCCCAGCTCACCCAGAAATCGCGGGCACTATGGGGGATCGCCACCAGGGCCATCCTGATAGAGGAGAAGAGCAGCGTGGTGAAGGCCATGCAGCAGGAGTCGAAGGATTTCTCGGACCACGCGGCGAACCTCCGCACGCAGATAGGCAAGTACAAGGAGGACGCCAAGAAGGCGAGCGGCACCGACGCGGGGGCCGAGAAGGAGGCGGCGACGAAGGCCGAAGAGATCCAGAAGGAGCTGCGCACGCTGGGGCCTCCCGCCCCAGCTCTCTTCGCGGCGCTCGTCGAGAGTCTGGCGGCCGAGGAGGTCGGGGCGGTCAACCGCAGGGCGCTGGAGGCGATGAAGCAGGAGTTCGTCGAGGCCCCGCCCACGGACGTCCGCCTGTGCAGGTTGGAGAGCTGCAAGGACGAGGACATGATCAAAATCGTGCTGGCCCTCGACGACAAGTCCAAGGAGGGGGTGATCGCGGCCTCGCTGCACGCGATGGGCGCCCAGGTGACGAGTGGCATGGCCCCCTCGGGATACGTGGAGGACGAGATCAGCGCCTGGATCGACGCGCTGAAGGCGGCTTGAGCCCAGCAGGTGAGCCTGTCGGATGCAGCTTCGCCGCCCTGCGCCCAGATGATGGAGGGGTCGTGTCATTGTCGTCCGAGTCGGGGGAGGAGGTGGGATATATGTAGAGTCTGGCCCCCCTTACGGCCCCCGCGGCTTCGCCGTACTCGCGGTGTTCTGACGGATTATCGCGGGGGCTGTGGGGGGGACAAAGACGCCTTCCCTCTTGGGACCGACTAGAGTCGGCAACCGTCGAGGCCACTGACCGTCTCGGTGGGTTAGTATCTCTGGACCGATGTGCACGCACTGCCTCGGAGCCATCGAGCTTCGGGATGCGCAGCCGTGCGCACCTGGCATAGCAGCAGCACCAGCATGGTGCGGACGGCGGACATGTGAATCTTTCTAGCAGTTTTACCCCGCGACGGGTTGCACAGCTCGCATGCAGCGTGTGGTCAGTCACCATGTGCACGAGTGCTGGTGTGCATACGCGTTAGATGTTTCTCGCGAGCATCGGAGTACCTCGTAATCTTGTCCAGCAGCCGCGTGCAAGCAAGCAAGCAAGCAAGCTCCTCCTCCTCCTCCTCCTCTTCGATCCTCCTCCTCGATCCTCCTCCCTCCTCCTCGATCCTCCTCCTCGATCCTCCTCCTCCTCCTCCTCCTCCTCCTCCTCCTCCTCGTCCTCCTCCTCCTCCTCCTCCACCTCCTCCTCCGTCTCCTCCTCCTCCTCCTCCTCCTCCTCCTCATCCTCCTCCTCCTCCTCCGTCTCCTCCTCCTCCTCCTCCTCCTCCTCCTCCTCCTCCTCTTTCTCCTCCTCCCCCCAGGGATGCTACAAGGTGACGAAGGCGCGCCTCGGAGGGGGGGCGCGCGTGCGCTCGTCGGGCAGGGCGGCAAGGGTCGGTGCTTGTTGAAGGTGTCCCTGGCCCAAGGTGCCCCCGGCTTTTCGCTCCGCTTTGGAGCTTTGGGGGCCCTCTGGGCCTCGTCATGATGGGGTGCTCTGGAGGCCGTGGGGCCCCCGTGGGGGCCTCCCCGGCAATCCTGGGGGCACCTTGGGCCAGGGGCACTTCCACCAACACTCGAACCCAGACATGCGACGTCCTGATTTCTTCAATGCGGCGTCCCCTGAAGTCCAGACCCTTCCCCCGGGGACGCTTTTTCATCCCGAGTCGTTTTTTGTCCTGGGGACTGGCGAGGTCCCCCAGGGGCCGAATAGCGAAAAACTTGCCGTCCAGATTTTTTGTATGACGCCACCATGTCTGAGAAAGGGAGTGGGATCGGGAACCGGGGGCGGGGTGGGGGGGTACGGAGTCTGCTGCTGCATGTCGTCGGTGTCGCTCCCGCGGCAGGGGACCTCACCCCTCTCTTCGACACGCCGGCGCCTCCAGCGCCGGGAGAGGCGCTGGGGAAGGCAGTTTTAAGTGGGGCGTGTCCCTCCACAGGGGGAATGTTCAAAAATAGAAGGAACATAGTATGGGGACGATTTTTTAGATTTCAGTAGGACCATTTTTGGTTATCTGTGTGTCAATGTGTGATTTTCTTGAAGAAGCCGCCTGTAGGGGGA
>CAUYUJ010003226.1:45740-78240 GCA_963575745.1 Prorocentrum cordatum
GGAGGAGGCGGAGGAGGAGGAGGAGGAGGAGGAGGAGGAGAAGGAGAAGGAGAAGGAGGAGGAGGCGGAGGAGGAGGAGGATGATGCATGAGAGAGGAGGCGGAGGCGGAGGCGGAGGCGGAGGCACATGTGGAGGCGGAGGCGGAGGCGGAGGCGGAGGCGGAGGCGGAGGCGGAGGCGGAGGCGGAGGAGGAGGCGGAGGAGGAGGCGGAGGAGGCGGAGGAGGAGGAGGAGGCGGAGGAGGCGGAGGAGGCAGAGGAGGCGGAGGAGGCGGAGGAGGCGGAGGAGGCGGAGGAGGCGGAGGAGGCGCAGGAGGCGGAGGAGGCGCAGGAGGCGGAGGAGGCGGAGGTCCTTTTTGGAGGCGTCAGGCTAGTGGTCCCCAGACGGTGTGTTTGTGCGCGGATCCTGTTTCTGATGCCTTCCGGTGTCTGTGGGGTGCCGGCTGCGGTTGGTTGGCACTTTGGGTGGCAGGTTGGCAATTCGGCCGCTTGCTGGCCGTCTGGCGGGCTGGTTTGCAGGCTAGCTGGCTGGCCGGTTTGCTGATAGGCTTGAGGGGAAGGATACCAAAAACAGGAGCGGAGCCAGAGGGGTTTCTGTAGGGGGCCGTGGCTGCGCGCAGCTGAGCGTTGTACCATCGCAAAGAGACTGCAGGAGGCGGGAAGAAGCGCACGAGACGCCTCAATACCTAGCCGGCCACTCTGCTGTTGATCCGGAGTTTCTGTGTATAGAAGAAAGGGCGTGCGCTTCTCGGCGAGAGGACTATGATCGAGATGAGAATGAGCGTTAGTATCAGGTCGAAAAGAGGGGTGATCAGAAAATGGCAAAGAGGAGGGCGTGGACCAGGATCGTGAAGCAGGACGGCGAGGGTGAGGAGACCGAGAATCAGGAAAGTCAGGAACATGAGGCCAAAGAGGCACCTTGTCCACGACCAAGTTTGGCCCCCAAATGCCACAAGAAACCATCGAGAGGCCTCCTCCTCCTCCTCCTCCTCCTCTTCCTCCTCCTCCTCCTCCTTGAAGCCAGCGCGTCGGCTGCACGGTAGGTTCCGACAGGCTTCTACCATGGACCCGGACCGTTCAGGCATCCAGCCCCTCCCGCTTCCATGCTCACAGCCTCCTCCTCCACCTCCCCGAGCTCTCCTCCTCCTCCTCCTCCTCCTCCTCCTCCTCCTCCTCTTCGTACTCCTCTTCCTCCTCATGTTCCCCCCTCCTCGATCCTTTTCCTCTTCCTCCTTCTCCTCCTCCTCCTCCTGCTCCTCCTCTTCCTCTTCCTCCTCTCCGCCAGAATTCGTCGCCGGATTCGCCAGATTTCTTCGTTTTCGCCTGAAATGGAATAGTGGGACCTCCCTCTGAAGACTTCCTCGGGGAGGCTCCAGGAGCGGTTTTTCTGCGGAGGTCTCACGCGAGGGCGCCGGTTTGGGATTCGTCGCTGGATTCGCTGGATTGTCCAGATCTCATCTGAAACAGAACAGGGAGGCCTCGAAGGGCCTGCTTGGGGATGCCCCGCGGGTGTTTTTTTTTCTGAGGATGTCCCACGCGAGGGCGCTGGCTTAGAATTCATCGCCGGATTCGCCAGATTCGCGCATTTCGCCGGATTCGCCGCATTTCCCGGATCTCGCCTGGAACGGAACAGCTGTAGGTCCTCTGAGGGCCTCTTCGGCGAGGTTATGGGAGCAGTTTTCTGAGGATGTCCCACGCGAGGGCGCCGGTTTGGAATTCGTCGCCGGGTTCGCCAGATTTTGCTGGATTCTCCGGATTTCCCGATCTCGCTTGAAACGGAAAACGAGGGCCTCTGAGGGCAACCTTGGACCTTGGGGGGCTCCAAGAGAGGTTTTTCTGAGGATGTCCCACGCGAGGGCGCCGGTTTGGAATTCATCGCTGGATTCGCCGGGTTTCCCGGATCTCGCCTGAAACGGAAGAGGGTGTCCTCTGAGGACCTTCTTGGGGAGGCTCTGGGGGCGGTTTTTCTGAGGATGTCCCACGCTAGGGCCCTAGTTTGGATTTCATCGCCGGATTCGCCGGATTTCGCCAGATTCGCCAGATTTACTGGATCTCGCCTGAACCAGAGTAGGGGGGGCTGTCGGCGGGGCCATTGCCTCGCGCGCCGGGGGTCAGGATGACGTGAGTTCCACAGAAACTCCTTCAAATAAGGGGGGGTAGGATTAGGTCGGGCATGTCCACCTACAGACTGATTTTTGACGATGCATATTCCACACGTGTTCAACAATAGTCAAAACGAAGTCAGACATCGTCCCCAGTCAATTTTTGACTATTCTTGATGATTCCTCCCGTAGAGGGACAGGCCCGACCTCAGGGTAGGATGGTTAGGCCCCGGGGGGCACGTTCGATGTTCCAGGTCTTCGGGCGTCTTCTTCGGTTCTCGGCGGTTGTCCAGCCTCGGCATGCTCTCTCTCCAGCGGCCGCGCCTCGTCGAGGGCCTTCCGGGGGGGGGGGCGTGCACCTCGTCCCGAGCGGCTGCCGGAGGCCCGAGCTGTGGCCCGGGAGCCAGCAGAGGAGGGGCTCAGGGGGGGGACGCACCGGCCCCCAGTCAGCCAAGCAGGCCGGTGACCCAGCGGAACAAGTATCACCGACACCGTGCCCGCATCAGTGACCGAAGGAGCAGCGCGACGGCACGTGTGGCCGAAGTTGATCAGAGCGTGAATTGCCTACCCCGCTTTCGCTTCCAGGCAGAGCCAAGTCATGCCACGCGCCTCCTCGTCAGGCGGCCTGACCAGTACAGGCCGTAGTTTGGCATCGCTTGGTATCTCTTGGAAGCGAGGGTGGTCAAAAGTGAGGTAGGTTTGTTTGCTCCCTAGTTGGGCATCGCATCTGTTTCGAAGCACAGCTTCGCTCACACTTCGGTGGCGTTGGGAGCGAAAAAGTGCGGCGCCCGGTGTCGGTCACGCTCGGGCAGATCTGCGGGCACGGTTCCGGTCATCGGACCCCCTGATAGAGACGAGGCTACGTGGCAAGAGAGACTTTTAGACATGAGCCGAGAGACAGCCCCAGACAGCGAACATACTCAGAACGCAATCGTTTTGCATTCTTATTTGCGTATCTGGCTTGTCTGCTGCGGCCTTAGGCGCGCTTTAGAGGGCCCCTGCACGGCCCGGTAAGGCCAGATAAAATACCCCAGTGTGTGTGTGTGTGTGTGTGTGTGTGTGTGTGTGCCAATACTGCCTTATGATGCCCCTGAGACGGCCTTGGAGGGCCTCCAGAGATGTCCAATATGGCCGAACAGAACCATATTACAGCTTTAGAGGGCGCAAAGGCGGCCCAAGAGAGTCGCCCGAGGATCCCAAGATGCGCCAAGACGGTCGAAGTGGGCTCAAGAAGCCCCCAGGAGCCCGAGTACCAATTGAAACAGCTCGACCTACCTCATGTGCGAAACCAGTTCGCGAAATATTTAGTGCTTCCTGGCACCACCCCACACGGCTGACCAGCGCGGCTGACCACCACGGCAGACCAGCACAATGAACGGATAAATAATATGTGCGTTGGTTTGCCGTGTTGTGTTCCCTTGGTTTGTCTTGCGTTCTGAACCAGAAGTTCTCTCGAACGCTCGGTGGACCAGAGCGGCGCCTCCCGTTCCCGTCCAGTCACGTTGATGTATCGCCACGGCCGCCCAGTTTCGGCGACTTGGATCCGTCACGTGATGCGAATCGGAGGAGGAGTAGGAGGAGGAGGAGGAGGATATAAAGAGGAGGAAGAGGAGGGGGATTCGATGGGGAGGGGGGGAACTTCGCATCACGTGACGAAATCCCTTTGCCTACAGTTGCCGAAGCCTTGTTCATGTATCGTGATGACCCCCGAGAGGAGCTTGCTGTCTTTTTGGGGGGGTCCGGCGAGATCATCTGGGTCACCAGGCCCGCCTGCCCCCGCCCCCTTCCCTCTGGATTATGCTTGGTGATCGTTTTATTATTCATTGTTTTGCCCGTCGGCGCAGGTCCTCGCACCCCCCCCCTCCATGGAGTAGATCTTGGCTTTTTCTGGCGCCTGTTTCGAGCAGGTGGAGGCTCCCCCATGGGACGCACTGCTGCACACAGTCGCACTAAGCAGCCGGAGCCAGAACCCCCCCTCCCCCCCCCCCCCTTAACGCTCAATGTCGAAACGCCGAATAAGAAATGCTCACCTGACCTTGCCGGTTGCGTAGGCGTAAGTCGGGCATGTCCTTCTCGACAGGAGGTATATTCGAGAGTCGTTCGAAACATTGCCCGGGGACGTTTTTTTCAACTATCTTCGACTATGTTTGAATTAGTTTTTGACTATGTTTAATTTTTCTGCCAATCTCTGCCTGTAGGAGGGCATGTCCGACCTAGGCGTAGGTGCGAACGGAACCGCAGTGCCTGTGCGCGCGGGCATGCCCAGAGGTGCCCACAGCGAACATGGTAAGTTTATCGGCTGGCACCTTTCCTCCCGCCCAGCCCCGCCGACCGGATAAGTCACCGCCCACCAAAGCACCCCAACCCAACCCGAAGCCCTCAATTTGCCTTCCATTTCCGGTGGGGGGGGGTCGGGGAAGGGTGGTCTGGTAGGTAGTCAATAACCCGGGTATTCTCGCAGAAAGCAAGAGTCGATCTCAAGGGGGACCAGCGGACTAGGTGCCCTCCAGTCGGGGTGACGCAAGACTCGAGTCAGCCTGAACTCGGGCTTGCCGGCGTTTTCGGACGAGCGCGTCCTGGAGTTTGGCGGCCCAGTTCTCGTTGGATGTCTGCAGCGGAAGCTCGCGTCAAATCTCAGATTGGGCCCCGTCATTCTTATGATGGCCCCGTCAGGCCAACCCGAGCCCCCCGCACCCGAGTCTTACGTCTCCCCGACAGCGAGCCGGCAGGCGGCTGCGTACCCCATCAAGGAGGCGGCCATCGGCGTCACAGACACCACGAGGCGATCTCCCCCGCGCCAGCGCCGGCAGCTCGGCTTTGTGGCGTTTCTCGGCTCGGCCCAGAGTCGCGGCTCGAAGACCCGAGCGAGGTGAACGATTCTGTCTTCTGGGCGTTTCTGAAGGCCCCATCGCCCCTTTGGATGGCAAGTACTGCACGCACCTCATCTGGACTTACCGACGAAGAAAAAACGCCCTAGACATAAACTTTAGACGGTCCGCGCGGATTTCTTAAATCCGCGCTTGCCCCCCCCCTGCGGCGCCTCCAGCGCCGCCCCTGGCGTGCTCCACGCGGCAGGGGTGGGGGGTCCAGCGCAGATCCATCACATCCGAGGCAGGCGCCCATCGGCGGCCGTTGCGAGGAGGCATTCCTGGAGTCCCGGATCCCCAGCTGCTTCAGGCGCCCTCCTTCCAGGATCGAGCGGCTCCGCCCTTTTTTTCCGTCCTCTTCAGGACGCGGGCGGAGACCCACTCTACTTTCAGCGCCTTCCTACTTCTAAGTCGGGCCTGTCCCTCTACAGGGGGAGTATTGAAAAATAGTGACAAAATAGTCTGGGGATGATTTCCATTTTTCCCCCCATCCAAAGCGGGGTTTCTGTTTTCTCTGCGCCCCCCCCGCGCAGGACATCACACCTCACCCCCTCTCCTCTTCTCCCGTCGCATACTCACTCATTCACTCAATCACTCACACCATCATCAGTCGCACGCGCACACACTCACTCACAGTCACTCATCACTCGCTTATTATCGTACTCACTCGATTACTTTCCTCCTTTTCACCCAAAACTACACCTCCTCCTCCTCCTCCTCCTCCTCCTCATCATCATCATCATAATCATCATCAGCATCATCATCAGTATCATCATCATCATCACCACCATCCGTAGCGATTTTGGCACAAGATGATGCGATCAGGGCAGATGTCTGGTCCCATGCGGCTGGCCTGGCCGTCGCGCCACTTCTTGGGTCATATTCCAAATCGACCAAGCTTTCAGCGAGGCCTTCGCGGCCACAGTTCTTTCATATCCATAGCCTTTCCGACACCCGGCCCCGGTCGCCCGATTGGGAGGCCAGCCGCGGCGGGCTCGACCAATGGCAGGACGTGGCGGCGGTGCTCGGGGTGCCGCGTGCCGCGGCGGCGGCAGAGGCGTCAAGGCGGACGCGGGGGAGGTCAGCCAGGCGGAGTTGGGGGCAGCAGTGGCGGAGGCAGCCAGCCCAAGGCCTGGGATTGCCCCAAGTGCGGAGCCAAGAAAAACTGGGGCTCCAGGCGCGTTTGCCGCAGCTGCGGGTTTTATGGGTGAGAGAAAGGATCTGGGGCAAGCTCGTGGAGGGGTGGCATGTCACATCTGGACGCCAAGGAACGCCACGAGCTCAACCAGTTGCGGCGCATGGTCAAAAAGCTCGAAGGAGATTCTCGTGCAGCTTCAGGGGGTGATGCAGGCGCAGCAGCAGCAGCCTCCTCCCCGAAGGACGAGAGAGTACGGCGACTTGAGAAGCTTCGGAGCGACATCAGCAAGCTCGAAGGAGTGGACGGAGCAGCCGAGATACTTGCGGGCAAGCGGCAGGAGGCACAGCAGCTGGAACACGAGCTCTCCGAGGAGAAGCCCACGTCCGTCCAGCTCAGCGAGCTCGAGCGCAAGCAGCGGAACCAGCAGAGCACCTCGGAGGCGCTTGCCAGGAAGATCGCGGACACCGCGCAGGAGATCACGGGCCTCGAGGCGCAGAAGCTCGAGCTGGAGGGCAAGCGCGATCAGAGCAAGGCAGCGGAGCAGGAGCTCCAGGCGCGCATCGACACCCTCTTGGCCAAGCACAGACGCGAGCGTGAGGGTGTACTGGGAGAAGGAGCGGTGGGGGAGGGCGCCACAGCAGCAGCGCCTCGGTCCCCAGCAGCCTTGCTCAGCGAGGGCGAACGCGCCGCAGCTTTCTTGGAAACCTTGGACCAGGCCTCTGGCATGCTCAATACAGGTTACGCTCAGCAATGGGAACAGCAGGTCTCCCAGCTTCGTCGGCTGGCGCGCAGCGTCGCAGCAGCTGGTGCAGCAGCAGAACGCGACAGCTGCGACGAAGTGCTCGAGGAGGCCGACCTCAGTGACACCCTGGACAGCATGGAGGAGGAGGTCGAGGTCCCTGCGGAGGAGGGCAGCGCGGCGGCGTGCGCCGGCAGCGGCGACGAACGGGGCTCGACGCGGTGGCCCCGCAGCCCAGGCCGCCCAGAAGCGCAGGCTTCGCGTGCAGAAGCTCCTCCAGAGCCTCCGCTCTGCTGGGCTCGAGCGGAGGGGGAAACGTGGGTGGCAAGCCCGCATTCACGGTGGTCAGCCTCGGCGGAAACGGTTGGGGCCCCATTCGCGACCATCCCAGGCGAGCAGCAGGGCCCGCAGCAGCAGCAGGTGGTCGCCGACGCGCGCGTGGGGGGCGCGATCTGCTTCCAGGAACACCACCTCGACGGCTACTGAGTCGCCGAGCAGGAGCAGTGGTGCAGGCAGGTCGGCTGGAGCGCGGTGCTGACCCCAGGGGTGAATTCCGTGGGGGCATCGCGGCAGCGCGCGGTGAGCGGTGGCACTGGAGTCGCAGTTCGCTCTACCCGCGGCATGCGCGGCCCAGGCGATCAGGGCTGCAGGGCCAGCTGCCGCGTCTCTGACGGCAGGGCCACGGTAGTCCATGCGAATGGAGCAGTACCCAGCGGGTTCCTGCTGGGCCCCGTTACCTTGGCAACGACGACGTCGGCGAGACCAGCCAGTCCGTGCTGCAGGGGCCCTGCAGGGGGTCGGCTCCCTCCTCGAGCGAACAGGGAAGCCGTGGGTCATCGCGGGCGACTGGGGCGTGGAGCCCGAACGCTTTCTTCAACGTGCGGGGCGTTGGCTCTGCAAAATCGGCGGTCGCGTTGTCGACGCGGGCGTGGGCGCCTGCCAGCGTTCCCCGACCGAGGGGCCCTCTGAGTTCGACTGGTCCATTGTCACTTCTGAGACGTTCGACCGAGCCCTCGCCTGCAAGCGCTTGGACATGACCGCCCAGGGGTGCGCCACCCCTTGCCGCCCTCGTATGGCAGTGCAGCTCAGCCTTGCCTGCTACGGCGACATGGGCCAGTCGTTCAGGGTCAAGGGGCCGATGGCTTTCCCCAAGGCGTGCCCTTTCGGGCCCATGTTGGAGAAGCACTGGGACCACGACTCTGTTCGGGCCAGATCGACGTGAGCGGCGCTTTGCAGGACATGGAGGAGGCATGCCAGGGGCTCTGCGAGAGCGTAGAGGAGGAGCTCGTCTGGGCTTGCCAGGTCGACCCCGACGACGCCGACTTCTTTCGGGGGCGGGGGGGGGGGGGGGGGGGGGCGAAGTTCGCTTTCGGCTCCCAGGCGAAGGCGCGCCCCATCACGGGTCCCAAGGCCAGCTTCGCGGGGGAGAAGCTCATGCACCTGAGCGACTACTTCATCCAGGTGAGGTTTCTCGCAGGCGGCGCTGAGGCCGAGAACGGGGGGCCCGCGTTTGAGGTGCGCCTCAAGCTGGGCCCCGAGCGCCGCGAGGCCGAGCGCATGCAGGCCAGGGCCATCAAGCGCTGCAAGCGCGTGTTGGGGCGTCGAGCGCGCAGCTGGGTCTCCTACGAGGACGAGGCCGAGTGGATGGAGAAGTGCGCGCCCTACATCTTCCGCATGCTGGGCTTGCCGACGCGCGTCGCCGCGGGCCTGGCGCAGGATTTCGAGAGGCGCATGCGCGCCGCGAGAGAGGTCTGCTCTTCCGCGTGGCGGCGCGGGGGCCCCGGCAGGCGAGAGCTGGTTCGTCTCCTTCGACAGCTCGACCACCTGCGCCCCAAGGATGGGGGGAGGAGTTCCACCGAGCGGCCGATAACTACTTGGAATCGAAGCGGTGGTTGGAGGAGTGCGGCGACTACAGCATGCCCCTCCCTGGCGCCCCCATCGCCTTCGATATTTCGACCAGGCCTCCTGCGGATTGGAGGCCGCGCTAGGGTGCGCGACCTGCGGGCGACTCCACGGCCCCATCTGAGTGGCGACCTACGGGCGACGCCACAGCCCCCAATCCTTTGCGTCGCTCTTGAGCTAGTGGCGGCCGTCGGCGACTGGAGCGCCATCGAGGTGGGCGCGCGAGGGGTTCGGAGGGCCCTCCAGCGCCTAGCTCGCGCACTTGCACGCTCCCGACCCAGAGCTCGACAAGGCCTAGTGGATGGAACTGTGCACGCACTGTGCGTTCGCACGCCTCAGCCAGTGCGAGGGCGATGGAACCGCCGACGCGAACGCCGTGGAGGACCCCGGCGGCGCTGACGCAGGGGCTGTACTGGGAGCAGCATCTGCGAGAGGGGGTCAGCGCGATCCCAAGCAAGCCCCCTCCAGGCTCCTTCGCAGCACTGGCGGCAGCAGGTTGATGTTACCCATCAGCCCACAGCGCGGGGCATGCAACGTCGGCTTCGACGGCTGCGCCCACAGGCAGCGGCAGCGCTGGCAGCGAGGGCGCGGGCGGCACCTGCACGGCGCAGCCGTTCACGGTGCGAGCAGCCGCGCGCGGGGACAGGGCCGTGGAGCTGTGCGAGGAGAGCTGGTCAGGCGCGCAGCCTGTGAGGGACGAGTATCACCGCGGCATGGCCGCCCTAGAGTCCAGCTCCCCTGGCGCGTGGGCAGTCGCGGACGACGAGCACTACAGCTGCGTCCAGGCCGTCAAGCATTTCATGCGCTACCGCGGTGACCTTCCGTCGGATTCCAGCGATGACAGCGACGCCGGCAGCTGCGGCGGCGGCGGCGCAGACGGCCGAGAGGCGCGCGCAGGTGCGGCAGCCCCGAGGCCCCCGATCATGGAGGGCCTCCCGCTGGGAGCGCAGTGGGCCGCACGCGTAGCCCTGGCGGTCGATTGCCCCGACCTGCTGCCCCTGGCCGAATGGGCTGCCGAGGCCGGGGCTGTGGCCGAGGCGGAGGGCGCCGCCTTTGCCGCCATCTGCGGCCAGGGGTTCAAGGAGTGGATGCGCAGCTCCATGGCAGCGGGCGCAGTGGGCCTCCACGCCTGTCGGCGAGGGCCGCGCGGCTGGGCACCCGGCGACGAGCTACGCGGCGCTCCAGCGCACGGCCCCGACCGAGTGAAGGTCGTGGCGCAGCAGTGGACCTCCGAGGTCTGGCGCGTTCGGCAGGACAGCGATCGCCTTCGCCCGCGGCGACCGCCTACCGAGGCAGAGGCACTGCCCAGGCCCTCGGCCGATCGGGTGCGCCAGGTCGTCAAGACGTTCAGGTGCAGCACTGGCGTTGGCAGCGATCGCTTAACCCCAGAAAAGGCAGTGGACCTCAGCGACGCCCTCCTGGAGGTCATCATCGACTTCGGGATGCGATGCGAGGAGTTGGGCGGCTGGCCCGACGTCATCACCGACTCTCTCGTGGTGATGCTTTCTAAGCCTCAAGGGGGCTTTCGGCCCATAGGCATGCTGGGCTGGCTTCCACGCCTCTGGAGCCACGTCCGTCAGCCAGACGCGCGGCATTGGGGCTCCCAGATCGACCCGGGCGTAGCCAGCACATGCCTGGGCGTCGCGCGCGCGGCCGAAGAGGCCGTTTGGTGGCAAGCGCTCCGAGCCGAGGCCTCGCGGGCGCGAGGCGAGAGAGCTGCAGCATCACTCATCGACCTGTGGAAGGCCTACGAGCTAGTCGACCTGGCGATCATCCAGGACCGCAGCATCATGGCGGGCTACCCGAGGGGGCTGCAGGGCATGGCGCTGACCTTGTATGCTGGCGCGCGGCGCTTCACGCTCGACGGTGGCGTCTCCGACCCCTACCTGCTCGGCGCGGGCCTCCTCGCTGGCTGCTCGCACGCAGGGCGGCTACTCAAGTGCGGCCTGCTTGTGCTGGCCGATGAGCGCGCGCGCCTATGGCGGGTGCTGCAGCCTCGGGTCACCCTCGCCATCATGTTCGACGACTGCTGCGTTGGATGCCGCGGCCCCATGGCTCAGGTCGCGGCGTGCGTCGCCCAGGCGACCAAGGCCGTGGTGGCGCAGCTCGTGGCGCTGGGCTGCAAGGTGTCGGAGGCGAAGAGCGAGTTTCTTGCGAGCTCGCCTGAGCTGGCCTCAGTGGTGGCCAAGCAGATGGGGGGGCACCGCCTTTCCCTTCGCCGACTCGGTCAAGAACCTGGGAGTGGACTGCTGCCTCGACGGCCAGGCCTTCGTGGTGCTCGAGGCGCGCCGCACCGAGGCGGCAGCGCGGCTGCAGAGGCTTCACGCCATCCGCTCCCAGGAGACACCAGCAGCAGCACGTGTTGCCGACGCTGGGCTCAGGCCTGCCGCCCGATGCGGCCCGAGCGTGGTGGGCTGGCCGTCGCTGCAGCTCACCAAGTGGCGGAGGCAGGTCAATGCCGTTCACCGCGCCAGTGGGCCTGGCAAGAGCCTCAGCCTCAGCTTCCTCCTCGGCAAGCGCCTGGCCAGCGACCCGCTCGTTGACCACGTGGCGCTGCCCATCGTGGCGTGGGCCAAGGCGGTGCAGTTCAACTCTGACCGCGTGGATTTGCGAGCATTCGGGAGCGCGTTCGCAGGGGCCTTGGCGAGGAAGGCTGCGGAAGGGGCCTGGGGCCATTTCAGGCAGGGGCCCTGCATCGGCCTGCGTGCTGGCATGCCATCGCCTGGGATGGGATGCTCTGCGGCCAGGTTTCTTCCTCGACGACCTGAAGCAGCCCATCGACCTGAAGGCCTTGGGCGCGTCGACCCTTTCCAAGCACATCGACGCCAGCCATGGGCGGCTGCTGTGGAGGGGTGCGGGCAGGCATCCTGGCCTGGGGCACTTGGCCGCAGGGGGGACCCTGTCCAGCATCCGGCGCACCCTGCACCGCGAGCGGATGAGCCAGCAAGCGGCCGGGCAGATGATCTCGGCCAAGAACGCGCTGGTCGGCTGTCTTTGGCCAGTGGCGCGCCGCTTCGCAGAGGGGCGGCCGCTGGCGTCGTCGCCCCGGTGCCCTCGCGGGTGCAATGCACGCGGCGCTGTGCGGCACCTGGCGCGGCAGTGAACTGCCGCCGCGCTCGGCCGTGCAGCGTGGGGGGCCAATGACGACGCAGACGAGAGATGGCCGCCCGACGACATCCACTTCGGGACCCTCGTCGACATGGCCAGCGCAGATGCGACGGAGGACCCGCTGTGGTCGAGGGCCTTGGCGCCCGAGCATAGGCGCTCACTCCCTCTGCCTTCGGAAGAACGCCTGGCGCGCAATGAGGGGCGCGCCGATTTTGTGGGCCAGCCACTTGCTGGCGACCTCCGACGGCAGCGTCCTGGACGCCGGCCTGGTCTCCGCACGGGGTGCCTGGGCTGCCGTCGTCATGAGTTGCGACGAGGAGGCCCTCAGCATCTTCGGCCGCTCCCTTGGCCATGCCCACGAAGAGTCGGGGGCCGCGGAGCTTGCAGCTGCCATCCAAGGGCTACAGGACTGCTTCCCGCCAGTCAGGATCTACACCGACTGCCGGCTGCTCGTGGACGGCTTCGCAGCGGGCAAGGCGTGGTGCCTCCAGTGGCAGCGACCCTACCGAGAGCTATGGGTACGCTTGTGGCGAGCGCTCGAGGACATCGGCCCCGACAACGTCACGGTCCACTAGGTGAAGGCCCACGCGACGTTGGCGGACGTACAGGCCGAGCGCATCACCGCCTGGCAGCGCATGGGCAGCCGCAGTGCGGGCGCTCGCGCCATTCAGGGCGCTGGGATGCATCCCTCGGACGATGTGGTTCGCGCGCGCAGCCTGCGCCAGGACCGCCTCGTCATGGAGGTCTTCCGCTGGTTGGGCGCTGCAATGCAGGAGGGCGACGCGGAGCTGACTGCCGCGGACGGCCACAAGGGCCGGGCATGGCGGGGGTGCGGTGCGATTGGTAGGGATGCAAGCTGCGCTGGAGGAGCCACTGCAGCATTCGCGACTGCTCGCGGAGGACGTGTGGCAGACATGGGACATGGCTCGAGGTCGGCAGCGGAGCGCTCTGGGCCTGCCAGGGGTGCGCAAGGCGGGGCGAAGCGATTTCGGGCTAGTGGATTTCGGGTTCGAAGGGGGCCTCGGGCTCGGTCCACGCGGCCGCAGCTTTCCTCGCAGCGAGCGCGGATCTTCTCTCCAGCCAGGCCAGCGGCTCGCAGAGCGCAGCAGCAGCAGATGGCGGGGACCAGCGAGACGGTGGAAGGGGGTGGGGCCTCGTCTGGCCGCGGCGGCGCGGCCGCGGCAGCTCGCGAGCAATGGGGTGCGGCACCTGTGGCGCAGCCGCGGTCCCCGCCTCCGCCCGCGCCTCCACCGTGGTGGGGGCTCGATCCGCGCGACTCCCGCGAGTTGTGGCGAGCAGGCAATCGCCTCTTCTGCGTCAAGTGCGGCTACCGGGCGCAGAGTGTCAGGATGTCGGGCCTGGCGAAGGTGTGTCCGAGGGCGCCCAAGAGCGACGGGCAGAAGGCGGTGATCGGCCGCCTCAAGCGAGGGCTGCAGCAATCAGGGCAGGGCAGCATCGGTGACCCTGAGCCCCTGCGCCGCCTGCGCAGGCGAGTGGACGGCTGGCCTTTTTCGCCCAGTTCGGGCTTGAATCGTGTGTGTAGGTGCGCTCATGCACGGGATTAGGCCCGATACCGTCGGCAATGCAACAAGTCCCTTGCGTGGCCTGGGACCAGGAGGACAGTTGCGCTGCCGTCGGTCAGGTCGCTGGCCGCTGCCCTCGGCGATCTCTCACCGCGTGCGCGGCCTCTGCTCGGTGCGCGCGCGTGCAGCTGCCTGCTGTTAGCAGCGGAAGCTGAACCAGGTGTGTAGGTTCTCCCACGCACGGGGTTGGGCTCCGACACTTTTGCAGCATGGCTTTGTGCTCGGTGCTGCCTTTTAGCAGCTGCGGCTGCCTTTGCAGCAAGCCTCAGCGGAGGCTGACCCAGGTGCGTAGGTTCGCCCGCGCACGGGGCCGGGCTCCGTCCATTGGTAATGCAACCAGTCCAGTGTGTGGCCTTGGGCCGTAGGGACACGTTTCTCTGCCGATGGGTCCTGTCTGTGTTGCACTCGCCACTTTACTTTAGCGGCGCGCTCCGTGCCCTTGCTCGGTCTCTCTGACCTCCCCCTCCCATTCAGTCGTCAGCCTGTTTGGCGGTGCTGGTGTCACGCAGCCAGCCCTGGAACTCGGGCCTTGGGCTTCCGCCATTCCGGGGGTGGTGTGTATTCTCCTATTGGGCGGGCGGGGCTCGGCGCGGAAGGGGGTCTGGGTTTACCAGGCCGCTTCGACCGTTGCCATGTCCCCCCCCAACTGTTTTTGTTGGACGCCATCAGAGTTTCAATTTTGGAGGCAGACCCAGGAGTGAAGGTTCGCCCTCGCTCGGGATCGGGCTCCGTACCCTCGACAATGCAACCGGTCCGTCCGTGTGGCCTGGTGCCAATGCGACGGGTTGCTCTGCTGAGAGGGAGGTGCAGTCGAGCGCTTGCGTCCGTCTCGGCGTGCTTGCACGCCTCTGTCAGTGCAGCTGCTGGCGCGTTTCTGCGACAGTGCCGTGCCCGTCCCCAGACGTGGAGGGCGACCCGAGAGCGTGGGTCCGCCCGCGCTCTGGTTCGATCCCCGCAGGCCTGAGGAGCAACGTCGGTCGGCCGTGGCTGTTTGCCAAAGGACCTAGTTGTTTCTCAGGTGCGTCGTACAGCTCAGCTGTGTACCAGCTTGCTAGACCGCGCAGCGTGGCCTCTGTCAGCTGCCGAGCGTGCTGAGTCGCTTCGATTGCTTGGGTCGGTCATTTGCTTGCCTCGGCTGAGGCGGTTGATTGCTCTCGGCACTCGGGCGATCTGCGCGTGTGCGCCGTGGCTCACGAGACCGAGCGTTGCCTCTGCAGGGCCAAAGGGAAACGCCTTGGCCCGAGGGGCAATTCGAGCTAGGAGCTCCTGACCCCTTCAGACGCGGGGATCATCATCATCATCATCATCATCATCATCATCGTCATCATCATCATCATCATTATCATCATCACCACCATCATCATCAACATCATCATCATCATCATCATCTCTTGTCTCACGCGCGCACATCACCATCATCATCATGGCCATCGCCATCATCCTCGGTCACTCACTCATTCACTCACTCACTTACTCACTTTCCGCGCACGATCACTCTATCACGCAATCAATCGCCCACATTCAACCATTCACACCATCATCATCAGTCACACACTCACCACGCACGATCACTCTAACGCGCATTCAATCCTTCACGCACCATCATCACCGCTGGCCTCATCACCAATCATCATCATCGCTCACATCATCACTCATGCACACACATACTCACTTACCCATACACTCATCATTGTAATCATTTTGCCATCATCATCACCACAAACAACAACATTACCATTATCGTTAACAGCATTACCATCCTCATCGCCACCATTATCATCATCATCATCATCATCATCATCATCGTCATTGGCCCATTCGCAACCACATTTGAGGACGTCTCGAGCGGGAGCCTCGGCTGTAAGTGAATTGCGAGTAAGTATCAGGCGGGCCCGCATTTCATGTTACTAATCCGAGTGGGTCAACGGAAACCTGTATCCGTCGTCACTTTTGGGTTCCCGAGGCCTGAATATGGGGGAAGTGTCCTGCGGGAACTTCCGTCAAAGAGCCATCAGGTAGGTGGCCTCCCATGGGACTCTTGACGGCGTGGCAGCGCGCGTCCCATATGCGTTGGAAACCAAGACAGGTTCTGGTTAGCTTTCGGGTCGGTCGTGTCGTTGCCTTCGTCTTGTAGCGTCGTCGTTTATCGCCCACCACACTATCATTGTCACTGTTGCCACGCCATCATGCAATCATCGTCGCCTCAACCATGCGTTGTTCTTCTGGTGCAGGGTGTCCAGGCTGCCAGAGTGCTGCTTCGTGCGTACAGCTCCAGCCTTCCTGCTGGCGCCCCCCCCCCCCCCCCCCGCGCGGCCCGCTGTCCACGGGTCGGCTACACGTGCGAGCGACCCTTGACCAGAGTGACCTTTGGTGCGCGGCTTCCACGGGGCGCGGAGATGACCAAGCACACCGCTCGGCAACCCCCGCAACGATCGGCGCGCCGCGCACCTCAGGCCACCCCTGCCCAGGGTCACTCTGGCGTGCAGCCGAGCGGAGGAGGGGCTCGCAGGTTGTGTTCTTTGGTGCATGCTGCCCCTCCACCTGCCCTGGACGTGCGACGACAGAGCGAGGAGGGCGGCCTGCGCCCCTGCCTCACGGCTGGGGACGCCTGGAGTCCGTGCGCGCCGCAGCCTTCTCTTGCTGGCCTCCGTGGGCCGTTGGCCAGAGAAGGCGCCGTTCCGACCGGGGACGAGCCGCAAAGCTGCGTCCTGGTCCGCGCTCTCTCCTATTCGAAGTCTCTTGATAATCGACCCCCCTTAAAAATCCGGACCCCCCCCCCTCAGCGGCAACCTAATTTTCCGGAGCCCCTTGTCAACGGTGGGCATTCATATTCTGGACTCCTGTCGTCTTCGGTGTGAGGAAAGCGCCCTAATATACCGGACCCCACAAAGGCGCAAAAAAGGCGCCTCAAAAAACCGCACCCGGGAGACGATTAGTAAGGGATTTCGAGTACCCTGTGCGCGGGCGCCGTGTGCGTTGTTCTGGACCTCCAGTATGCGGTCAGAGTAGACAGGGGAGGATGGCGCCGCATCGCCGATGCATCGGCGATGTGGCTCGATGTGGAGCCTGATTTTCTCCACGCCAACGTCGCCTATGCATCGCCGACGTCGCCGATGCATCGGTGATGCACCGTCGATGCGGCGTGATCCTCCGACACCATCTATTCTGTCTGGGAGGCTTCCAGCTATCGAATGGCTGCATGTAGCGTGCGATGCCGCTGTCTTGGACGACCACTGCGCCGATGTGGGCGGCGCGCGAGTCAAAGTCTCCGTCGCGGTGCGCGCCCGCGCGGAAGGCTAGCGATCGGTGGCCGCGGGCCTGTGGAGCGTCACCGGCAGAGCGACAGCGGCACACCGCCGAGGTCCCTCTCCGCTGCCCAGCCTAGATTATTTCGTCTCCGCGGCGGCCGTCGGGCTGCGGCTCGGCCTTCCCCACTCGAGCGTTGCGCTGGCGTGAAGAAGTCGTGTGCGTGACATGGGTGCGAGGAGTGCCCCTATGCAAACATATTCCTGACGTCGTCATTCCCGTCGTCGTCGTCGTCGTCGCATTCGTCGTCGTCGTCGTCGTCGCATTCATCGTCATCGTCGTCATGTGGACCATCGTCATCGTTCCTGGTCCCCAATGTCAGCGGCGTCATCGTCGCCACCATTACCGCTATCGCCGCCGCCGTCATCGCCATCTCTTTCGCCATCATCGCCGTCACCATCGCCAACTTCGCCTTCATCACCGTCAGCTTCATCAGACCATCAAAGCATCGACTTGCTTTGACACTTTGACCACGGCCAGCTGAGGCTCACGGAAGCGGTCCGCGGGCGGGTCATCGGCGTGTTCGTTTTTGCTGAGGCCAGCTGTGGTCGCGTTTGCCCACGTGCCGAGGATCCCTGGGTCCATGAGCCGTTGACCCGCGCTGGCAGTTTGCGGGGCTTCTGTAGAACAGATGTGGCACCCGTTCTCCCTCGGAGGGACGCACGCGGGTTTACTTCGGCGCTCAGCTCCATATGTCCGTTGATGCTTTCTGTTTGGATGCCGTGTTATGTTGAAGCTCCTCCTCCTCCTTTTCCTCCTGCTCGGGTCCTCCTCCTCCTCCTCCCCCTCCCTCCTCCTCCTCCTCCTCCTCCTCCTCCTCCTCCTCCTCTCTCCTCCTCCTCTCCTCCTCCTTCCTCCTCCTCCTCTCCTCCTCCTCCTCCTCCTCCCCCTCCCCCCTCCCCCCCCCCCGCGCCGCAAGTTCTTGGTACAACCCTGCCGAGCAGAGAAGACCCGCGAACACCAACGTTCCTACGTTCCACTTCACCGGCACAGCTTCACCGTCGAGCCCTGAGCGGTAGACAGCGAGGCTTCTACGCGCGCGCTGATTAGTCTGAAGTCCTTGCCTGTGCGACGAGCGTTTGTGTGTGGTGGATCTGACAAGTATGCAAGCGAATGCAGAAAAAAGGTTCTTGTGTGTTGCGAAGGGATACTTGGAGAATGGCTAAGGCGAAGGTATTCGGAGTGAGGGCAGAGTAAGCAACTCTCAGCGAGATGTAACGATCAGAGTTCAAGTGGATAGTGGATCTCGATAGTGTGCCCATGAGGGCTGAGACAGTGATCTCGACCATGCTGTATGAGGAAGTCTGTGACCATGACGCTTCTGACGATCTGGGAGCTTCGCACAATGACAATCATCAGTATGCTGGTTCTGCCGACAACAGCGCCGATGAGGATGGTTCACGAGGCTGACTTTGTATTTGATTGAGCAATTGGCGGCGCAGGGGGACAGGCGTAGAAGCAGAGACGAGGAGGAAGCGGAATAAGAGCATGATAGATATACTTATGGTGACAATGGTGACGACGACGACGACGGATGACGGACGATGGACGACGGACGACGGACGACGGACGACGGCGACGGCGACGGCGACGGCGACGGTCACGGCGACGGCGACGGCGGCGGCGGCAGCGACGACGACGATGATGATAATGATGATGCTGATGATGATAATGGTGATGATGATGATGATGATGATGATGATGATGATGATGATGATGACGCTGATGACGCTGATGACGATGACGATGACGATGACAATGAAGATGACGACGACGATGGTGAAGGTGATGCTGATGCTGATGCTGATGCAGATGAGGACGATGACGATGACGATGAGGACGATGACAATGACGACGATGACGATGACGATGGTGACGATAATGATGATGCTGATGACCACGATGATGATGTTTATGATGATGGTGATGATGATGATGATGATGCTGATGACCACGATGATGATGTTTATGATGATGATGGTGATGATGATGATGATGATGATGATGATGCTCCTGAAGCCGACGACGACGATGATGATGAATATTATTTCGATTATTGATGATGCTGATGATGGTGATGATGCTGATGCTGATGGTGATGGTGGTGGTGATGATGATGCTGATGATCATGATGGTGAAGAGGATGAGGCTGCTGCCGAGATGGTGATTCTAAATATAGTGCTGATGAAGACGACGATGAGGATGGTCATGATGAGATCATGATGATGATGATGATGATATTGATGATGATGATGATGATGATGATGATGATGATGATGATGATGATGATGATGATGCTGATGATGATGATGCTGATGCTGATGCTGATGCTGTTGCTGATGCAGCTGATGATGATGCTGCTGCTGCTGCTGATGCTGCTGCTGCTGCTGATGATGATGATGATGATGATGATGATGATGATGATGATGATGATGATGATGATGATGATGATGATGATGATGATGCCGTGCTCCTGAAACGGGTCGCCGCCGTGCCGCAGGCGCCCGCCACCTCGCACGCCGCCTCCGCGCCCTCATGGTGCCCATGCCCAGGCGCGTCACCCGCGCGGCCGACGGCTCAGCTCACGCTTGGGGTCTTTGGGCCCCCTCGCTAGGGTCTCCGTGCAGTGCACCCCAAACTGCCTCCGTCCATGACCCCGTCGCGCCCTGCGGAGTGGTCGTTCGCGACATTGTCCAACGCGCGCCACCTGAGCTTCTCCACAGCGTCGCACTGCACCGTGGACGTGGCCGCCAGCGCGTCGAGGCTGGAGCGGTCCAGAAAGTGCGCCTTCTCCACCGGCCCACCAGGACCGAAGAGCACGGCGTTGTCGATCCAGTCGAAGAAGCGCACGCTCTCGTACCCCACGTGCTCCTCGGTGTCGCCCTCGGGGTCTGGCGGGACAGAGCCGTCGACGCTGAGCAAGTCCTCGTCGTGCTGCCCCACGCCCTTGTCGACGTCGTTCACCGACACGTGGGCCTCCAGCTTGTCCTGCTTGGCGTAGTACGGCACAACGGAGCCGTCGTCGTCCTCGGCCCCCGCGCAATCCACGTACACGTTGGCGTCTAGCTCTCCTTCACCACGCTTTGCTCCGCCCCCGCCGCCGCGGTGACGCAGAGCACGTCCTCGCCGTACTGCGCCTCGCCGTGCTGCTTCTCGTCGTGCACGGCCTTCTCTGCGAGGCGTCAGCGCGCCTCCAGCCCCAAGACGAAGATCTCGGCCTCCGTCGCGGGGTCCTTCAGCTGCCACGTGCCTGGCGCTAACCAGCCCGTGCTCGCCGCCTCGCTCTCCACGTGGATCCTCCCGCACGGCTCCTTTGTCACACGCTCGGCGCCCGACTCGACCGCCTTGGGGACCGTGTTCTCCAGCACAGTCTCCTCCTCGAGCTCCACGTGGAACTGCACCTCCTTGAAGGCCTCGCCGCAGGCGCCCGCCTCGGAAGCCGAGAACTCCCCCGCGGGCTCCTCCATGCGCGACACCTTCGAGGCGTTCTTCTTCGCGCTGAGACGCGGGCCGCTCTGCGCCGCGCGGAGCTGCGCAGCACCAGCCCCCAGCACGTCGATGCCCTCCGCCACCGCGTGAAGGGCCACGTTGCGCTTCAGGCGAGCCACCGCCGTCGGCTCCTCCCCGCGGACGAGGGCGCCCAAAGCATGGGCGGGCGCTGCCAAGCGCCTGCTCGGCTCGCCATCCGCGCCCGCAGCGCCCAGCGCCGCCGCGAGATCCTTTTAGAGCCTGCGCCAGGCCCTCGCCTCGAGTGCCCGCCGGTGGACTGCGGCCTCAGCCGCCGCGGCCGCCGCCTTGCGCGCCTCCCGACGATCCCGGTTTGAGCGCCGCACCGGCGGCGCGGCCAGCCGTTCCATGGCCGACCTTCCGTGAGCCACCATTCCAAGCCCCGCGCGCGCCCGTCGAGCCCGCGGCTATGGGCCAGGAAGGCTGGAGCCAAAATGGCTACGGATGATGATGAGGATGATGATGATGATGCTGATGATGATGATGGTGATGATGATGATGCTGATGATGATGGTGATGATGATGATGATGCTGATGATGATGATGATGATGATGATGATGATGATGATGATGATGATGATGATGATGATGATGATGATGATGATGATGATGATGATGATGATGATGATGATGATGATGATGATGATGATGATGATGATGAGAGGAGGAGGAGGAGGAGGAGGAGGAGGAGGAGGAGGAGGAGGAGAGGAGGAGGAGGAGGAGGAGGAGGGGAGGAGGAGTGAGGAGGAGGAGGAGGAGGAGGAGAGGAGGAGGAGGAGGAGTGAGGGTCACTGGACGGCCTGCCGTGCCCAGCAGCCTGGGCACGGCAGGCCCCCCTTCGCGCCCGACCTCGGCACGGGGCGTGTTGGGCGCCGCTCGGGGGCGGCCCCGCGGACGAGGCGCCGCCGCGCCGCGGCCGAGGGCGCGAAGGGGGGCGGGCCGCCGACGGCGCGCGGGGGGGGGGGGCGCCCCCCTGCACCCCCGAGATCCCGAGCCTGCGAAGCAGCGCCCCGCGTCTCCTCTCCTCCTCCTCCTCCTCCTCCTCCTCCTTCTCCTCCTCCTCCTCTTCCTCCTCCTCCTCTTCCTCCTCCATCTCCTGCTACTCCTTCTTCTCCTCCTCCTCGGTGGTCGTTTTCTTACTCGCTGCTCTGCTGGTCGGCGCGGGCCCTCGCGCCTCCCCTTGCCCCCCCGCCCTCCCCCCCCCCCCCGTGGAGCAGATCCTGGCGGCTTCTGGCGCCCGTTTCGAGCAGGCGGGGTCTCCCCCGTCTTGGAGGCCCCGTTCCAAGCAGTCGCACCAAGCAGAGGCCTGGAGCCAGACCCCCCCTCCCCCCCTTTTCCGCCCAATTTCGACATGCCGAATACGATAATGCTCACCTGGCAGAAAGCTATACGAGCGTCGAAGGAGGAAAAGGTACCCGTGCCTCTACCCTTCGCCCGTTTTCCCCCTTTGATGTGCCTCCTGGGAGGCCGTCGTCGCTACTGTCGGATTCGCCTCGAAATCCTGGTCAGAACGTACGAGGTCCGGGGAGTGGCGGTATCGGTGCCTTTCGGTCTCCCCAGAGCGCTGGTGTGGCCACGCATGGCAGTGCAGCGCGAGCCCGAACTAAACACACCAGAAAAACGAGTTGTGGAGAGACTTGCAAGTGGCGAGTCCTTGGCGCCGATCGGCCCGCTCGCCTTGTGACGCGACGTCGTTCGGAGCCCTCCCCTCCCCCCTCCCCTCCCTCCTCCCCTCCCCTCCCCTCTCCTTTCCTCCCCTCCCCTCCCCTCCCTCCCTCCGCCCCTCCCCCCTCCCGCCCCCCTCTACTCCCCCCTCCCCCCTCCCCTCCCCCCTCCCTCCACCCTCCCCTTCCCCTCCCCTCCCCCCTCCCCTCTCTCCTCCCCCTCCCTTCTTCCCTCCCCCCTCCCTCCTCTGCCTCCTCCCCCTCGCACATCTTTCTGCGCATTTTGCCGGGCCGGGCCGATCCGTGAGGGCCCCTGTGGGGCCTTCAGCAAGGTCGAAACTTTCGGAGGGCACCGACTATACACCTACACCGATCCTGGCCCAGGATCACCCTGGGCCCAGGATCGGTGTATATGCCTTCTTGCGCAAGGCAGGAGGGCGTAGACACCGATCCTCGGCCCAGGGTGATCCTGGCCAGGATCGGTGTTGGGGTATAGTGGGTGCCTTTCTAAACTTGCCCGCTGCGACAGAAAAGGACAGCGCCCGCTGCGACAGAAGTGCGGCGACGAGGAGATCCGGCGCTGCAAGCCAAGCGCGCCTTTGCGAGCAGCCATGACCAGAGCCCTGGACCCCGTTTGGGGGCCCCTGGAGATCCCGGCGTCTCAATTTTTTCGAGCCGGGCGTTTCAGTTTTTTCTCGGGCCCCCCGGGCCCCTCACAGATCGATCTGGCTCGAAAAATGATGCAGAAAGATGGGGTCTAGGGTTCCGGGCGTGATCTTTCACGGCGTCTCAAGATTTTTGAGGCGTCGGATCTGCAACCACGACCGGAGCTCTTGATGACCCCTCTCGGGGGCCTCGTGGGGCTGTCTGAGGGCCTCCTGGGGGCCGCTTGCGGGTCCCTTGGGGCCCTCCTGGGGTCCTTTTGGGGTTCTTCTGGTGCTCCAATCCGCCACCCGTCTCCCCCTTCCTCCCCCTCCCCCTTCCTCCCCCTCCCCCTGCCCCCTTGCAGGTTTCCGCGGCGTCTCCTGCAGCGGGTCGATCCGTGAGTGCCCCCGGGGCCCCGCACAAGGCGCACTCGCCCGTCGCGCGACACGTGCGCTGCATTGCGAAGAACTACCACCAGAGTCCTGGACCCCATCTCTCTGCAGCCCCAGCCTCCCTCGCGTTGGGAGTGAGCTCTTCGCCATGTTCGGCCTCTGGGGGCCCTTACCGGGGGCCCGGGAGCGTCAAGAGACGACTCGGGAGGAGAACCCGCCGGTCCACTGGGGAAGAGGTCCAGTCGTTTGGGGGGTCGGCGTCGAGGAAAAATCACGGCGTCGGGGGTCCGGGAGCAGAGTCCTGGGCCCCCTCTTTCTGCAGCACCTGCTCGGTCGGGCCGAGGCGGGAGGTCCCCCGTGGCCCGGAGCAGGGGAGCTCCTGCCCGCGTCGCGGCAGGAGTTCTGGTGGTGACCCAGAAGGGGGTCCAGGTGAAAGGGGGTGGTGCAATGTATTTGATGCAATTCACCCTGCCGAAGTTGAAGCTGTCGACTCCACTGTTCGCGCAATCATCCCGCCCACCAGTCCGCAAATTGGTAAACGGAGGCCCATGCGGAGGCGATTGCGATGTGTGCTTGGCGTTGGCTGGTGCATCTCTGCGGCCGCGCCAGCCCGCGCATGCACGCGCGCACGGCGGCCAGCCAGCTTGGCGCGACCGACGCGGGCGCGGTGGCGCTGACCGCTGGGTTTTGGTGCAATACTTTTTGTGGGGTTGCAATGGATTTAGGGCGTACCATATATCCTGGTGCGCAAGTGTATTGCTGGATTCTCGCGTGCAATACATTTGCTGCAGTGCAGCGCGATACAGTTCTCTGGCGCAGTACATTTGCAATACTACTCCCCCGCACTGTTGCGCCACACCCTTTCCCCAAACCCCCGACGTCGTGATTTTTTCGCAACGTCGACCCCCTGAGAACTGGACCCCTTCCCTGGGACCAGTTTCTCATCCGGAGTTGGTTTTTGACTGTCCCGGGGCCCAGTAAGGGCCCCCGCAGGCCGAACAGAGCGAAACACCTCCCGTCGCGATGTTTCCCTACCTAGGCTCTGCCTAGAAGGGTTCTTACCCTCTGGGCTTAAAAGGGCCGGGCAGTGGGCCTCGCCCCGGGCGGTTCCCCCAGTATCCGCCCCGCGGTTCCCCCAGTTACGTCCCCTTAGCTTAGCGTTGCTTATCTCATCTCAGCTTAGCTTATTTAATCGCTTCGCTCATTCCGCCAGCCCATGATGCGTAATCGCTGGGGTTTGGCTGCGCGTCCGTGAGCCATGCTGCGCTGATGGGGGGGGGGACGTTGTTTTCGGTGGTGGGTGCACCAGTCCGGTGTAGTTGGTTCGACGTTTGCGGCTGTCAGTTGTTGGTGGAGCCATCGTCTGCTCTCATGGGGCTCGCGGATGGTGGTTTGGCGCGGTCCGCCAATGGAGCCCCGCTTTCTGGAGGTTCCAGGGTTCGGTCGGGCTTTGCCTGCGGTTGCCTCGGCGTGTTTAGGGGTGCTCTGTTCCGGGGTCTCTTGGGAAGCCTCTCGGCAGTTTGGGGTCTCTCCGTTTGGGGTTTCTTGGGAAGCCTCTCGAGGGCCTCTTGGCAGTAATGTCCGTTCCGGTACCCCGTCGGGGCCCGGTCTTGGAGCCGTCTTGGAGGCATCTTGGGCCATCTTGGAGGTTTCTGGGGGTCTCTTAGGGCTCTCTGGGGTCGTTTCGGAAAGGTCTTGAACCCTCGTAGGCCGTATTGGGGCGATATTGAGGGCTTTGTGGGCCGTCTTGGAGCGCTAGGAAGCCGAAGAGGGGAGAACGCCAAAATCCTCCAAAAACCGGTGAAAATCATCAATTTTGGCTTGTTGGGGGCCTCTTGGGAGGTCTCTTGGACGCATCTTGGGGCGTCTTGGGAGCATCTTGGGCCGTCTTGAGGCCTCTTGGGGGCGTTATGAGGTCTCCTGGGGACGTCTTGCGGCTTAGAGCGCGAAATTTCCGTTCCGGTCCCCCGTCGGGGCCCGGTCTTGGAGCCGTTTTGGAGGCATCTTGGGCCATCTTGAAGGTTTCTGGGGGTCTCTTAGGGCCCTCTGGGGTCGTTTCGGAACGGTCTTGAACCCTCGTAGGCCGTATTGGGGCGACATTGAGGGCTTTTTGGGCCGTCTTAAAGCGGTAGTAAGCCGAAGAGGCGAGAACGCCCAAATCCTAAAAAAAACAATGAAAATCATCAATTTTGGCTTCTTGGGGGCCTCTTGGGAGGTCTCTTGGGCGAATCTTGGGGCGTCTTGGGAGCATCTTGGGCCGTCTTGAGGCCTCTTGGGGGCGTTATGAGGTCTCCTGGGGACGTCTTGCGGCTTAGAGCGCGAAATTTCCGTTCCGGTCCCCTGTTGGGGCCCGGTCTTGCAGCCGTCTTGGGGGCATCTTGGGCCATCTTGGAGGTTTCTGGGGGTCTCGTAGGGCCCTCTGGGGTCGTTTCGGAACGGTCTTTAACCCTCGTAGGCCGTATTGGGGCGATATTGAGGGCTTTTTGGGCCGTCTTGGAGCGCTAGGAAGCCGAAGAGGGGAGAACGCCAAAATCCTCCAAAAACCGGTGAAAATCATCAATTTTGGCTTCTTGGGGGCCCCTTGGGAAGTCTCTTGGACGCATCTTGGGGCGTCTTGGGAGCATCTTGGGCCGTCTTGAGGCCATCTGGGCCGTCTTGGGGCGCTCTTGGCTTCAGGCTGCTGGGCCTGCCACATATTTGGCGTCTCCTTGGAGCGCTCCTGGAGCGCTCCAGAGGCCTCCAGGGCCGCGCCCAGGAAGTCCGGCATCTCTGGCCCCCACCCTCCCGGAGACCTGCCGGGGTACTTTTCGCCCGGGGACTCCTAGGGGCCGCCCCTCGCGCGCGAACTAGAAATACTGTTTACCTGTTACCGGAGATCTTAGCACGCCCTGGCCCGTTGGGCCAGCGAATTTCATCTTAGCTTAGCTTAGCTTCATCTTAGCTCAGGTTTATCTTAGCTTAGCTTACCTTCATCTGAACTTCGCTGAACTGCATAGCAGAGCACATCATAGCGCAGCATAGCGTAGCATAGCATAGCGCAGCACAGCATAGCATGGCATAGCCCAACATAGCATAGCATAGCGCAGCATAGCATAGCATAGCATAGCATAGCGCAGCACAGCACAGCACAGCATAGCACAGCGCAGCATACTATAGCATAGCATATCATAACATAGCATAGCAGCAAAGCAAAGGCAAAGCAACAGCTATGGCAGCAAAGCAAAACACAAGCAACGCAAAGCAAATCAAAGCAAAAGCAAAGGCAACACAACTCAAAGCAAAGCAAGGCTAGCTTAGCTTAGCTTAGCTTAGCTTAGCATAGCGCAGCGCTGCATTAGCATAGCATAGCATAGCATAGCATAGCATAACATAACCAATCATATCATATCATAGCATAGTATAGCACATCATAGCATAGCATAGCGCAGCGTAGGCATACCATAGCGTAGCAGATCATAGCATAACATATCATAGCATAGCATATCATAGCGCAGCTTAGCATAGCATATCATAGCATAGCTTAGCATAGCTTAGCATAGCACAGCGCAGCATGCCATAGCATAGCTTAGCACAGCATAGCATAACATTGCGCAGCATAGCATAGCATAGCATAGCATAGCGCAGCATATCATGGCATAGCATGGCATAGCATAGCATAGCAACTAATGCTGCTTTCCTAGGGGCTCCAACTTCTAGGTAGGGTCGCACTGGGGTAATCTCCACGACGCGAGGGGGTCTGGGGTGCAATGCAATGTGCAATGCAATTCTCTGGCGCAGTACATTTGCAGTACGATTGCCCCGCACGATGGCACCACCCTCTTTCAGCTGGACCCTTTCGTGGGTCAACCAAAAAACCCAGAGATCCGCTGCAGTGACTTTTTCCAAGACGGGGTCCCTGGAAGGCTCCACCCATTCCACAGGACCGGTTGCTCATCCTGAGTCGTTCTTTAGCGGTCCTGGGGCCCAGAGAGGCCCCCAGGAGGCCGAAAACCGCGAGAAGCTCGGGGATCTTCTGACCCGGGTCAATCCAGACCAGGGTCAGCAGGAAACCAAAACTGCAATGCAGGACAAAAAAACTGCAACGCAGGTCTTCGCAAACCCGGGTCAACCAGTGTGCGCGGCCGCCTCGCGGCCACGAACGGCTCGCTGACCCGGGCCAGCCAGAGGGGGCCTCCGCAGGATCTTGCAGGCTCCGGTGCCCTGGCTGACCCCTGCTTGGATGGGCCGCCGTCTTGAGGCTCCCGCGGAATCGCCCGCCCCGATTTCTTCCGCTGCGCCGGCCACCCATTCCCCAGGACCGGTTGCTCATCCTGAGTCGTTCTTTACCGGCCCTGGGGCCCGGCGAGGCCCCCCGGAGGCCGAACACCGCGAGAAGCTCGGGGATCTTCTGACCCGTTTGCATCGACCCCCGTCTCAAGGCTCCCGAAGGTTGCCGCTGAAGGGGAGTCCGGTTTTTGAGGGGCGGGGCGGTGAGTGAGGGATCTCGAATGTCAAACCGCCTGGAACACGAGGCTCCCGATTGAAGCGCCCGCCCCGGTCTTCTGATCCAGGCCAATCCAGACCAGGGTCAGCAAGAAGCCAAAAAACTGCATGGACCCCCGTCCTGAGGCTCCCGATCGAAGCGCCCGCCCCGATCTCTTCCGCTGCGCCGGCCCTCTCTCCACAGGCACCGCGCCGCGCCCGGGCCTCGGGGGGCGCCGCCCGCGGGCCGGCGCCATGGCCCTCCCCGGGGTCCTGCCCCTCGCGCGCTCGCCGAGCCTCGCCGGAGGCCCCTGCCCGCCGCCTGCTGCCGGGGGGGGGGCTCGGGCGGAGCCAAGAGGGGGCAGAGCGACGCGGAGATCGGGGCAGAATCGGATCGGGAGAAGTCGAAGTCTCTGAGAATCGGCGGGCTCGGAGGATGTACTGGGCGCCGCGGCCGCTCCAGAGCGTTCCGGAACGCTCTGAGAGCGCTCGGGAACGCTCTGGAGCGATTTATCCCGATCCTAGCCCTGTTTTAGAGGGTCCAGCGACAAGGGGGTGGTGCTATATATTTGGTGCAATAGATTTGTGGGGTTGCAGTGCATTTGAGGTGTGCCATACGTTCCGGTGCGCAAATGTATTGCTGGACTTTCGCGTGCAATGAGTTACTTGCAATGCAACACAATTCTCTGGCGCAGTAGTTACATTTGCAATACAATTGCCCCAAATCTATTGCACCGCCCCCTTTCAGCTGGACCCCCTTTTGGGTCACCCAAAGGGGCGGCCGAAGGGGGCGCAGCCTTTCGGGGGAGCACCGACACGGGAGCCCGCACCGGCGCCGGCGACGAGTCGGCGCCGCCGGCGTAGGGAAAACATCGGGCTCCACGCCGGGCCGCAGCGCTGACGAGACCCCCTCGCGCTGCGAAGAAGTCGCGACGAGAGGTTGTCGCTCTTTTCGGCCTCCGGGGGCCCTTACTGGGCCTCGGGAGCGTCAACAAATTTATTCAGGGTGAGAAACCGGCCCCAGGGAAGAGGTCCAGACCTCTGGGGGTCGACGTTGCGAAAAAATCGTGACGTCTGGGGTCGGGATGCATCGGCGATGCGGCGCGATCCTCCGACCCCATCTGCTCCGACCCCGGGCCCCCAGGGGCCGCCGTCGAGAAGCGATTCGGGATAAGGAGCTGGTCCCAGTGGTTCAGATATGTTTCAACCTATGTTAGCCTCCATCGCCAGCAAGAATTCCGAGCACCAAGAAGGTATCGAAATTGGAGTGTTTTTTCACGTGTCGGGCCTTGGGAGGCGATTCTCGTCCGACACTTCGTCAGCGTCTCGGGCAGACACACGTTTCGCTACTCGTCGGGGTGCTCGACATCCTTTCTGGAATGGGACCTTTAGACGCACGATGGGAGCAGCTTAACCCAGAGCCCAGACCCCCGACGTCATGCTTTTTTCATGACGTCGACCCCCAGAGGTCTCGACCCATTCCCCAGGACCGGTTTCTCATCCCGAGTCGTTTTTTGGTTGTCCCGAGGCCCGGTAAGGGCCCCCAGAGGCGGAAAATAGCGAAGCACCTCCGGTCGTGATTTGGTTCGTAACCCGAGAGGCCTCTCGTGGCCCACGCCGCCTCTTCACGGACCACGGCGCCGGAGGCCTGGGCTTACAAGTCGGGCCTGCCCCTCTGCTGGAGGAACCTTCAGCAATAATTGGTCGGCCATAGGCCTGGGACGGGCTTTCGACTGCCGCTGACTCCTCCCGAGCCTTTTTTTTTTTTTCCTTCTCTCTCGTTTCTCTTCCCGAGCAGTTGTCTGTTTCTTGCTCCTCTCTCGCTTCTCGTCCGGCCTCCGCCTCTGTGGGAGGACGTGCCCGACCTGACCCTGGGCCTCCCGGGGGCCCCGGCCTCGCGCCCGCGGGCGGGGCCCCCGCGCGGCCCCCGCGGGCGGGGCCCCCGCGCGCGCGCGCCTCGGGGCGCCCGTCGTCGTGCGCCCCCCCCCCCCCCCCCGGGGCGTGCCTCGCCGGCGGCGGCGCGGGCCACGGAGGGGCCCAGGGGGCACACGAGTCCACGGGCAGGAGCGGCAGGATGCTCCCACAGTTTCCCAGGCTTTCTGGGCTTCTGTCTTCCCCCCCCCCCACACTTCCCATCTTTTCCCATGCTCTCTGGGGAATCGAGGATTCATTGTGTGTGTGTGTGTGTGTGCGTGTGCTTTTTCCCTCCTGAGCCACAGAGGGGCCCCGAATCGGAGGGGATGTGTCTGCCGGAGGCGGCGGCGGCGGCGGCCTGGCGCAGAGGGGGGGTGGCGCCAAGTCGCGCGTGTCCCCCCTCTACAGGAGGAGTGTTCAGAAATTTGCCAAGAATAGCCTGGGGGCGATGTTTCTAGCATTTTTTTGGCCTATTTTAGAATCTGTCTGACTATTCTTTTGCATTTTTCGGAGGACGCGCCCGACCCCATGTTACCAGGAGGGGGGAAGGCTTCTCAGAAGCACCCTTGCTTCTTGGAAGGTGCGGGCCTTCTCCATAGAGATGCAAGGCCGACGCCTTCTATCGCGGGTGATGTTTCTCCTTCAATCCTCGAGTTTCGCCCGAAAAGTTTGGCCGCTCAGAATCATGGGAAAACCCTGCCCCCATCGTCTATCCCAGGGTTGGGCCCCAACTTTCTGGTCCATTTGGAACCCCCACGAAGCCTGGGATAGGGGTCGACATATCCCTTGTTATTTTGAAAGAAGCAGCCTCCTTCTAAGAGGCCTTCCCCCCTCCCCCTCCCCCCTTGTGCGAGCCGCCAAGCGACGGCGGCCTGGCGAGAGCGGGAGGCTGTGGGTGCACAGGGGCGCCCTCGAGGGCGCGAGGTGATTCGCGCTTCGCGCTTCGCGGTTCGGCTCCGATGCCTCATCCTCTTCTCTCCCCTGGGGGTCGGCGGGCGAGCGCGAAGTTATTCACGCTTCGCTCTTCTGGGCCTCCTCGCTCCTCGTCGCCGCCGCCGAAGTCGCCTCCGAAGTTCTGGTTCGAGAACGCGCTCGCGAGAGGTCCAGGGAGCAGCGGTCTCGGTACTCTCTTTGGGTTTCCCCAGGATCTTGGGCGGCGAGCCGTTCTCTCCGTCTCTCTCTCTCTCTCTCTCTGTGCGTCTAGGCCTCCCATACTAGGCCTCCCATACATGGGGTCGGAGGTTAGATGGGGTCGGAGGATCGCGCCGCATCGCCGATGCATCTGAAGGGGGAGGTTGGAGCACGCGACCCTGAGATCCTGGCGTTGCAATTTTTTGCACAACATGCGTTTTCGTCCGGTTTCGGGCCCCAGGACCCTCACATATCGATCCGCCTCGAAGAATGACGCAGAAAGATGGGGTCTGGGATTCCAGTGGTGATTTTTTACGACGTTGCATCTTGGTTTTGCAGCGTCAGATCCGAAAGGGATGGAGTGTGCCGATTGGGGGGGTGGGAGCGTTGGAGTACCTGCCGGAACCACAGAAGCCGCACCATGCAGCACGCATCACGTCGCCACACCCCCCCAGCGTGGTCCTCGCCTGCTTCTGTTGCCGACGGGCGCCGCGCCTTCTCCACACGTCCTGTCCCGGCTGCAGCTCCCCCCCGCGGCCGCCCTGCCCGTCCTCCTCCCCCCGCCTGCATGCCGGCCACTTCGCGTGCCCCTGCGTCGTTGCCGCGCTGGAGCGGATTGCCCCGCCCCGCTGCCGACGGACGAAATGTCCCGGCTGCAGCCGAGGGGCCTCCGCGTCTGCCGTGGCCGCCGCCCCCGGGGCGCTGCCCGGCGCCGGCGGCTGTGCGGAGCTCCGCGGAGCAGCCTCGGCCCCGTGCAGAGGCCCTGGAAGCACGATCTGGGATCGGTCTTCACCGAGCCGTGGTGGTATACAGCCGGAACGAGGCTCAACTCGAAGAAGAAGAAGAAGAAAGAACGCCATAAACAGACGTTTCGGGCGTTCCGTGTGGATTTCTTGGATCCGCGCTGGGCCCCCCGGCGGCGCCTCCGTCGCCGCCTCTGGCGCGCTGCGCGCGCCAGGGAGGGGGGTCCAGCGCAGATCCACGCGGAGCGCCAAAAGTTTATGTTTGTGTAGTCTTTTCTTCTTCTTCTTCTTCTTCTACTAGATCCAGGATCGGTCTTCGCCGAGCCATGACGGTATACAGCCAGAGCGAGTTTCAAACAGCCCCAGCTTTGGAGGGGCGCCCTGGTGTCGTTCGTGCAGGGGCTCTCCATGTTGGGGTGGAGCCTCGCCTGGCGCGTATCTCCATGCCACCCCTCGGGCCTCGGCAGCGGCCCTCGTGCTCTGGACGGACGTGTATCGAACAGGATGCGCCCTTTTGCGCGCTGCCCCGCCTGCTCCGCCGAGTTTTTTTTTTTTTTTTTTTGTTTTTGCCCCGGCGACGAGTGGGCAACTTCTCCGCCTGAGGAAGTGTGTGGCGGCCCAGACTTCGGCGAACGCGATGCCCACATCAAGACCAACCTGAGCTTTGAAGATGCTGTCCGAGGCTGGGGCTAGGGCACCACCACAGAGCTGAAGCTGACCAGCGATTTCCAACTGAGTTGATCCGCTGACTGTGCCAACCCCGCTACCGCGCTTGGCTTGTGGGTCAAGGCCATGGCTGTCATATCGCATGTATTGCGTTGCTATTGGACGTGTATGGACATTGCGTTGCTTCTTGAGGGAACATGGGGGGACTCTCGGGGGTCCTGCGAGCTTCATTTATTGATGGGCCACTGGGGTGCTACTCGTAGCAACAGCAGCAGCAGCAGCAACAGCAGCAGCAGCAGCAGCCGCAGCCGCAGCCGCAGCCGCAGCCGCAGCCGCAGCAGCAGCAGCAGCAGCAGCAGCACTGCAGTGGCTGCACATTGAAGTGCATGCATTCCGAATGAGGTCATGCCCGCGTTCTTGCCCATGGGTCTCGACCTGTTTCGTTGTCCCGTCGGCCTCAGCGTCCGCTTCCCCCTTGGCTGCGCCCCTCATTCCCTGTCCGTCGCCAGTGCGGCCCTTCTCTCTGAACCTCATCCGCTCTCTCCCTCGTGTCTCGCCCCTCCCCTCCTGCGATCAGCCTCCCTCCAGAAGGGAGGGATGGAGGCGGGGAGGCGGAGGGGAGGCGAGGGATGA
>CAUYUJ010003227.1:0-20518 GCA_963575745.1 Prorocentrum cordatum
GGTCGCGGGAGGGTCGCTGGGTGGGTCGCAGGTGAGTCGCGGGTGGGTCGCGGGTGGGTCGGGGGTTGGTCGCGGGGTGGGTCGCGGGTGGGTCGCGGGGTGGATCGCGGGTGGGGTCGCGGGTGGGATGCGGGGTGGGGCGCGGGTGGGATGACGACAACAAACAAAACAACAACGCAACAAGCAGAATCTTCACCACGGGTTCTCACCTTAGCCATGCACCCAGGGACAATGAATGACCGTTCGGCCCCCCTCACTAACATATATATATATATATAATATCACAGTGAGGGGGCTGGACCGAATGGTCATTCGCTGTCCCCGGGTGCGTGGCCGAAGTGGAATTCAGCGACGCGGATTATTATTGTTGTTGTTGTCGTTGTTGTTGTTGTTTGTTGTTGTTGTTGTTGGTGTTGGTGTTGGTGTTGTTGTTGTTTGTTTGTTTGTTTGTTTGTTTGTTTGTTTGTTTGTTTGTTTGTTTGTTTGTTTGTTTTGTTGGTGGTGTTGGTGTTGTTGTGTTTGTTGTTTGTTGTTTGTTGTTTGTTGTCGTCCCGCCCGCGACCCGCGCCCCGCGACCCACCCGCGACCCACCCCGCGACCCACCCGCGACCCACCCGCGACCCACCCCGCGACCCACCCGCGACCCACCCCGCGACCCACCCGTGACCCACCCGCGACCCACCCCGGCAATCCGCACCGCGACCCACCCGGAAGACCCCACGGCGACCCACCGCGACCCACTGGCGAGCCACCCCCGACAACACGCGACCCAAAGCGCGCCCCGCGGACCCACCCGCGACCCACCCGCGACCCAACCCCGCGACACACCCACGACACACCCCCAATATTTTCAGCGCCTGCGGCGGGCTTCTTCTGCATTCGTTCGAGGTGAAGAACCTGCGACCAACCCGCGACCCAAACCGCGCCCGCGACCCACCCGCGACCCACGCGACCCCGCTTGCGACCCACCCGCGACCCACCCCGCGACCCACCCCGCGACACACCCAAAATTTTCGGCGCCTGCGGCGGGCTTCTTTTGCATTCGTTCGAGGTGGAGACCCTGCGACCCACCCGCGACCCAAACCGCGTTCAGTGTACAAATCAAAATTCTCGGCGCCTTCGGCGGGCTGGTTTCGGAATTCCTTCCAGGTGGAGGTGGAGAACCCGAGACCCACCTGCGACCCAACCTACGTTCACTGAACAAGCCATAACTTCGGCGCCTGCGGCAGGTTGTTTGTGCATTCGTTCTGGGTTGCCCACCAGCGATCCCTCCCGCGCTGCACTGTCAGAGCACGCAAATCACGGGGAAGAGGAGAAGGAGGAGGAGCAGGAGGAGGAGGAGGAGGAGGGCGCCATCGACAAGGAAGGTGAAGGCCACGAGGTCCGCCGGCTCGACGCTCGCGTCGCCCGCGCCCGCCCCCTCACTCGTATCCGCAATTGCGGGGTGCTACGTGTATATCTATGTGTATATATATATGTGTGTATATATATATATATATATGTATCCCGTTTTCTCTCCTTCGATTCGAAAGGTCTCCTCGAGAAACCTGTGGGGCCCATCGCCTCCTCAAAGGCCCCTTCGTCTTAACTCCTCGTCCTCCTCCTCCGTTCGGCGGCGAGCGACGGGGGGAAGTGAGAAGGAGAAGGCCTCCTCAGAAGGTTCAGAAGTTCCCCAGCCTTCTGAGAAATTGTCTACTCCAGATTTCGTAATAAAGGGAGGGGGGTCTCATTTCGGGGGGGGTCTCTTCCAGGATATCTTGGAGGGCCTGGGGGGTCTGGGGACGATGTTTTGGAGGGTTCTCCCACGGGGGAGGTCTGAAATGGCTTGCCTTGGAGGGTCCAGACCCCCTCCCTTTTACTACGAAATCTGGAGTAAGCCTTCCCCGATAACACAGGAACCTACTCAGAGGGCGCGGGGGGGCTTCTGAGATATGTGGTGACTATTGTTGCATAGTCCTCCTGTAGAGGGGCGTGCCCGACGCAATCCTAGAACCGAGCGCCGACCTGGGAGCGAAGGGGCTCTGCTGGCCACGGCAACGCCTCGGCCTCAGAGCGAGGCGCCCCGACCCACACCCAAGGAGCGGCCCACAAGCCAGAGCCCCACCCTGAGCCCAACATGTTCCTCCCAGGCAGTCCAAGAGGCCCCCCCCAAGAGGGCCCCCCCAAACCACCCAAGGAGGCCCCAGCAGTCGCCCACGAGGCCTCCAGGACAGCCCCCAGGGCGCCCCCAGGGCGGCTCCGAGAGGGAGACCAGCTGATTCAGGCGCCTCGGTTCGGGCGCGCGCGAACGTGGAGGAAGGAGTCGTGGCTCTGGCGCGAGAGCACCAGACCCACGGTCCACGGATCGGGGAGTGCGCCCCCCGACACGTGGCGCCATCGCCGCCCGACGTGGCGACGCAGCGCGCCGCTTTTGTAGGGAAGCGGGACCCGCCACCAGTCCACGCGCCTGCATCCGTGTCTGCGTTGCCTCGGATCGGTCGAGAAGCGCAAGGACAGCCTGCCGTGGCGCGAGCGTCCATTCCTCGTGCATCGTTCGGTGTCGTGCTGCTTCTTTCCCAACCATCCTGTGGTGTTGGGTCCTCGTTTTGAAGAGACGGTGCCCCGCGTTCCTCTCCTCTCCTCTCCTCTCCTCTCCTCTCCTCTCCTCCTCTCCTCCCCTCCTCTCCTCCTCTCCTCTTCACCCACCCAGTACACCGCTTCGTGGCTCCATAGGGAGCTCCACCGAAGGCCCCAGTGCCCGCGCCCGCATTCGTCACCCACACCCATTTCGGCACACCCCTCACACGTTTCGTGGCTCCATAGGGAGCTCCACCGAAGGCCCCAGTGCCCGCGCCCGCATGCGTCACCCACACCCATGTCGGCACATCCCTCACACGCTTCGTGGCTCCATAGGGAGTCCACCAAAGGCCCCAGTGCCCGCGCCCGCATGCGCACCCACACCATTTCGGCACACCCTCACACGTTTCGTGGCTCCAAGTGGAGCCTCCAACCGAAGGCCCCAGTGCCCGCTGCCCGCATGCGTCAAGCCACACCCATTTCGCCACAACCCTCACACGTTTCGTGGCTCCATAGGGAGCTCCACCGAAGGACCTCGTGCTGGCTCCCCAGAATTAGTCATCCAACACCCATTCGGATTCCTTAAAGCCCACAGGGGTCCATCGGAAGCTCCGCCGAAGGGCCCAGTGCCCGCGCCCGCATGCGTCAGCCACACCCATTTCGGCACACCCCTCACACGCTTCGTGGCTCCATAGGGAGCTCCACCGAAGGCCCAGTGCCCGCGCCCGCATGCGTCACCCACACCCATTTCGGCACACCCCTCACACGCTTCGTGGCTCCATAGGGAGCTCCAACGAAGGCCCCAGTGCCCGCGCCCGCATGCGTCACCCACACCCATTTCGGCACACCCCTCACACGCTTCGTGGCTCCATAGGGAGCTCCGCCGAAGGCCCAGTGCCCGCGCCCGCATGCGTCACGCACACCCATTTCGGCACACCCCTCACACGTTTCGTGGCCCCATAGGGAGCTCCGCCGAAGGCCCCAGTGCCCGCGCCCGCATGCGTCAACCACACCCATTTCGGCACACCCCTCACACGTTTCGTGGCTCCATAGGGAGCTCCGCCGAAGGCCCCAGTGCCCGCGCCCACATGCGTCACCCACACCCATTTCGGCACACCCCTCACACGTTTCGTGGCCCCATAGGGAGCTCCACCGAAGGCTCCAGTGCCTGCGCCCGCATGCGTCACCCACACCCATATCGGCACACCCCTCACACGTTTCGTGGCCCCATAGGGAGCTCCACCGAAGGCCCCAGTGGCGGCGCTCACATGCGCATGCGTCCCGCACACCCATTTGGGCACATCCCTGACAGGTTTCGTGGCCCCATCCACTGGAGGCCCCAGTGGCGGCGCTCACATGCGTCACCCAAACCCACCCAATTCGGCACACCCCTCACACGTTTCGTGGCCCCATAGGGAGCTCCACCGAAGGCTCCAGCGGCCGCGCTCACATGCGTACCCGCCACCCATCCCGCACGCCCCTCACAACAACAGGTTTCGTGGCCCCATAGGGAGCTCCACCGAAGGCCCCAGTGGCACCGCCCGCATGCGTCACCACCCGCACCCAATTCGGCACACCCCTCACACGTTTCGTGGCCCCATAGGGAGCTGCACCGAAGGCCCCAGTGGCGGCGCTCACATGCGTCCCCGCCACACATCCCAGTACACCCCTCACGCGCTTCGTGGCCCCATAGGGAGCTCCACCGAAGGCCCCAGTAGCGGCGCTTACATGCGTCTCCGCCACCCATCCCGGCCCCCCCCCCGCAGCAGCATCATGTTTCGGGGACCCATAGGGAGCTCCACTGGAGGCCCCAGTGGCGGCCCGCACATGCGTTTCCGCCACCCATGTCGGCACGCCCCGCGCGTGTTTCATGTCCCCATAGGGAGCTTCGCCGAATGCCCCAGTGGCACCCATCTCGGCACACCCCTCACACGTTCCGCAATCCTATGGGGAGTTCCATTGAAGATGAAACCCGCAGCCGCGGTACCGACAACTGCATATGGTTGGGTTCTTCGCCAGGCTAATTTTTTTCCGAGGATGGCCCAGTGTTGGACCAGATAACAAGCGACACCACCGCACTTACGGCCCCACGGGGCTCAGCGTGTACCAGGACATCTGGCGTGGGCCTCCACGTGGTAGACGCTGCGGCCCCCGATGAGCCCCGTGGCGCAACATGGAGGGCCGTAGGAGGGGTGGTGTCTATTGCTTTTTTTGGCCGAAGTTTGCTCCTCGATGGCCCTCGCCGCGAAAAAATGGCACACGTCCGAGCGGTGCCAAGAGAAGTGCCCCCCCGCCCCTCCGCGGCGGGGCGCTGGGGCGCGCCCGCCCGCGGGCCCTGCCAGGTCTGGCCAGCGCCGCAGCACCTCGCGCACGAAGCGCCGCTCGGAAGGGCGGTGGGCGCGCCCCACGCAGAGCCCGAGCTCGTCCTCGGGGCTCAGCAAAAGAAACGGTACCCCTATACCGCTACCCTTTGCCCGCTTTCCACTGTTTGGGCCCATGGGAGGCCCTCGTCGCCACCGCTGGATTCGCCTCGAAAGCCTGGTCAGGACGCACCCCAGGAGAGGTCCTGGGAGTAGCAGTACTGGTACCTTTTGGCTCCCCCACCGACACGCAGCACGCAACGCGTAACGTGTCGACACGGAGCTCAACACGCACGGCAGGTTCGTGTCGTGCCAGCTTCGGCGTCGGTTCCTGACACCGCGGGGAGCGTTCACCCTTGAACGATCGGCCGCGTCCGAAACGTCAGATCGTTCAACATCGACCGACTCTTGGTCGCCGGTGGCGTTCAACGTTGAACGCCAGCGGCGGGGTCGCCGCCGGTCGACACGACGCGAACCTACCGTAGACCCATGTCTGGACTGAACGCGCAGGTCCGGCGCGAAACGCTCGCCACGACGCGGACCGACACGTGCCGAACCAACACACGCAGCGTTTTCAACACGGACACTTCGAACACGGTGCGCGCTGCGTTTCCACACCGGCGCACCGCGGCAGCTATGAGCTGGGCATCGTTTCGCCGATCCCCAACGCAGGTCTGGCACGATACGCTCGCCACAAAAGGCGAACGGACACGCGCTGAGCCGACACGCCGCGCGTTCACACGGGCGTTTTGAACGCGGTGCGGGCCGCGTCTCCACACGGGCGTAGCACGGCAGCTGAGCTGGGCATCGCTTCACCGATCCCCGTCCCCGCTGGCGCAGCCTTGGCCCCACTGGCCGACCTACCCCCCCTTGAAGGGGAGGCGTGATCCAAGGTCGAGGGTTCACGCCCCCCTCTAGATGGGATGGGTCACAGGGCTCCACGGCCCCCCCGCCCCCCCACTGGGATGAGGGGAGCGACGACGACGACCACGACGGAAGACGACGACGACGACGACGACGACGACGACGACGACGACGACGACGGATGACGACGACAATGACGACGACGACGACGACGACGATCACGACAACGACCACGACGACGACAACGACGACGTCATCGACCACGACCACGACCACGACCACGACCACAACGACGACGACGACGACGACGACGACGACGACGACGACGACGACGACGACGGCGCCGCAGCACCACCCCACGCCCACAGCGGGGTGGGTGGATTGTCCACCACGCCACGCCCACAGGTGGGGGGGGCCCATCGCGCGGAGGGGTGGGGCCTAAGGCATCAGCATGGGGAGGGGCCGGAGCCCTGGCTCGTATTTCTGATCCCGTCGGGTTTCGCGGGGGCCGTCTCCGCTGAGATCCGAAGTTGCGAGGCAGATGCAATATCGCCGAGAGAAACGACGACCAGGTCGATCGTTCTGCTGCATTTTTCGAGCCACACCGACATGCGGTGGTCCTGGGGCCCAAAACTGGACGAAAACGCCTGGTGTAAGAAAAGTGCAACTCCCTAATCTTTGAGTAGGAGGGTGGTCTGGTGGGGCTGAGATACCATGGCACAATGGGGATGGGGATAGGTTCCCTCGTGCAGACCACGAAAGGTTCTTAGAACGCTCGTTGGTGGGCCTATATCGGCAAGCTGGGACGCTTCGCCAGAGCTTGATACGAGGAGGCGCCAGGACATCTGGGGAGACATCATGGCCCCCGCCAGGATATCCACGCCCCCTAGTCACCACCCCCCTCTTGGCCGCCCCCGACGCCTGCGACAGACTTGGATGCTCATTCTGGGGAACTGCCTCGAGACACTCGATCCACTTGTGCGTCGGAGCTGCGTCGAACGTCCGTCGCCTTGAACCGACCTTGACTCGAACCTGAGTCGAACCTGAGTCGAACTTGAGTCGAATTTGAGTCGAACTGGGGTCGAACTAGAGTCAAACAGATCCGTTCGGTGGGCCCCAGGAAGGTCCCCCGAACGATCATGTAAACTTCGGTCGGGCATGTCCCATACAGGCGGATCGCGAAGGAAAAACAAACCCCACAGTCAAGACGTGCTCAAGAATCATCGGAACAATGGCAGAGAAACCGCCCCCAGACCATTATTCTACCAGTTTACTAGTTTTGAGCGTTCCCCCCGTAGAGGGACACGCCCAGTCGGGAGCGGCCAAGAGGGGGGGGGTGTCCACGAGGGGGGGGTGCAGTTCATGACCGGAGGCACGTGCGCGGCCCAGCGGGGGGGGGCCAGGGACGTAATGAAATAAGAAGCGGCGCCATGAGATCTGGGGAAATATCACGGGCCCCCGCCATGATATCCACCCCCCCTAGTCATCACCCCCCTCTTTTCCGCCCCCGACCCAACTTAAATCATGACATACTCATAAAAACTCTGAGGTCCGCGCGGATTTCTCGGATCGGCGCTGGACCCCCCCTCCCTGGCGCGCGGAGCGCACCAGGGGCGGCGCCGGAGGCACTGCCCGGGGGCCCCAGCGCCGATCCGAGAAAATCCGCGCGGACCTCCGAGATTTTATGTCTACTAGTATGTACTTGTCGTTCCCCTATTTAGAGGGACTCGCCCAACTGGGGACTATGGTTTAAAACATATTCTTAGACCTTTGTGGGGGTATGTTTGGAGGTTTATTTCCCAACCATACCTGTTGGTGTTGGGTCCTCGTTTTGAAGAGACAGCGCCCCGCGTCTCCTCTCCTCTCCTCTCCTCTCCTCTCCTCTCCTCCTCCTCCTCTCCCCCCTCCTCCCTCCTCCCATCGCCGTCATCATACTCATCGTCATCATCATCATCATCATCATCATCATCATCATCATCATCATCATCCTCATCATCATCATCATCATCATCATCATCATCATCATCATCATCATCATCATCATCATCATCATCATCATCATCATCATCATCATCATCCTCGTCATCATCACCACCAGCATCATCATCGTCATCATCATCGCCATCGCCATTAGTTCCCAACCATCCTGTCATCATCACCACCAGCATCATCATCGTCATCACCACCAGCATCATCATCATCATCATCATCGTCATCATCATCATCATCATCATCATCATCATCATCATCATCATCATCATCATCATCATCATCATCATCATCGCCATGGCCATTAGTTCAGATTTCCGCACACCCCTCACACGTTTCGTGGCCCCATAGGGAGCTCCACCGAAGGCCCCAGTGGCAGGGTTCGCATGCCGCCCCCACCCCACTTTGGCACACCCCTCACACGTTTCGTGGCCCCATAGGTATCTCCACCGAAGGCCCCAGTGGCAGGGTTCGCATGCCGCCCCCACCCCACTTTGGCACACCCCTCACACGTTTCGTGGCCCCATAGGTAGCTCCACCGAAGGCCCCAGTGGCAGGGTTCGCATGCCGCCCCCATCTCACTTTGGCACACCCCTCACACGTTTCGTGGCCCCACAGGGAGCTCCACCGACGGCCCCAGTGGCAGGGTTCGCATGCCGCCCTCACCCCACTTGGCACACCCCTCACGCATTTCGTGGCCCCATAGGTAGCTCCACCGAAGGCCCCAGTGGCAGGGTTCGCATGCCGCCCCCACCTCACTTTGGCACACCCCTCACGCGTTTCGTGGCCCCATAGGTAGCTCCACCGAAGGCCCCAGTGGCAGGGTTCGCATGCCGCCCCCGCCCCACTTTGGCACACCCCTCACACGTTTCGTGGCCTCATAGGGAGCTCCACCGAAGTTCCCAGTGGCAGGGTTCGCATGCCGCCCCCATCTCACTTTGGCACACCCCTCACACGTTTCGTGGCCCCATAGGGAGCTCCACCGACGGCCCCAGTGGCAGGGTTCGCATGCCGCCCCCACCCCACTTTGGCACACCCCTCACGCATTTCGTGGCCCCATAGGGTGCTCTACCGAAGGCCCCCGTGGCAGGGTTCGCATGCCGCCCCCACCCACTTTTGCACACCCCTCACACGTTTCGTGGCCCCATTGGGAGTTCCACCGACGGCCCCAGTGGCAGGGGTTCGCATGCGTCCGCGCCACCCATGTCGACACACCCTTGACACGTTTCGTGGCCCCATAATGAGCTCCACCGAAGGCCCCAGTGGCAGAGTTGGCATGCCGCCCCTCGCCCATTTCGGCACACCCCTCACACGTTTCGTGGCCCCATAGGGAGCTCCACCGAAGGGGCCCCAGTGGTTGCGTTCGCATGCGTCCCCACCACCCATTTCGGCACACCCCTCATACGTTTCGTGGCCCCATAGGGAGCTCCACCGAAGGCCCCAGTGGCTCCCCACCACCCATTTCGGCACACCACTCACACGTTTCGTGGCCACATAGGGAGCTCCACCGAAGGCCCCAGTGGCTGCGTTCGCATGCCTCCCCACCACCCATTTCGGCACACCCCTCACACGTTTCGTGGCCCCATAGGGAGCTCCACCGAAGGCCCCAGTGGCAGGGTCCGCAAGCCTCCCCACCACCCATTTCGGCACACCCTTCACACGTTTCGTGGCCCCATAGGGAGCTCCACCGAAGGCCCCAGTGGCGCGGTGCCTATGAGAAGAGGGGCCTAGTTTGCGTGCCCTCTCCTTCGTCTCATATCCGTGCGGTACTCGCAGCTGCATATGGTTGGGTCCTTCGCCAGGCTTTTTTTTTTTCTTTGTTAATTTTCATTTTTTCTCCACAATCCGCCTCTAGGAGCCTTCCCCCTCTCCCCCCCACCCCCCGGTGCGCGCCGATCCAAGTCCGGGTCAGAAAGGAGAGGACGCTCTCCCGGACCCCCGACGGTTTATCTTTGTTGCTGTGCGATCCCGGACCGCAAGGGAGAGGCGCGGCGCTCGCCAGCGAGAGCCTCGCCCTTCGAGGGCTCGAGGAGCTCCCGGCTCCTCCCTCCTCCTCCTCCTCCTCCTCCTCCTCCTCCTCCTCCTCCTCCTCCTCCTCCTCCTCCCTCCTCCTTCTCTTCCTCCTCCTCCTCCTCCTCCTCAATTTCGGCCTCGGGGGCCCGTTGTGTGGGGGCCCCGGGGGCCCCCAGCAGCTTCTCCGGGGGCGAAAACTCCGGCGGCTCCCGCCGTGCGGGTTGTGTGCCGTGCGGGAGACCCCTCTGGCAGAGTGTGTTCGGCACAGTCTTTGGCCCCCTTCTCGCCAGCGCCGGGTCAGAAGCCTCCCCGCCGTCCCTCCGAGGGGGCGGGAAATGATAGCCCCAGGGCAGGGAGCAGGGTTGTTACAAAAACGGGTTCTGGGGCCGCGCAGGGAGCAGGGCCTCTGGGGCCGCGCAGGGAGCAGGGCCTCTCGCGTCCGAGGCCCGGGGAGCGCAGCGGTGGGCGTGGCGCCGCCGGGAGCCCGCCCGCGCGCCGCTCCCTCGCTCTGGCCCGGAGGCCGGGTGGTCGTTTTTTCGTTCGCTTCTTCACTCGGGGGGCGGCAAAGAGGGGGGTGATGACTAGGGGGGGTGGATATCATGGCGTGGGCCATGATTTTTCCCCAGATCTCATGGGGCCTCTTCTTACTTCATTACGCCCCTGGTCCCCCCGCTGGGCCGCGCACATGCCGCCAGGGATGATTTGCCACCCCCCTCCTTGACCCCCCCCTCTTGGCCGCTCCCGACTCGTTCTGGTCCGAAGGCTTGGTGGTCGCTTTTTCGTTCTCTTCTTCACTGTTTGTCGGCGCGAACGAAGTGGGTACGGAAAGAATGGGTACGATGCCCAACACCAGTTCCTGTGCATTTTGAACGGGGCTCGGTGGCAACGCCGCCGCGGCCTGTGTCCATTCGGGACAGGAGGCCGCCTGCCCAACAGCGGCCGCTTTTGGTTTGGGACAACATCAGTTGTTGGGCATTGTACCCATTTTTTTCGTACCCATTTCGGGCGTTCAAAGTTTTGCCGATTGGCGCGGGCCTTCGGAACTCTGGGCCTCCCAGATGGGGTCGGAGCAGACGGGGTCGGAGGATCGCGCCGCATCGCCGATACCTCGGCGATGCGGCTCGATGCGGAGCCCGATGTGCTTCACGCGGACGTCGCCGATGCGGCGCGATCCTCCGACCTCATCTACTAGGACCTCGTCTTGGAGGCCTCTAGTAACCCCTCTCGCCTTAACCCACTTTCCTCCCCCCATGAGTACTCCAGATCTCGTAATAAAAGGGAGGGGGTCTGGACCCTCCAAGACAAGCCATTTCAGACCCCCCCCGTGGGAGAACCCTCCAAAACATCGTCCCCAGACCCCCCCAGGCCCTCCAAGATAGCCTGGAAGAGACCCCCCCCCGAAATGAGACCCCCCTCACTTTATTACGAAATCTGGAGTAGACCTTGCATGTTTTTGGGTCGAGCAGGTGGAGTCTGCCCCGGCAGGACGCGCTGCTGCAAAAGCCGTTCGCGCTGATAAGCGGCGCGGGTTCGCCGCGCGGGTCCGGAGGCCAGAACCCCCTCCTCCTCATCCTCCTCCTCCTCCCTCCCTCCTCCCCCCGCCTCCTCCTCCTCCTGCCCTCCCTCCCCTCCTCCTCCTCCTCCATCTCCTCTCCTCCCTCCTACTCCTCCTCTCCTCCACCCCTCCTCCTCTTCCTCATCCTCCTCCTCCTCCTCCTCCCTCCTCCATCCTTCCTCCCTCCTCCTCCTCCTCCTCCTCCCCCCGTCCCGCCCAATATCGAAACGCCAGGTAAGCAAACGCTCGCCTGGTCGCTCCTTAGCAGTGACGCTCTGATGGCTTCCGCACGGCGACGTGCCCTCGATCCTGCTCTTGCTCCCCCAGTAGGGGGCCACTTGCGAACCCTACCCCTACCCCCCACGATTTCTGAGGGGGAGGGTGGGGTTCACTCCGTTCGGGAGCTCCCAAGCGAAGTGAACCCCGCCCTCCCCCTTAGAAATCGTGGGGGGTAGGGGTAGGGTTCGCATGTGGCCCCCTCCCCCAGTCTCGGGGGGGTGGATCTCGCGGCCAGGGCCGCGACCTCTCCCGGATATTCACGGCTCACGGCTCTCCCTTCGTTCTGCTTCCAGTGCCGTTTTTGATACATGCTCCGCGTGCGGATCATGCATAAAAAATGCAGGGATTCAATATTGAAAACAACGATGAGTTCATGCATGAAGTTATTCATGCATTAATCATGTATCAAGCGTCCTATATATACATATATATATACATAGTTGTTTGTTTTTGTTTTTGTTTTGGTTTTTATGTTTTTAATTATTGTAGATCCGATGTATTAAAAGCTGCCCTGTCTTTCTATGCGCTCCTTGCCCCCGCCCCTTTCTCGCTCGCGCGCCTGCCTCGGGCCCTTCTCGGATGGCACGGGCCCTCTCCACAGATTTTGGGGCTGGCGCCCTCTGAGAAGCGGCCTCCTCCTGAGAAGCCTCCCCTCCTCCCCCTGCCCCCTTGAGGGGGCCACAGGCGAACCCTGCCCCTACCCCGCACGATTTCTGAGGGGGGGGTGGGGTTCACTCCGCTCGAAGTGAATCCCACCCTCCCCCTCAGAAATGGTGGGGTTCGCATGCGGCCCCCTAAAGCCTCCCCTCCTCCCCCTGCCCCCCTGTGCGCGCCGCCAGCGGACCCCCCCCCCCCTTCCGGACCCCCCTGCCTGCCGCCGATCCGAGCTGACCCTGCTCGGCTTCTGAGTGCTTCGGTTCCGGGTCAGGGCGTGGCCCCAGCCCGTCGCGTGGAGGCCGAGAGCCTCTGCAAGGGCGCCCTCGAGGGCGCGAAGTTCTTCGCGCTTCGCGCTTCGCGGTTCGGCTCCGATTCCTCCTCGTCCTCCTCTTCTCCCCTGGGAGGCGGCGCGAGAGCACGAAGTTGTTCGCACTTCGCGCTTCGCGCAGCGCGAGGCGCGAAATTGGGAGCCCTTGCTCTGCCCCTGGCCGCTGGGGACCCTGCCCAGGCAGGGGGCCAGGCTCACGGTCGGACCGAGGGACAACGATCGAGGTCGGTTCGGGGAGGCTATCCTAAGTGTTCTTCGTGCCTGTTGGATGCTCTTGTGCATCCTGCGGGAGGCTTGCTCTCTCGAGTGATCTTATATGGTTTGGGGTGTTTTGGCCAGTGGAGGGTATCATCTTCCTGGAGGATGCTTTTCTGTCCTAGGTCCGAGACTCTGTTCCGGTCCCTCGGGCCCCAACTCCACAACATACCGTTTTCGTACTCTCTGGCGAGAGCGGGCGTGACCATGGGGGGGAGAGGGAGCGGGTCACGTCATGATTCGCGCCTGCGCCGTCTGGGAATGCCTGAGAATGGCTCATTCCTAGGCGGCGCCGGTGCGAATCCTACCAGCCACCTCCCGCAGCCGCCGCCCACTTCCCACTGCCACCAGCACCACCGCCGGGCGTTCTCTCTCTATCGTCTTATCATCGCCATCTACAGCCATTGCAATCGTCATCGGCGTCGCCATCATCAGGACCATCAGAGACGACAGTCATGTCACCACCAGCTTGGCTTCTTCCTTCTCGGCTGGCCATGCCCTGTATTGATTTCCCGGTGTCCACGTATAATGTCCGTATTCCATGCCTTGCGTCCCATATGATTTACGCAGATCTGGCCAGCATCGGCTGTGTCTTCCCATGGAGTGTAGCGGAGCCATGCTCAAGAGGATGCTCAAATGCACTCGAGCCTCAGGCGTTTCGCCATCCCCGCATGTTTCGGTGCGTCAGCCCTATGGTGGCCCCAATCACCTTCCGCGCCCCGTCTCTGTGTGAGGGGTACCCGCACGGATCATGCAGGGTGCGGCCGGATGCTTGCATGGCGCTGTCGTGCATCCTCACGCTGCCCATCCGATTCCGACTCCGATCCAACGCAGCCCGATTCGACGCCCGCACGATTCGACGCTCCGTGATCCCCCTCGCCCGGCGAGGACCTCACGCTGACGAAGGACGTCATCACGGTGGAGGCAGCCCAAGCTTGAGCGAAGTGTCATCTACCATCTACAGTGGGGGCGCACATCAAGACACCAGTTGCTTTTCGTCAGGGTACGCGGCAGACAGCAGATTTCTTGATCTCGGGCATGGCGGATGGTGGGCTCCGGGGATGTTGAGATTAGTTAATAGCGGACGCACCAGATGCGCCTCGTGGGGAACCACAGACAGCACCATGAGTTTTAGCAGAGCGCTGAGATGTGGCGGCGGGCCCATCTTTGCGCTGGTGTCGGCCTCGCCGTCCGACGACACCGCATCATGGTCTGCCGTAGTCGTGAGGTCGTAGACAAATCCGCGTGCCTTATGCCCTCGTAGACGATGCAGTGAGGTCGGAGACTCCCTGGAACAACTGTACAGACGGTGTGGAAATAAGGAAGGATGTAAATGGTAGAAATGACAAAAAATTGTATGGGACGTCCGGAAGAGAGGTACGGTCGCGGCTGGTCCCCTGTGAGCGGGGTGGGCGTGCTGCCACCGCCTCTGATACGCCGTTCGAGTTTCGTCTGGACGGCGCAGAGAAGACTAAGCCACCAGCTGGGGCTCCTAGACCACTGCGCTTCGCGCGTCGCGGTGAGCAGGAGGAGGAGGAGGAGGCGGAGGGGGAGGAGGCGGAGGCGGAGGAGGAGGAGGAGCCTGAGCAGGAGGAGGAGGAGGAGTAGGAGGAAGAGGAGGAGGAGGAGGAGGGGGCGGAGGAGGCGGAGGGGGAGGAGGAGGCGGAGGGGGAGGAGGAGGAACTCCCCTCCGGGAAGGCGGCGCGAGAGCGCGAAAAGGCGCCCTCCGAGGGTGCGCCGCCTCTGCCGACCCGCTCTCGAGCCATCGGTGTGGCATTCGGTGTGGCAGCTGGGCCTGGCCCTGCGGCGGCCTGATGCAAGATTTGGGCGTCTCTTGCACGCTCGGAGGTGGATAATAGATACATATGCGTACATAGTTTACACATATGATGAATGCATATCTATAAATGTATATGTACATGCCTATGTATGTGTATGCGTATATGCAAGTGCATATGTTTATGTATACGCATATGTTTATGCACATGCATATATGCATGCATTTGTATGTACATATATATGTATTCGTATATGCATATGCTCATATAGATGTATGTACATGTCTGCATATGTATGTGTATATGTATGTGCACATTCGTATGCATACTCAAATGCATATGCATATGTATGTGTACATGTATATACATATATGTGCATGTAAGTCACATGCTCATATATATACATATATATGCATATGTATATGTATATGTATATGTATGTGTATATGTATATGTAAACGTATATGTGTCTGCATATGTATATGCACATGTATATGTATACGTTGATGTATATGCGCATGCATATGTTTGTATACATATTGACATATACATGTATTTGTATGTGCATATGCAAGTTTATAGGCTTACGCATATGTACATGCTTATACGTACATATATATATATATATGCATATATAGATGTATGTGTATTTGTACATGTGTATGTAGATGCCTACGCATATATATATATATATATATATATATATATATATATATTCAGACAAACACACACATCAATATATATATATATATGTCATAAAACGGGGAACTGGGCCTCTGGCTCTTCTACAGTGGGGGCGGCGCGAAGGCGCAGGGGCGCGAGGACAGCAGCACGTCGTGCGTCGCGGGGCGCGGCGTGCGGAGGCATTTCGGAAGCTGGAGCATGTGCATCGCCAGTGGCGGGCTGCTTCTCAATCCCAAGATTTTTCGAGGGTCGGGAACGACGTCGGGGTGGTGTTGTGTGTACTTGTTGTATCCGTTTCCCGAGAAGGCGACGAAAAACGTATACACCCAGATCCCGTATACACCAGGATCCGTTTTCCGGTGCAAATTGAAGTGCAGGGCCGGACAACATGTCGGTGTATAGAGTTCGGCTCCTTAGCATGTTCGGAAGGGCCGACGTCGTGGACAGATCACGGCGTCTTTATAACGTCGCGGCCGTGGCCCCCGACCCCATCCCCCTGCGCGCCATTCCTCGGGCCAGGCCTACATTCGCTGGGGTGTCAGGGGTCCGACACGGAGCAAGCAGGTCGTTTGTCTTTGGGTCGTCGCTACGCCTAGGTCTGAGGGGTCCAGTGTGCTCCCCTCCCCTGAGGGGCAACGTAAGAGGGGACAGGCTCAGGGGGGGATGCATCGACCCGCAATCGCACCTTCATCGTCGATAGGGGCCCGATAGCCCCACCGCGCCCAGGAACTTCAGGATTCGCTGTCGGGGGCCTATCGGCGATCTCTCGGCGATGTGTCGCCGATCTATCGCGACGTGTCGCCTCCCCCTCCCTGAGCAGGTCCCCCCCCTATCTCGGGTTGGACGATCGGGGGGATCGGCAAACGCGGTTTCACTGATCCTGCTGTATGCAGCAGGTTTCGGCCCCGCCGCTGGGCGCGTTCCTTGATACTTTGGCGCCTCTGGCGCTAGGAGGCGCCAGGAGGCGCCAGGAGGCGCCAGGAGGAGGAGGAGGAGGAGGAGGAGGAGGAGGAGGAGGAGGAGGAGGAGGAGGAGGAGAGTAGGAGGAGAGGAGGGGAGGAGGAGGAGGGGAGGAGGAGGAGAGGATGAGGAGAGGAAGGAGGCGGAGGAGGAGAGGGGGAGGAGGAGGAGGAGGAGGAGGGGGAGGAGCAGGAGGGAAGGAGGAGGAGTAGGAGGCGAGGAGGGGAGGAGAGGAGGAGGAGGAGAGGAGGATGAGGAAGGAGAAGGAAGTAGAGTAGGAGGAGGAGGAGGAGGAGGGGGTGTCCTGGCCGGGGTCTGGGGGTGGGTTGTGCTGTCCTTGTCCCCCGCAGGCCATCTCGCACGGGGGGCAGACCCGCAGCATCACGGAGGTCTACGAGTGGAGCGTCGCGAAGGCTGGGCGCGGCACTGGGAAGGCGAGGCACCCAGGCAGGGCTCATACCCGAGGGAGGAAACACGCCACTAGCATAAACCGTTGGGGCGCTCCGCGCGGATCTCTTGGATCGGCGCCTGGCCCCCCCGCGGCGGCCCCCCCGGCGCCGCCCCCCGGCGCGCTCCGCGTGCCAGGGAGGGGGGTCCGGCGCAGCTCCAAGACATCCGCGCCGAGCGCTTATGGCGTGCCTCCTTTTGGACACGGCTCATTCCGACTCCTCTGTTTCGGCACGGCTCCGGCTCCCCTCGCCGACTGCGCACCGCAAGGTGGGGTCATTTGGGGGGGATCCAGGTCCGTTAGGACACCCGTCGGCGGGTAGAGATAAAAGCAGCGCGATGGGAAGGGATGGTGGGAAGAGTCGGATGTCCGATGTGGCGCGCGCGCCCGGCGTCATGATCCGACACGGCTCATTCCGATCTCGATCGATTCCGATTCCGATTCGGCTTGGCTCGGGGTGCCGCTGCGGCCTCGATCTCCGCCGATCTCCAACTGCTTTCGATCGCCGAGCCGGCTCCTCGACTCGCTTCGGGGCGCGCCCCCGCCCAGACTTCCAATAAGGGGGCCACATGCGAACCCTGCCGAGGGGGAGGAGGGGAGGAGGAGGAGGAGGAGGAGGAGGAGGAGGGGAGGAGGAGGAGGAGGAGGAGGGAGGAGGAGGAGGAGGAGGAGGAGGAGGAGGAGGAGGGGAGGAGGAGAGGAGGAGGAGGAGGAAGGACGATGAGGAGGAGGAGGAGGAGGAGTAGGAGAGAGAGAGGAGGAGAGGAGGACGGGAGGAGGGAGGCATGAGGAGGAGGACGGGGGGCAGTGTGGAGGGAGGAGGAGGAGGAGGGGAGGACCTCTTGGGGCAGGGCAGGGCATGCGGCCCCCTGCATGTCTCGATCGCCGAGCCGACTCCTCGATGCGCTCCGAGGCGCGCTCCTGCCCAGGACCTCCCCGACGGCTTGTGCTTTTGCCGTCCGCTCTCAGCGCTGCTCCCAGGCTTTTTTGGCCCCTGGGGCAGGGGGGCCCGCTCTCGGGCTCTGGGGCCCTCCTCCTCCTCCTCCTTCTCCTCCTCCTCGTCCTCGTCCTCGTCCTCCTCCTCCTCCTCCTCCTCCTCACCCTGGAAGCGACAGGGCCATCAGGCGCGGACCCTGGGCGCAAGCTTGGCCTTACAATCGTTCATGCCCTCCTACAGGACGGCTATCCAAAAATAGTTTTAGAGATAGTCAGGGGGCGATCTTTTTGACAACCTCATGCTATTTTTGCAATGCTTCGTGATTTTTGTTGTTGTTTCATTTGTCGTCCGAGATTCGCCTGTAGGAGGGCTTGCCCGGCCTAATACTGGCCCCGGGGAAGGGGTCGGGACCCTCTTGGGGCCGCGGACGGAGAAAACATCGGCGGATGTCAGGGAAGGTGCCGCCGTGCGTCAACTATGCTCGGGGGCGGCCAGGAGTGGGGTAATTGGCTAGGGGGTGGACATCCGAGGGATCACTGCCAGATCTCCTGGCGCGGCCGATGCCATGCGATGACGAATCGGTGCCGCTGCGGCCCGAAGCTCTGCGCGCTCCGATCCGAGCCGATTTCTCGATGCTCACCGAGCGCGTTCCCCTACTTGCAACGTGCCTCTCCGCAAACGTCAGACAAACACCTGTGTGTGCCTCGATGTGATGCATCGTAGATTCCCCGCGGCGAATCCAGGCCATTTGCGAGTAGTTACTCTGCGCGTAGTGGCACGCACTCGTCTAGACTCCTCCTCCTCCTCCTCCTCCTCCTCTTCCTCCTCTTCCCCCCCCTCCGCCTCCTCCTCCTCCTCCTCCTACCTCCTCCTCCTCCCCTCCTCCTCCTCCTCCTCCTCCTCCTCTTCCCTCCTCCCCTCCTCCCCTCTCCCTCCTCCTCTCCGCCTCCTCCTCCTCCTCCTCTCCTCCTCCTCCTCCTCCTCCTCCTCCTCCTCCTCCTCCTCCGCCTCCTCCTCCTCCCCCTCCTCCTCCTCCTCCTCCCCTCCTCCTCCTCCTCCTCCCCCCTCCTCCTCCACCTCCTCCTCCCCCTCCCCCTCCCCGTCTAGACGCGGCCCGGTTCGCTGCGCGCTGCGATCCGAGCCGATGTCCCGATGCGGCGCTGGCCGCTCGCAGGGCCGCCCCCTGGCGGAGGCCTCGCGCGCCCGCTGGGGGGGGGCGGCCCGCGCAGCGCCCCCCTCGCGCCGGAGGGCGCGCCGGGCCCTCTCGCGCGCAGGATGCCTCCTCGGCGCCCCCCTCGCCGCCGTCGTCGTCGTCGTCGTCGTCGTCGTCGTCGTCGTCGTCGTCGTCGTCGTCGTCGTCGTCGTCGTCTTCCGCTCCCTCGTCCGCCGTCCTCATCCCCTTCCAGCTCGTCCTCCCCCTCCTTCCGTTCTTTCCGTCGTCGTCGTCGTCGTCGTCGTCGTCGTCGTCGTCGTCGTCGTCGTCGTCGTCGTCGTCGTGCGTAGGCCTCCTAGATGGGGTCCGAGTAGATGGGGTCGGAGGATCGCGCCGCATCGCCGATGCATCGACGATGCAGCTGGAGGAGGGTCGAGGCTCTCAGGATGTCGGGGGCAAAGTCCAAGGGGGGGATGATTAGGCTCATGGGGACACGGCGGTCTCGAGCCTCGAGGTTTCCAGGCGTCTTGGTCGGTTCTCCCCGCGGTTTTCAGGCTCGGGGTGCCTTCCAGCGGCTGCGCCTTGCTGAGAGCGTTCTGGGGGTGCCGGAGTCGTCCCGAATTGCCGCCGGAGAGCCGAACTCTTCCCCGACGGCCACGGCGCCGCGGTGGGGGGGATCCGCTCAGGAAGGGAGTGCATCGACCCCCAGTCGCCCAATCGTCGTCGACGGGGGACCCATCGCCCCGCCCCGCTCAGGAGCGTGGGGAGCGGATCTGCCGACGATGTATGGCCGATTCGAGGTCGATGCCTCCCCCCCCCCCTGAGCGGGTCTCCCCTCCCCCCGACGTTGCACCTCAGAGGAGGGTCGAGGCTCAGAGGAGGGCCGCTTCGGTCTCCGATCCTCCTCGCGGGGAGGCTCGAGGGTCGCAGGCCTGGGTCACCCGCGGGGGCGCGAAGGTGGTCGCGCTTCGCGGGCCGCGGTCTGGGCCGGAGCGGTTGCCCTTCTTCCAGGGCGTGGCGCGAGAGGACGCACGGGCGCGAGGAGAGCCGCGCGCCGCGCATCGCGGGGCGCGGTGCACGGCGCTGAGCGACCCAGATCGAGGGGTGAAGACGGTCGAGGATCCAGGCGGTGGAGGACTCCCAGGACGGCAGCGGGAGCTTCCCCCCCTCCTCTGGAGCAAGGGGCGCCCGCACGAGGCGGAGGAGGAGGAGGAGGCGGAGGAGGACGAGGAGGAGGAAAAAGAGGAGAAGAGGGAGAAGAAGGAGGAGGGGGAGGAGAGGGAGGAGGAGCAGGAGGAGGGCCTGGTGGTGCAAGCAGAGACCCGCGCCCCAGAAGAAGACGAACAAGCAGCCCCCGGTCGTACCGCCCCCCGAGCCCGATGGCAACGAGTTCGAGATGGCCCCCTGCTGTGCTCCACTCCGTATCCGCTGCCACCGCTGCCGCCGCCCGCGGCCCAAGCCGCGCGGAGAGTAGGAGACTGGCCTGCGCTGCAGTAGTAGTAGTAGTAGTAGTAGTAGTAGTAGTAGTAGTAGTAGTAGTAGTAGTAGTAGTAGTAGTAGTAGTAGTAGTAGTAGTAGTAGTAGTAAGTAGTAGTATTAGTAGTAGTAGTAGTAGTAGTAGTAGTAGTAGTAGTAGTAGTATTAGTAAGTAGTAGTAGTAGTGGTCGTAGTAGTAGTAGTTGTAGTAGTAGTAGTAGTAGTA
>CAUYUJ010003227.1:20618-81096 GCA_963575745.1 Prorocentrum cordatum
GTAGTAGTAGTAGTAGTACCAGTAGTAGTAGTAGTAGTAGTAGTAGTAGAAGAAGCAGTAGTAGTAGTAGTAGTAGTAGTAGTAGTAGTAGTGGTCGTAGTGGTCGTAGTAGTAGTAGTAGTAGTAGTAGTAGTAGTAGTAGTAGTAGTAGTAGTAGTAGTAGTAGTAGTAGTAGTAGTAGTAGTAGTAGTATAAGTAGTAGTAGTAGTAGTAGTAGTAGTAGTAGTAGTAGTAGTAGTAGTAGTAGTAGTAGTAGTAGTAGTAGTAGTAGTAGTAGTAGTAGTATTGCTAGTCGTAGTGTTAGTAGTAGTGGTAGGCAGGAATCGTAGCGAGACGAGGAGGAGGAGCAGTCGGTGCCAGCTAAACATATTCAAGAGGCTCGCGCCAAGCCGCCGACCCTCCAGAGAAGAAGGGGGAGGGAGGAAGACGATGAGATAGACGACGACGGCGGCGGCGACGGCGGCGACGACGACGCTGACGACGGTGAGCGTGTGAAGGAGGACGACTGTCCGCCGCCGTCGCTACGGGGTCGACTGTCCGCCGCCGTCGCGGCAGCGGATTCTCTTCGCACTTCGCCGCGGAATCGGACAGGTGTGCAATCGGGAGAGAGGAGGACGAGGAGGATGCCCGCCGCCATCGCTGCCGCGGTTTGTGGCCGAAGCCGCTCCGGGTGCAGGACGCTCGCCCCTGCAGTTGGACCCCAGGATGCTGGCGCTACTCCAGATTTCGTAATAAAAGGGAGGGCGTCTGGACCCTCCAAGACAAACCATTTCAGACCTCCCCCGTGGGAGAACCCTCCAAAACATCGTCCCCAGACCCCCCAGGCCCTCCAAGATAGCCTGGAAGAGACCCCCCCCCCGAAATGAGACCCCCCTCCCTTTATTGCGAAATCTGGAGTACAGTTTTTTCCCCAAAGCGGGCGATTTCGCCAGGTTCTGGGCCCCCTCGGGCCACCCCAGATCGATCGGGCTCGAAACACGCCACAGCAAGATAGGGTGCGGGGCTCCATTCGCGATCTTCTGCGAGGTTGCTGTTCTTTCCGCGTCGGATCTCAGGGGGGGAGCAGGAGGAGGGGGAGGGGGAGGGGGAGGAGCAGGAGGAGGAGGAGGAGGAGAAGGAAGAGGAGGAGGAAGAGGGCAAAGAGGAGGAGGAGGAGGAAAAAGAGGAGGAGGAACACTTGGTATCAGCCAAACATACTTGTACCTGCGTGTGCGTCGGCCTCGCAGGGGCGAGGCGCCGCTTGCTCACAGCGCTGATAGTACAAGCTTTGTGGCGTGCGTTTTCTGGGTCATACCATACCGCTTGGATAACGAGAGGCTACAAGCAAGTTGCTTTGCACTACCTTTCGGTCGTTGGAAGTAGGTACTTCTGGATGCCCATGTTCCAATCTATTTTAGGTGCCTTCCTGAATCCAGAGCCGATCGGTTGTCCCTTTTCCCTCGTCCTCAGGGGACGGGCGGAAGCCCAATCTACTTCAACGCCTTCCTGCTTCATGTTTCTATCCGACCGACGGGTAACTATATGCTACAACTTGTGTTGCACGATCTGTTCGGGTCGTGCGGGCGTTCCCAGCAGAGGCACGTGGCCCGTGTCATTCTACGTCCCGCACCGAAGGCATCCGTGTTTTTGTTCGGCGGCGAGCGAGGGGGGGAAGTGAGAAGGAAAAGGCCTTCTCAGAAGGCGGCGGGACTCCTCATAAGCCCTCGCGCCTTCTGAGAAGCTTTCTCTGTCTTCGGGGAAGGCTCAGAGAACTTCCCAGAGTGCCGGGGGACTCCTCCTCTTCCTCCTCCCCCTCCTCCTCCTCCTCCTCCACCTCCTCCTCCTCCTCCACCTCCACCTCCTCCACCTCCTCCTCCTCCTCCTCCTCCTCCTCCTCCTCCTCCTCCTCCTCCTCCTCCTCCTCTGTTGCACTGTTGCACTAAGGAGTCCCAAGCCCACTCTAGGAGCAGGAAAGGACAAACATAGGGAGTGGGAAAACTAAGGCACCATGGAGAAGGAAGGCCGAGAGGAGGGAGGAAGAGAGGGAAGGAGGAGAATGGTGCTTCCGAAGTCCCCTGGAGGGCTGGCCCGCGGCTCCCTCGCCATGGGTCTGCCCGAGCGCGGGCTGGCACCTCCCCAGCCACGCTGTCCGTGGGGTGACGTCGCAAACCTCCACCTGCTCTTCCCTCCCTTCCCTCCCCTCGAGAACTGGGCAGGCTGTGGAAAACAGGCCTGTTCTGGCATTCTGCTTCTGGGGAGGAGAAGGGGGATGAGGCCCAGAGCCCGCTCAACTTGGGACGCCCCGAGGACGTCTCGGGCAGGGCAGATATGTAGGATGCTGCGCAAAGGCGACAACATCGTCGTAACGAGTGTCCCCCCCTTTTCCCGCCCCCTTCCACCCACTCCAAAAGCCTACTCGTGCGGCTAGCAGGATGGAGGACGATGGGTGGGGGAGAACATTCAGAGAGCAGGAAGGTCACGCGCGAGGCCGTCTGACCTCTATCTGGCGAGCGAAGCCTCCCGGATCCCATCTCCCATAATTCCCCCTTCCCCCATTCCTCCAACGAGAGATCTACACATGCAATCTGCTGAGAGATGGATGAAGGGCAATGGGTGTGGAGCTATAGCAGGAACGGGGCCTGCTAAACACTCTTGCTGCTGCAGTCCACACATAGATGAGGCCGATCTCTGTACAGCCTCCTTTGCTGCTTGATTCCGATTCCACACAAAGGGCAGTATCTCGTGACGTTCGGCAATCGAGCCATCGGAATCGGCTTGGCGAAAATACAATGGAGACTGCGGAGGCATACATCTGGGATGTCCAGCACGAGCGAGCATGAATCAGTTGGCGCAGAAGTGTCCTTCGCCTCCTCGTCAGAGGCCCAACTGCCCCAATCCGAGGCCTTCTCGGTGCTCTTGCCCGCACTGCCGTCGTCGTAGCAGTCAAGGGCCCCCTCCGTGTCGCAGTCAGTGTGGCTGACCTCGAAGGTGTTGACCTCAGAGCTGCTGTCGGCGCGGCAGTCGAAGAGCTTGACCTCGTCGGCAATGTGACCGCCCTGGTGCTTATCGGGATCCGTAGCCTGCTCATCAGGCGAACTGTGCACGACGAGGTGCGGGAAGAACTCTTTCTCGTAGTCGGCAACTTCGTCATCAGAGATGGAGCTCTGCTTGGCGGCCTGAGCAAAGTGGTGGAGCTTCAGGTCTGTCTGGCACTCCTGCTCGAGGCCGCTGCTGTGGACGCGTCCGTCCTGGGTCTGCGTGCCAATGTCGACGTACCTTCCAGATGCCAGGAAGTTGTGATTGGCAGCGTCCTCCGACGTCTCTGTGCAGGCCCTCTGGCCTGCTAGCTCCGCGTCGAGCTCGGTGAGGAAGTTCTGAACTTTCTCGGGTGATATTTTCCTTGCCCATCCTGCCACGGTGTCCAACTCGCGGCATCGCCTCCTCCAGTGGGGCGTCATCGCACACTGCTTGGCCCCGATCGAGCAACCTTGGATGTGGCCTCCACTTGCCTTCGCGAGGCGGAGCAACGTAGCCCGATGCAGAGAGGTGATTAGGGTATGCACATCCGAACATTGATCAGGAAACTGCATCCTTACCGAACTGTGGAGGGGTATTCAGACAGCGATAAACGCAACTGAAAATCTGCTGGCCGAGCCTTGAGCCAAATGGCTACGGACTCCTCCTCCTCCTCATCCTCCTCCTCCTCTTCCTCCCCCTCCTCCGAACCTTCTGAGAAGGCCTTCTTCCCCCCCTCGCCCGCCGCCTTGCTCTTGCTCGCAGAAGAGATCTCTCGGAGGTCTGGGCCCCTGCCGGGGGACCCGACTCTCGTCCCGAGCTCTCCTCTCCCGACGGTCCTCGGGGGGCCCAGCGCCGGCCCTCCAGAGGCAGAAGACGCAGGGATGATGATGATGGTGATGATGATGATGATGATGATGATGATGATGATGATGATGATGATGATGCTGATGATGATGATGATGAAGAAGAAGAAAAAGAAGATTATTATGATGATGATGCTGATGATGCTGCTGATGATGATGATGCTGATGATGATGATGATGATGCTGATGCCGATGATGATGATGATGATGATGCTGATGCTAATGATGATGCTGATGATGATGATGATGATGATGAAGAAAATTATTATCATGATGATGCTGATGATGCTGATGATGATGATGCTGCTGATGATGATGATGATGATGATGATGCTGTTGCCGATGATGATGATGATGATGATGATGCTGATGCTGATGATGATGCTGATGATGATTATGATGATGATGATGATGATGAAGAATAACAATATTATTATGATGATGATGCTGATGATGCTGATGATGATGATGCTGATGATGATGATGATGCTGATGCCGATGATGATGATGATGCTGCTGATGCTGATGATGATGCTGATGATGATGATGATGATGATGATGCTGCTGCTGCTGATGCTGATGATGATGATGATGCTTATGATGATGATGATGATGATTATGATGATGATGATGATGATGATGAGATGATGATGATGATGATGATGATGATGATGATGATGATGATGATGATGATGATGATGCTGCTGCTGCTGCTGCTGCTGCTGCTGCTGCTGAGGAGGAGGAGGGAGGGAGGAGGAGGAGGAGGAGGAGGAGGAGGAGGAGGAGGAGGAGGAGGAGGAGGAGGAGGAGGAGGAGGAGGAGGAGGAGGAGGAGGAGGTGGAGGAGGAGGAGGAGGAGGAGGAGGAGGACCAGGCCGTCTTGGGTCGTCTCGGGGAACTCTTGGGACGCCTCTTGGGCCGTCTTGGGGCGACGTTGGGAGCCTTGCTGGCGCTGGAGCCCCGCTGACAGCGCCTCCTGCGCTGCCCCTGGCGCGCTCCGCGCCCCATGGGAGGGGTCGGGATCCCGCAAAGGGTGTGTGTGTGTGTGTGTGAATTTGTGTGTGTGTGTGCCCCGGTGTGTGTGTGTGTGTGTGTGTGTGTGAGTGTCTGTGTGTGTGAGAGTTTGCATGCACATTGTCTTCGGCACCGCCTGATTCCGGGGCTTTGCCCTCTCTTGACCTTGACGTGAGGCCCCTCCTTCTGCCTTCCCCCCTCTGTCAATTAAAGCTGTGCGCTGCCCGCTTAGCTTCGACCAGAAGAGGTGCGCTCTCGACCCGCGGATCAAAAAAAGTGTGTGTGAGAGTTCGATCGTGTTTTGCACCGAACCGCCCCAAGCAGATGCCCCCCAGCCGCCGGCAGCACCCGATCGTTGCCGATAGGTGGGGCACGTGGAGGGCATCTGTTTGCGGCAGTTCGGTGCACCAGCGGATCGAATTCATGCCCCCCCTCAGGGACACCCCCCTTTTGGTGGATCCCGAAGGGGGTCCATGCCGACCAGCAGAATCTGCGCGGACCTCCAAATGCTTGGCTTGTGCCGTCGGAGCCGTCCGCTTCGACGTCGCCTCCGGCGAGCCCAGCTGCCAAACGGCAAGCTCGCCACCGCACCAGCCCAGAATTTTTGGGTGGCGCTTGTTCGTGGGGACACCGGAGGACGTCGCATGTGACACCGACACCTCGTGTCTCCAGGCTTGGGGGCGCCCTGATGAGGATGATGGGGATAGGGAAAATTATGATGACGATGACGATGATGATGCTGCTGCTGATGATGATGATGATGGTGGTGATGGTGATGGTGATGTTGATGATGGTGATGATGATAAGTATGGTGATGATGTTGATGGTGATGATGATGGTGATGGTGATGCTGATTATGATGGGCATGCTGATGACGCTGATGCTGATGACGATGATGATGATGGTGATGATGATGCTGATGATGCTGATGACGCTGATGATGATGATGCTGATGCTGATGACGATGACGATGATGCTGATGATGACGATGCTGATGCTGCTGCTGATGATGCTGATGATGATGGCGATGGTAATGATGTTGATGCTACTGATGATGATGCTGATGATGATGATGGTGGTGATGATGATGGTGATGCTGATTATGCTGATGATGCTGATGACGATGACGATAATGATGATGACGACGATGACGATGATGCTGATGATGATGCTGATGATGCTGATGACGATGACGATGCTGATTATGATGATGATTCTGATGATGATGCTGATGATGCTGATGATGATGATGATGCTGATGCTGATGATGCTGATGATGACGATGGTAATGATGTTGATGCTACTGATGATGATGCTGCTGATGATGATGACGGTGATGATGCTTATGATGATGATGATGGGGATGATGATGATGATGATGATGATGATGATGATGATGATGATGATGGAGACGATGATGATGATGATGCTGATAACGGTGACGACGATGCTGATGATGTTGTTGATATGAAGGGTGGTGACGATGCTGATGACGATGACGTCAACGATGATGATGATGATGATGATGATGATGATGCTGCTGCTGGGGATGATGATGATGCTGATGATGATGATGATGATGATGATGATGATGATGATGATGATGATGATGATGATGCTGCTGATGATGATGATGATGATGATGACCACGACGACGACGATTCCGCTAATGGTGTTTTTGCTGCTGCTGATGCTGATGATGATGCTGATTATGCTGATGATGCTGATGATGATGGTGATGATGATGATGATGATGACGATGACGCTGATGACGATGACGATGATGATGATGAAGATGATGATGATGATGATGATGATGATGATGATGATGATGATGATGATGATGATGATGATGGTGATGATGATGATGATGGTGATGATGATGATGATGATGCTGATGCTGATGATGATGATTATGATGATGATGATGCTGATGATGACGATGATGATGATGATGATGCTGATGATGATGATGATGATGATGATGATGATGCTGATGCTGATGCTGATGATGCTGATGCTGAGGATGCTGATGATTGTGATGATGATGGTAGTGATGTTGATGCTGCCGCCGCTGATGATGATGCCCCTGATGATGCTTCTGATGATTATGACGATGATAATGATGATGATGATGATGATGAGGATTATGATGATGATGCTAATGATGGCGACGACGATGCTGATGGTGATGATGATGATGATGATGATGATGATGAGGATGATGATGATGATGATGATGATGATGATGATGATGATGATGATGATGATGATGATGATGATGCTGACAATGGTGACGAAGGATGGTGACGATGCTGATCACGATGAAGACGACGACGATGATGATGATGATGCTGCTGCTGATGATGGTGATGATGATGATGATGATGATGATGATGATGACCACTACGACGACGATTCTGCTGATTATGTTTCTGCTGCTGCTGCTGCTGATGATGATGATGATGATGATGATGATGATGATGATGATCTTGATTACGATGATGACGATGATGACGATGTCAGTATCATGATGATGGTGGCGTTGGGAGAAGAGGAGGAGGAGGAGGAGGAGGAGGAGGAGGATGAGGATGAGGAGGAGGAGGAGGAGGAGGAGGAGGCCGAGAAGGCGGCTGAGGAGGAGCAGGACGAGGAGGAGGAGGAGGAGGAGGAGGAGGAGGAGGAGGAGGAGGAGGAGGAGGAGGAGGAGTACCGCTGTCGCACGTGACATCTCCCATCTTCGCTATTCGAGGAGCTCGTCGTCGTCGTCGCCTTCGCCCTCGCCGCTGTTGTGCTGGCCTCCCGCGGTGCCCGTGGGAGGCCGTACCAGACTGGGCGTCGGGCGGCACGGCGTGGTTCAGCCTGGACGGCAGCTGGGACAGGTCTTGCTTGGTGCGCGACGAGGCTCCTCCTCCAGCCCCCCTCCTCCTCCTCCTCCTCCTCCTATTCCTCCTCCTCCTCCTCCTCCTCCTCCTCCTCCTCCTCCCTCCCTCCTCCTCCTCGTCCCCCTCCTCCCCCTCCTCCTCCCCCTCCTCCTCCCCCGCTTTGGGGTTGCACGGGTTCTCCTCCTCCAGACCCCCCTCCTCTCTCTCCTCCTCTTCCTCCTTCTCCGCCTCCTCCTCCTCCTTCTCCGCCTCCTCCTCCTCCATGCCTTTTCCATATCAATATCTGCGCTCCCTCGCACCACAAGACGTGTCGGTCAGGCGAGCACGGCGCTTCGCTTGAGACTTCCTCACCATGTTGTGATCCTGAAGCGTGAACTTCTGTAACATCTGCAAGGATGGAGGGTGGGTGGTTTTCAAAATGTGGCTCTCGCCTTAGGGCCGCGCACATTTGTTTTACAAGTTTGCAGCGCTTTCAAAGATGTCAGGGATGGTTTGTTGTTTAAAATGTGTCTCTCGCTGTAGCGCCGCGCATATTCGTCTTAACAGTTTGCATCAGTTTCAATGATGGAGAGCGGTTCCCTTTCAACATGTGGCTTTCGCTTTGGCGCTTCGCACATTCGTCTTGAGCGTTGGCATTCGTTGGACATATTCGTATGATTGACGTCCTAGGACCAGCATTCTAGTGCGGTTTAGGATCGTCAGGACGCAGCAGTCACGTTTATTCGTGGTGTTGAAATCCCAGGAACGGTGTTCTGTCACGATTTTGGGTTGTCATGGAGAGACAGTCATGTTGATTCGCTGCGTTGAAGTCCCAGTAATAGTGTTTGGGCACGATTTGGGATTCTCAGACTGTTTTCTTTCGATGGGGCACTTCCCGCAATGGAAACAGCATCTTATAGGGACCTATGTAGAGGGAACTAGAGTGGCGTGTTTGTTGCACATCGTTGATACGCCTTGGGGTTGCACCAGTTCCCCTCCTCCTCCTTCTCCTCCTCCTCCTCCTCCTTCTCTCCCCTCCTCTTCTTCCTCCTACTCGTCCTCCTTCTCCTCCTCCTCTTCCTCTTCCTCCTCCTCCTCCCCCCCTTCCCCTTCCCCTTCCTCTCCCCCTAGCCGTTTCGGCTTGAGCTGATTGAGTGAATCTCGAGTTTGCGCCCTTTCTCTTCGAAGCGGCGAATGGGCGCGAGCCAGCTGTTTGAGTTCGCGCCTCAGATTGATGATGGGTGATCTGTTCCCAGGGCCTCATCAGCTCCACTGGGGGTGCGGGAAGTGCGGCGCGCGCGACAGCTGGGCCGGTCGGCTCAGATGCAGGCGGTGCGCGGAACAGCGCCGCACAAAGTCGTGCAGACAACGATAGCAGCAGCAAATCAGATCGAGTGTGGTGCCGGCAGCGGTCGAGGTCCCAGCGATCCGTCCAATCATATCGATGCCCCGAAGAAGCAGGTCTCGCAGCTCCTCAGCCTCAAAAGAGGGTCGGGGCATGGGCAAGGGGACCAGTCACCACCGCCGCCCAAGCAGCAGCAGAGTGCCGAAGGCAGCTCGACAGGGCTCTCCTTCAAGTGTGTCCTCCTGCTCCTCAAGGAGAAGGGTATCAGGGAGACTGTGCTCGCCCCAGTCACGGAGGCCCAGACGCGCTAGGTCTCGGACAACACACCCTCGATCGTCCTGGCACGGTGGAGGGTTGATAACCTTCGCGAGAAAATTGGGCGGGCGTTGGCAGAGCTGGAACATCAGCGTGAAACTTTGGTTCAGACAGAAGGAGGCCGACCTCCAGAAGAGCTTCAGTGAGAAGCGCTCAGAGTTTGCCGAAGCAGAACTTTTGTTCAGTCGTGTGCATGCGCAGGATGTCAATCATGCGGTCAGACTCGCCCCGGCGGCGGTCGACAGCTCGATCCTCGAGAGTAAAGGGGCGAAGGCGGCCTCGGCCACGCTGGAGCGTCTCTAGCAGGCTGCCGCCGCTGCTCGTCAGCCTCCTCCTGATATCCCAGCTCATGCATGAGCTTCAGTGGGGGCCCCTGCCAAGAAACACCCTGATTGCCTCCAGGGTGCCTTTGGTTTCTTGGGTTTCGATGGTTTGGCGATGGAAGGCGTGACGTTCCCACGCCAGAAACCAATAGGCGTCCTGGGGTCTCAGGGTTGGGTTTCTTGTGGAAGGTTTCTTGTGGATCGGCCCCCACTGTTGGGCAGGTCCAGCAGGAGGGTTAACAAGCAGGCCCAGCCGAAGGTGCACGAGTCGTCGACCGCCCAGTACCCATGGACATGGATGATTTCCAAGGCGCCGGATTCCAGCTGGCCCTCAAGCAGTCCATGGAGGCAGAGAGCGAGACACCACACAGGCGGTTGCCAAGCTCTTGTCCGAGCACACAGGCAAGCGGGCGCGGCGGGTTTAGTGACCTGAGGAGGCCAATCGTGTCCAGCGAGCCTGGCGCCCAGCAGAAGCAGCATCAGCAGCGGCAGCAACAGCAGCAGCAACACGGGATCGTAAGTTCTGGGACTACAACGTCGTGGATGTGGAGGGCCCAACGCTGGCTTCGCGGTTCCAGCTCTGCGACCCAGGCCTCCTCGGTCCTTGTTTGGCTCCTTCTTTGCTCTTCGGCCTACTCCCATCCCAGTGCGTGGTCGAGCCAGAATCGAGGTCGCAGCGGGTCGCGTCGTGGCCGAGCAGCAGGAAACAACCCACGACCAGGACGGGTGGACACTTGGCATGGTTCGAACGCGTGCGTTCTTTCCACGGCGAGGACCATGGGGAAGCATCTTATAACATTGTCGAGCAATAAACGCACGACGTCGAACTATGCACCGGGAATGGGCGTCCGAGCGATGGCAAGGCCAGGCCATGAGGGGCGCGGCCATGAGGGGCGCGAAGAGGTCGGGGCAACTTCGGTGTTCAGGTTCGGCTAGGCTTCCGCGTCAGCAGGTGCACTCACGGGCTGTCCTGCTGAGGCGCCACGGGTGCAGGTGACGACGGTGGGCTGCTTTCATGCTATGGCCTAGGGAGGCAGGGCCGCCGCTCGAGACCCCTCCGTCAGCGAATCGGCAGGCGGCCAGCAGACGTCACCACGCGAGCTACGAGTTCGGCGAGGGGCTCAGCGCGCCCCAGGGGTCATGGAGCACAGGAGGAAGGTTGCGCGGCCAGTTCGAGGCCAGGCCAAGCCGGCATACAGTCGCCCCCCGACGGAGGCATGCAAGTTGTTGACCTATGTATGCTTGGCATGAACTTGAGCAGGTTGACGTCCACAGACATTGCTGTCAATTGGTATAGTGGTCAGGCCCTGCGCGGGGACGGAGGCCTGGGGGCTGTCCGACCAGGCCTCGAAGTTCCAGGTGCTGGCCCTGCAGGAGACGCACTTGAAATGCCCCGGCGAGATGATGTCGGCGAGATGATGCGTGCGCCTTGTCTCTCAGGAAGGCTCCTAGCACTGGTGAAGGTCCCCTGCGTCGTTCTGCTTGGCTTCCAGCGACGTCGGGTCTCGGGCCATCGAGGTTCCGGGGCTAGGAGTGCATGGGGGGGGGGGTCGTTGGTCGGCTGCTCAACGCGGGGTTCGATTTATTGCAGTGCCTACCTCGCCGACGACCTGGGCGTCAAAGGCGAGAATCTTGGACATTGGAGGTGCCCGGTGGGATCTTGCCGCGCAGTTCTCGCCCGTGGATCGCGCAGGGGGACTTGGGCCTGAATCCCGAGGCCATTTTTTCTGTTTGGCTGCGCCCCGCGCGCGCGGTGCGGTAGCTGCTCCCGAGCGGCCTACCTCCTCGACGTGCGCGCCCCGGGCTGCGTGGTGCGTTGCGCAGGGTCAAGATTTGGAAGTGGCATGGCGGCGGGGGGCGGGTCCTTGACTACTCAGTGCTGCCGTCTCGACCGTTAGCTCCTGTGCTAGAGACGTTCAGGTCATCCACCGCAGAAGCCCTTCTTTACCCGCGCAGTCCAGTGCTGTTGCGGTCGAGGAACTTCGGCCAGTCTGCCGTCGTGGACACGCAGGTGAGTTTCCAGCCGCTCAGTACTTCGCTCATGGGGCCAATGCCGCAACGGAGAAGGTTGACCAGTGGAGTGGCCCTCTGGATCATTATCCAGATTGGCTACCCCTGGGGTGGTCAACCGAAGCTGAGCAGAGGTTGGTCGAGATCCACGGGGTTGAGGGCCCTCGAGGCCACTCTGGGCGCTCGACTGGACCCCGAACCTGGAAAGTCCCGCTGTCTGCCCGATCTGGAGCGTAGTCAACGGAGACGTTTGTTTTCTCGGAGCAGACGACGACTCGGGTAGCCTCGCCCTCACTCTGCGCAAGGTTTGGGCCGCGCCCCAGGGGGTCCCAGGGGCCGATGGTCGGTGCTTGCTTGGTCTCTGGGGGCGCATGTTGCTCAGCGTGCTGGTCGCCCGGGAATATTTCCCGCCCCCCCCCCCCATCGGAAGCTCAGTTGAGGTCGCAGGTGTCTGCCTTGGAGTGTCCAGAGGAGTGCGGCTAGGAGCTTCGAGATCGCCTCAAGCAAGAAAGTTCTCGTTGTCGGAAGCTGGATTCGTCTTCGCAGCCGCTCAAGTGGAAGGGGTGGGCTATGCAGGCGGCGACGGGCGGAAGCGAGGCCGCCCGCGCCTTCTCTGAGCTCCTGGCGGCCATCGTCCAATCCAGATGACGGAACCCTGAGCGACTGCCTGTGGCAGGTCAGGCCGCGCTCGAGCAGTTGGCGAATGCTTGTGGTGCTGCGTTGCGTGGTTTCAAGCAGGCGGGGGGCCTCCTCCATCGACTTGGGAGGCGCCGCCCGGCGAGGCTGGCGCCCCCCCGCTGCGATTGGAGGACATGCGCGCGGTTTGACCAGACCCTAGGTCCTCAGCTGGGCTTGGATGGGATGGGTCTCATCCTGGATGCGCCCCCCCCAACTGCCTGGAGGTCATCAGTTTCGGTTGCTCGAGATCCTCGCGATTTTCGAGATGGGCCCAAGGGCTGTCGCGATGTTTCGGACTTATGGTTTTCGGGTCATGCTGATTGGAGGTGTCAGACCCATCGGTCTGGTGTATTTTTCCTGGAAGCCCTGTGGCAGGCTTCACCAACCCCTTTACCGAACATGGGAGAAAGCTCACGTGTGCTTGTTCATTTAGGGGTCTGGGCCCGATGCGACATGCGAACGCGCGGGGTGAGTTTGCAATCTGCTGGGGGCTCACTGTGGACAGGCGGGGTTCAAATCGGCGTCTGCCGACTTCGACGTGGCCATGTTTCGCCATTGCATGGGCCATGGCCACTGGCTGGTGGCAGTCAAGAGGTTCGGTTTCCCTGTGTGGTGGACCAAGTATCATTGCTCGATGAGCCGGCTTTCGTGCGCGGCTTTGCGGTGCGGCCGCTTCGAAGGCCATCCAGGCCAATTGTGCGATGGTTGCAGGGTGCTCAGGGGCGACTGCATTCGCCGATATGCTGCTCTCAGGACCCCTGTTGGAATCGCGTGAGCTATGGGGCCTTCGGTGCCTCAGGGATGTATTCTTACAAGGTGTGGTCCACGGGTCCCATTTGCTTCTCAGCTGGCAGGCGGTGTCGGGTCTTAGGCGAAGTTGTTTGAGCTGCCGTAGTTGCCTGTTGAGTTCAAGAAGCGCGCCTGCCTCTGCGCCGAGGAGGCCGAGGGGCCCTCGGCCAGTCGTGCAGCCTCCACTCTTGCTGTAGAACAGAGGCGCCCCGCAATCTTGGGATTACCGTATCTCTTGGGAGGCTTCGTCGGGTTGGGGCCCGGAGCGCTGGTCTGGTCTCGTCTACGGCCGCGGCCCGCAGGCTCGAGATTTTGGCATGGTGCTGGGGCTGATGCGTCGACGGCCCACGGGATGGGCGCGACTGCGGCGGCCCCCCGGGGCTCGAATGTTCTGGGGGTGGCCTCTTCCAAGGTTGCGGGCCTGCGTGTTGCGACGGCGAGCTTCCATGGCAGGCTGCCCAAAGGTGCTTCAGTGGGCCTCGCGTGTTCACCTGCGGGCCCGGGTTCAGGGTCGCCCCCCTCGTGGTCTTTGCTGGCCGCGTGCTGTTCATGTGGGCCGCGGCGATCTGTGGGGGGGCTCCAACGTTCAGATTTCGGCAGGCAGGCACCGCGCATTCGCACAAGTTTCAGAATGCGTTGCGTCCATGAAGGTCGACGTCCTTCCCATTGGACGTTGCACGCCCCGTCCTTCGAGGTGTAACTTGCTGCTGCGTTCCCCATGCGGATCAGGACTTTCCAGTGCCCGATCTTCTGGGATAGGATGGGGCGGATGTTCAAACCAATGAGTGCGACGTGAATGTACCGGGCAAGAGAAGATGCGCTGCCCCTTGGTTGCTGTTAGGTTTGCTCGCCGTATCCCCCCCCGGTCCTCGGGGCCTGTTTTCCCACGGGGAAGCCCTCCCAGACCTCCCATTGGTTTCAGCGCCCTGGTTCTGGGGTCCTCTCTGGCTTGCTATTCCTGGACGGGTCGGCTAAGTGTGTGCGCCTCGATGGGCTTGCAAGTGCTGGGTGTGCCATCGTTTCAGTTGTCAGTTTTTGGGCCATCCTCTCGGCTGCGCATGGCCCGGCCCCAGTGCGTGTAGCCCCGCAGCTGACCAGCAAGGGCGGGGAATACTATGTTGTATATATGATTTCGCAGGTAGGTCTTCCCCGTTTCAAGTGCGCATTGACTGTCGGAGTATTCGGGGCTTGTTTGCCCGAGGGCGTTGCTTCTCCGAGGGCCCTGGGGCTCCCAGGGGGCGCTGGTGGGGTCCTGCGTGGAGCTGGTTTGCACCTGGCGATCCCGAGTGTTTCGCGACCTTGGGCCATGCCGCCGCGGCCCACGCGCGGGCGTGGCGCACTGTGTTTTGCGAGAAGTGGGCCAACGGGTTCGCCGAGACATGTGCCGAATGCGGTGCAGAAGGCCGCTGGATTTGTGTCGCCGATGCTCGCTTGTGCAGGGGGCCCAAGAGTCTGGTGTAAGAGGCTTGTGAGTGGCTAGCTGACCGTGCAGCGGGCGGAGGGGGAGGAGGAGGGGGAGGAGGAGGAGGAGGAGGAGGAGGAGGAGGAGGAGGAGGAGGAGGAGGAGGAGGAGGAGGAGGAGGAGGCGTGCAGTTTCGATGGCAGGTGGGCCCCGCGTTGCCGCGGGCCTTCGGGCATGGGCGCCCGCGGCGGGCAGCCAGGGCTCCCCTCGGCAGCGCGGCCGTGGCGGCGTTTGAAGCTGGGGGCCAGGCGCTGGCCAAATATCAAAGGGGGTCTTGTGTGTGGGGGTTGGGTGGGGCTTGGGCTCGGAGTGGATGAAGCTCTCATTTGTAGTTCAACACTTATAGATGTATGTATGTATGTATGTATGTATGTATGTATGTATGTATGTATGTATGTATGTATGTATGTATGTATGTATGTATGTATGTATGTATGTATGTATGTATATATATTCCCTCGGGCGTTTCTGTTTTTTGTTCTTCGAGGCGCAGCGGCCGCGCGTTGCTGGTTTGCCCCGCGATCGGCCGCCCGGGTCCCCCCGAGAGCAGGATTCAATTTTGCGGTCGGTGCGGCACGTTCTTTTCGGGCCCCCCAACGCGGGGGCCAAAGGCCAGTGCCGGCCGAAACCCGCCACATGCGGGATAAGTGATCAGCTGCATCGAATTCGGCTTGGTAAGTTCCCGTCTTGTTAGAAGACCCTGCGCGATGTATCGCTGGGGGCCCGTGAGGGCCTCAACCTCGCCGAGCTCAGGATCTTGGCACCGACGCTGGCCGAGGACGGTCGGGCCCCCGAGTGTGCTTGAGGCCCGCCAGCTCCTGGCGCTCGCGCAGGGCTTCGCTTGGCGTTACCAGGTTTCGATCTCTTTCGGCCTTGGTGAGGCCGACCCCCCCTGGCTGAGAGTTCGAGGGGCGGCCACGATCCGAGCTTCACTAGATGAGTTTCGCGAGCCAGTCTCGGACGCCGACGTTTATGGCTGACATCATGGACTGCCAGGCTTCAGGCCAGTCCCCAACAACCTTCCCCCTCCCCGTCCCCGTACCCCTCCTCCTCCTTCTCCTCCTCCTTCTCCTTCTCCTCCTCCTCCTCTCCTCCTCTTCCTTCTACTCCTCCTCCTCCTCTTCTTTTCCTCCTCCTCCTCCACCTCCTCTTCCTCCTCTTCCTCCTCCTCCTCCTCCTCATCTCCAGCCCTTTCTTCCGCCTCCTCCCTCCTCTATCTGCTTCTCCTCCTCCTTCTCCTCGTCGTCGTCTTCCTCCTCGTCCTCCTCGATCTCTTCCTCCTCCTCCTCCTCCTCCTCCTCGTCCTTCTCCCTTCCTCCTCCTCCTCCTCCTCTCCTCCTCCTCCTCCTCTTCTTTTACTTCTCCTCCTCCTCCTCTTTTCCTCATCCACCTCCTTCTCATCTCCATCCCCCCTCTTCCGCCTCCTCCTCCTCGTTCTTCTTCTTCTTCATCTTCTCCTTCTTCTTCTCCTCCTCTCCTCCTCTCCTCTATCTCTATCTCCTCTTCCTCCTCCTCCTCCTCCTCCTCCGTCTCCTCCTCCTCCTCCTCCTCCTCCTCCCTCTCCCCCTTCTCCTCCCCGTCCTCCGTCTCTTCCTCCCCCTCCAAAGTCGATCCCCAGATCCGCCCTGGGGTGAGCCGTTCGCCGTCGCCATATCTAAGGGAACCCAGTGTGTGGCGGCGGTAGATCCCCTGCGGGGCCCGAAAAAAAGGCGCATATCGCTAACGACAGATCCAGGCCCCGCCAACACACATCAAGCCGACAACGACTTACAGCCACAACGCTCGGAGAAAAAAAGGGGCTCTGCTCTTCAGGCAGCTCCGCCGATCTGGGTCCTGACCCTGCTCGTGGCCGGGGTTCGCCGTGGCCAGAACGCCCCCCCCCCCCCCCGTTCCTCATTCATCGAGCGTTCCCTGTGGTGGCACGACGGCTGTATCCTCGAGCTTCGCCCCGTTGCGGAGAGAGCACGTTGTTTTTCTTCCCCCGCTTCCCCCCTCCTGGTGTGCCAGTACTCTGCCCTGGGGGGTGCCCTCGCCAGGCCCCAGGACCGGTAAGAAGACGGCTCGGGCTGAAGACCCAGTCGAAGACGGCTCGGGCTGAAGACCCAGTCCCGTGGGCGGGGGCCAGACCTTTGGGGGCCACGCCGTGACGTCAATCGCGGCGGCCTCCAGCAGGCATGCAGAAGGCTCTACAGAGGACGTTGAAGGCAGGACCACTCTGGGGCGCCCTCGCCAGCCCTCGGGAGCGATAAGAAAACGGCTCGGGCTGAAGAACTGGTCCCGTGGACGGGGGCCAGACCTCTGGGGAGCCACGCTGCGACACCCATCGCGGCGGCCTCCAGCAAACGTTCAGACAGTTCCACAGGAAACGGAGGAGGAGGAGGAGGAGAAGGAGGAGGAGGAGGAGGACATCGAGGAGGAGGAGGAGGAGAGGAGGAGGAGGAGGAGGGGGAGGAGGAGGAGGCGGAGAAGGAGGACATGGAGAGGAATGGAGGAGGAGGAGGAGGAGGAGGAGGAGGAGGAGGAGGAGGGAGGAGGAGAGAGGAGGAGGATGAGGAGGAGAGGAGGAGGAGGAGGTGGAGAGGAGGAGGAGGAGGAGGAGGAGGAGGAGGAGGACATGGAGGAGGAGGAGACGTTGGAGGAAGGACCACGCTGGGCCAAGGGGGCTCTGGCTCCTCGGGCCGCTCTCCAGGCGTGGAGGTCGGGGAGCCCGCGCGTGGTCGGGGTGCGCGCGCGCGGCCAGAGAGCAAGGCTCGCCCGTTCCTCGTGCTGAGATTTTTTCTGGTGCTGCACGACGACTGCTTCCTCGAGCGTCGACCCCGGGATTCTGCACGAACGAGATGGGCACGGAAAGAATGGGTACAATGCCCAAAAGCAGTTCCTGTTCATTTTGGACAGGACTCGCCGTCCGCGCCGCCGCGGCCTGTGTCCATTTGAGACAGAAGGCCGCCTGCCCAACAGCGGCCGCTGTTGGTTTGGGACAACAGTTGCTGTTGGGCATTGTACCCATTCTTTCGGTACCCATTTCGGGTGTCCAAATCCCGTTCCTCATGCTGAGATTTTTTCCGGTGCTGCACGACGACTGCTTCCTCGAGCGTTGATCCCGGGCTCCTTCCCTCCTCTCCGCTGATCGGGGGCGGCAGAGAGGGGGGTGAGGACTAGGGGGGGGGGTGGATATCATGGCGCGGGCCATGATGTTTCCCCAGACTTCATGGCGCCTCTTCTTATTTCATTACGTCCCCAGAAGCCGACGACGAAATCGACGCCGTTGACATCGACGACGACGACGACCCAATCGACGCCGACGTCGACGATGGCGAAATCGACGACGCTGACGATGTCGTCGACGATTTCGACGACGAAGTCGACGACGACATCGACGACGACGGCGACGGCGTCGACGACATCGACGACGACACCGACGACGACGGCAACCCTGCGCGGCCGCGGCAGCCCATGGTGCTGCACGGCGCCTCCTCCCTGGAGTCGTGCAGGGCCGTCTGCGAGAGCATGCCGGCATGCGGGGGCATGGAGTGCTGCCCCCCCCGCCGCGCGCCGCGTTGCGCCGCGCCGGCCGCGCCCTCTGGGCTTCTCTTTCCTGTCTCCTCGTGTTCGCCCAGCCCCCCCTCCTCCTTCTCCTCCTCCTCCTTTCTCCTCCTCCTCCTCCTCCTCCTTCTCCTCCTCCTCCTTCCTCCTCCTCCTCCTCCTCCTCGTTTTCTCCTCCTCCTCCTCCTCCCTCCCTCCTCGTTCTCCTCCTCCTCCATGTCCTCCTCCTCCTCCCCCTCCTCCTCCTCCTCCTCCTCCTCCTCCTCCTCCTCCTCCGTGGGGGTCTTCAGAGATTCCCGTAGGAGTCTTGTAGGACTCCTGCAGGATTCCGTAGGGATCCCATCGGACTCCTAGAGGGTTCCGTAGGGGTCTTAAAGGATCGTGTAGGGTTCCGTAGGGACCCTGTAGGACTCCCGTGGGGATCCTATTTGACTCTTATATGATTCCGTATGAATGGTGTAAGACTCCTACAGGGTTCCGTTACTATAGGATTCCCAGTACGTCATATGTTCTTAGTCGGCCTTGTATCATCCCGATAGAATTCACAGTAGGCTCTGTACCGCCCATATAGAGTTCCCAGTAGGCCCTGTATCATCCCTATGGAGTTCCCAGCAGATCCTGTACTATCCCTATAGAGTTCTGAGTATGTCCAGAAGGTCTTGTACCACCCTCATAGATTGCTGAGTAGGTCCTGTACCATCCCTATGGAGCTCCCTAAAGGACCTGCAAGATGACCTGTAGCATCCCTACCGAGTCTATGTGGTTCCAAGTTGGTCCTGTATCATCCCTATAGAGTTCCCAGTCGGTCCTGTACCATCCCTATAGAGTTCCTAGTAGGTCCTGTACCATCCAAATAGAGTTCCGAGAAGGTCGTGTACTGTTCTGATAGAATTCCCAGTAGGTCTTGTACCATCCCTATAGAGTTCCCAGTAGGTCCTGTGCCGTCCGTACAGGATTCTCAGTAGGGTTCCGTACCATTCTCATTGAGTTTCCGGTAGGTCCTGCACCTTCCTCATAGTGTTTCCAGGACAAGCTCGCTCCGGTAGCTCGGACTTGATATTGTGGCCCGAGTCACAATTTTCGGTTATATTTATGTATTCCAAATTAAGATTACTCCTTCACAAGAACTTCAGTAGGACCAGAAGTTGCGCTGTTGCTGTTGCGCCCCCCCCCCCGCTTTGGGGCGGGGTCCCAGGGTCCCAGTCTCCCCAGTCCAAGAGAGTCTGGGGTCCCGGTGCCTTGGGGGCAGGGCATCAGCAAGCCGTTCTCGCTTTGAGTTCTCATTTCTAAAGAATAGTTATTATTGATCCGCCTTGCCTGGGAAACATTGTATTTTTCAATTACAGTGCTTATCCGGATGCTCGCGCGCTGTTTTTTGCAAAGGAAAATGGTGTGTCACCAAACCAGGCCCCAACGGCTCCCCTTGATACTTCCCCACAATTTAATGCCAAATCGCGCTTTCGTGCAGGACTTCCTTAGAATTTCTACAGGAGTCGCGCTCTCGCGTGGGAGCTCCCCGCAATTTATGCAGACGCCGCGCCCTCGACACTCAGGAATCACGCTCTCGCTGTGGTTTTCCTCAAGACTTATCTGGACATCGCGCTATCGCTTGAGACGTCCTCGCGATTTTTTCAGGACGCCCGGTTCAGCAACCCGCCTGCCCCTTGTCCTTGCCTTCCATCAGTCTTCTCTTCCCCTGCCTTAGGGGTTGCACGACATGCACGTTGCATGTAAGAAAGATCACCCCTAAGGGGGTACGATCGAAGACGAAGAGGGCGCGTATCGAGGGTTTGGGATATACGTGTTGAAAGGCACGCGAGCAGGTAAGAACGAACAGTCTTGTGGTGATGGTGGTGGTGTTGTCATTGAATTATTGTTGATCGCCCCCCGTTATGACCATTGTGCTTTTCTTTTAAAGTGCTCCTCCCATATCTCGTACCCGGGTTTTACCAGGGACAATTTGTGGTCACCAAAGTGCACCCCTGCCTTCCAGTTTCTAATCACAACGACGGTTCCCGCCTGATAAGTCCTCACGGTTTATTCCAACATCGCGCTGTCGCGCCGGATTTCCTCACAATGTATTTCCCAGTCGCGCTCTCCCGCGGGACCTCCGCACAAATTATGCAGGAGTCGCGGTCTCGCGTGGGACGTCCTCGCACTGTATTCGAACGCCGCGCCCTCGACACCCAGGAATCACGCTCTCGCTTTGGCCTTTTTTCGCGATTTACTGGGGAATCGCGCTATCGCTCGAGACGGCCTCGCGATTCATGCAGGATTTAAGCTTCAGTAACTCGCCTGCTCGACCTGGTCGCCTGGGCCCGCCTTCCCGACGCGCCCGGTAGGGTCTGCTCGCCAGATCTGCTCGTCTGGTTCTGCCACGTGTTTTCTGTTCCTAGCCCCTAGACCCCCTCCTGCTAATTTCTCTCGTGCTCCATCCTTTGCCCTCCTCCTTCCGTCCGCCTCCTGTGCCCCTGTTCTGGTTCCCGCGGTAATTGGATGTATCAGGTAAGGAAGATATACCCCCAAGGGGGTAGGATCGAAAACGACGAGGGCGGGTACCGAGGTTTTAGGATATACGTGTTGAATGGCAAGCGGGCGTACATGTACGAGCGAACTTTCCCCCCCTCATTTTGTTTGTTGGTGTTTTTGTTGTTATTGTTGTTGTTGCCGTCGTGTTGTTTGTTGTTGTTGCTATTGTTTTTAGTTGTTGTCGTTGCTGTAGCTGTTGCCGTTGTTGTTGTTGTTGTTGTTGTTTTTTGCTGTTGCTGCTGTTGTGGTTGTTGTTGTTGCTTCTTGTTGTTGCTTGTTGTTGTTGTTGTTGTTGCTGTTGTTGTTGTTGTTCTTGTTGTTGTTGTTGTTGTTCTTGTTGTTGTTGTTGTTGTTGTTGTTGTTGGTTGTTGTTGTTGTTGTTGTTGTTGTTGTTGTTGTTGTTGTTGCTTGTTGTTCTTGTGGTTGTTGTTGTTGTTGTTGTTGAACATTATTACTTCTAAAGAATAATTATTGTTGGGGCCCCTGGTGCATGGCCCCCCCGCCGCGCCTAGGCCGCAGCCTCATTTTCATAGTTTTCGTGAGGAAGTCTCAGGCAAAACGATGTGTACCAGATCCGGTTGTGTTGTTACGATCGGTTTTCCCTTGCAAAAAATAAGGCAAAGTGGACATTTCTTGTTCTAATATAACCAAGCTTCAAGAATCCCTTGCAAAAAATAAGGTGAAGTGGACATTCGCGCGCGCAAGACGAAATCCTTCCAAAACCTTAGTGTTCGTAGCGATTTTAACATAAAAATATCAAACAACCAATGGTTTTTCAAAAAAAAGTGTCAACATTTCATCCCGCGCGCTCTTGCGGATTTGTAGGAAACCCAACATTTTTTTAATCATTTCTGTCAAACGGGCTTTTGCGAGCCACTTTTTCGAACTTCTGCAACAACGGTTGCGCACCTGCCAGGGCCATCATCCCTGTCAAATAATACCATGCGGGACACATTCGTTTTTTCTTCGCGCGCGCACGCCGTCGTCGTCGGCCGCGGGGCCCTGAATAGTAGCCACGGTCGTCCGCATGCCACGAAGTGAAGTGTCCGAACGTCATAGGGCGGGAAGCTGGGTGTGGGTGGTGGCGAAGAGTCGTTTGGAAATTTGGTAGAGCTTGAACCGGCCCCCCCACAAAGTGGGGGTATTGCCCGCCTCCTATGAAAACCCTGGCACTGGTGAGAACGGAGTGTCCCCACGTGCTAGTAATTGTTGTTGAACATTATTAATTCTAAAGAATAATTATTGTTGGGACCCCTGGTGCACGCCCCCCTGCGCCGCCTAGGCCGCAGCTACATTTTCATCATTTTCGTGAGGAAGCCTCAGGTAATTCGATGTGATCAAGATCCGGTTGTTTTGTTCCCCCCCGCTTTCCCTTGCAAAAAACACTATAAAATGACATTTCTTGTTCTAATATAATCAAATTTCAAGAATCCTTTGCAAAAAATAAGGTAAAGTGGACATTCGCGCGCGCAAGACGAAATCCTTCCAAAAGCTTAGTGTTCGGAGCGATTTTAACATAAAAACATCAAAAAACCAATGGTTTTTCAACAAAAAATGTCAAAATCTCATCCCGCGCGCTCTTGCGGATTCGTAGGAAACCAACACTTTTTAAACATTTCTGTCAAACGGGCTTTTGCGAGCAACTTTTTCGAACTTCTGCGACAACGGTTGCGCACCTGCCAGGGCCATCATCCCTGTCAAATAATACCATGCGGGACACATTCGTTTTTTGCGCGCGCACGCCGAAATCTCCAAAAACCATTGGGTTCTTAAGAATTTTAGCACCGCGCATCATAAAATCACACGAATTTTTGTCTCTCTCTCTCCCGCTCTCTTCCTCTGTCTCGCCTTCTCTCTCTCAGTGTCTGTACCATGTCTAGCACTGGTAACAAAGGTATTTGTGTATCCCCACATCCGCCCAGGAATTCCACAAATGTGACCAACTATCTTGCGAGTACGTATCATCTCATGTGTGTCGTGCACACTATCAAATGTAACAGAGTTGTGTATTCCCATCATCCCAGGAACTTGACCCAAAAATGTGACCAACTCCGCTCTCTCTGTCTCTCTCTCTGTCTGCTCTCTGTCTCTCTCTCTGTCTCTCTGTATTATGTATTGTATGGCACAATTGCACCATGCTGGGCACATGCGCGCCCCGAATAAGTGACCAAGTTCTGTGGGTGTGTACCCCACGCCAGTGTAGTAGCCACGGTCGTCCGCACGCCACGAAGTGAAGTGTCCCAACGTCATAGGGCGGGAAGCTGGGTTTGGGTGGTCGCGAAGAGTCGTTTGGATATTTGGTAGAGCTTGTAATGCCCCCCCACGAAGTGGGGGTATTGCCTGGTGTCGTATGAAAACCCTGGCACTGGGGAGAACACCACGCGTTCGGGTAAAATGATTGATTGTTGTTGTTGTTGTTGTTGTCGTCGTTGTTGTTGTTGTTGTTGTTGTTGTTGTTGTTGTTGTTGTTGTTGTTGTTGTTGCTTGTTGTTGTTGCTTGTTGTTGTGGTGGTGGTTGCTGTTGTTGTTGTTGCGCCATAGGTTGCGCCCTCGGATGTTCTGTGGAAGGCTTAACAACTTCTGTGGGTTAACAAGGCTTAAGAACTTCTGTGGGTGTACGAACGTAGGCTTGACAACTTCTGTGGGTGTGTACTCCACGCCAGTGTAGTAGCCACGGTCGTCCGCAGGCCACGAAGTGAAGTGTCCGAACGTCATAGGGCGGGAAGCTGGGTGTGGGTGGTGGCGAAGAGTCGTGTGGATATTTGGTAGAGCTTGCACTGCCCCCCCACAAAGTGGGGGTATTGGCTGGCGTCGCATGAAAACCCTGGCACTGGTGAGAACACTGAGCGTTCGGGTAAAGTGATTGTTGTTGTTGTTGTTGTTGTTGTTGTTGTTGTTGTTGTTGTTGTTGTTGTTGAACTCTCATTCTTGAAAAATAATTATTGTTGATCCCCCCCACCGGTGCACATTGATTTTTTTCGATTGAAGTGCCACCCCCGGGGCTCGCACCTTGTTTTTTCTCAAGGAAAGTCTTCCTGCTCAAACTGTGCCCCTGCCCCCCGGGCTACAACAACAACGGCTCCCGCCTGAGACTTCCTCGATTTTTACTCAGGACCCCCGCTCCCGCCTGAGACTTCCGCGCAATTTACTCAGGAAAGGCGCTCCCATTTGAGACTTCCTCGCAATGTAATCAAGACCCCCGCTCCCGCCTGAGACTTCCGTGCAATTTACGTGGGAACGCCGCTCCCGCCTGAGACTTCTTCGAATTTCCCTCAGGACCCCCGCTCCTGCATTACATTTTCGTGCAATTGGCTAAGGAACGGCGCTCCCGCTTGAGACTTCCTCGCAATTTAGTGAGGACCCCCGCTCCCGCCTGAGACTTCCGTGCAATTTGCTCAGGAACGGCGCTCCCGCTTGAGACTTCCTCGCAACTTAGTCAGGGCCCCCGCTCCCGCCCGAGATTTCCTCACAATGTACTCAGGACTGCGCTCTCGCGTGCGACGTCCTCACCAATTATTCTGGAATTGCGTTTCGGCGCTCAGGAACCACGCGCGCGCCAAGGACGCCTTCACAACGTGGTATCTTCCCTCTTCCTTCGTCCTTCCCCCTCCCCTTCCTCCCACTCTCCCTCGTTCTTCCCCTCCTCCTCTTGCAGGGCCCGCGCCAATTCCAATGGCGGGCAGAGAGATGTACGCCCCCGAAGGATTGTCCGCCCGTTCCGGTTTGCCCGTGCGTCTAAGCCCGCCGGCCCCAGCAAAGAGAAATAATCCCCCCGAAAGGGGTGTGATCGAAGACGAAGAGGGCGAGCTTCGAGGGTGTAGGGTATACGTGTTGAATGACTCGCGGGCAAGTAAGAGCGTACAGCCTTAAAATGGTTGAACTCTAACTACTGAAGAATAATTATTGTTGATCCCCCCCCTCCAGCTGACATTGTATTGTTTCAATTGAAGTGCCCCTTCCGGGGCTCGCACCCTGTTTTTTATCAGGGAAAGTCGTGGGCATCAAACTGCGTTGTTGCCCCCCCCGGACAACAACAACAACGGCTCCCGCCTGATACTTCCTCCAAATTTACTCAGGACCCCCGCCCCCGCCTGGGACTTCCTCGCAGTTTACTCAGGCGGAGGCGCTCCCGCTTGAGACTTCCTCGCAAATTACTCCTCACAACACTTTTTCGGGGGTCCTTTCTGCAGGTTCCCGTCGCCACGGCCGGGCGCCGCTCGAAACAATTGTTCCGAGGACACCGCCCAGCCGCCCAGGGACACGTGTGCGGCGTATCTGCGGTAATCCAGGATCGGCGCTCCCGCCTGGGACTCTCCCTCCTCTGTTTCGGGGGCGGGCCCTCCGCCCCCGAGACTGCGGGAGCCTGTGCGGTCTCTCCACGGCCGGTCCCCGGGCGGCCTCCCCGGGTCGCCTCCCACCTCCCTCCCTCCTCCCTCCTCCCTCCTCCCTCCCCCCCCCCCCTCCCCCTCCTCCCTCCCTCCCTCCTCCTCCCTTCTCCCTCCCCTCTCCTGCCTCCCTCCTCCGTCCTCCCGTCTGCCTCCTCCCTCCCCTCTCCTGCCTCCTCCCTCCTCCCTCCTGTTTCTCCTCTCTCCTTCCTCGTCCCTCCTCCAAACTCCCTCCTCCCTCCCTTCCTCCCCCCTCTCTCTTTCTCTCCCTATCTCTCTCTCTCTCTCTCTCTCCCTCTAAATCGTCCTCCCCCCTCCGCGTCCCGTCCCTCCTAGCATCTTCCCTCCTCCCTCGTCCCTCCCTGCTCCCTTCCCTCCTCCCTCGTCCCTCCGCCCGCCCTTCCAAAGAGAAATAATCCCCCTAAAGGGGGTACGTTCGAATACTAAGAGGGCGGGTATCGAGGGTGTGCCTCGTGATTCATTCAGGATTCACCCTTTAGCCACCCGCCCGCCAGGTTTCGCCCGCCCGATCCGCCTGTTACAGCCCGCCCGTTCGCTCTCTTGGCATCTCGCCCGCCCGCTTTAAGCCACCGCCCGCCCGACCCGCCAGCGAGGGTCCGCCGCCCGACCCGTCCGTTGGCGTCCGCCCGCCCCGCCAGCCCGACCCGCCCCTCAGAGTCCGCCGCTCGACCCGTCTGTCTGGTTCGTCCGTTTGTTTACCTCCTCTTTTGCCCCCCTCCCCTCCTGCTAACCTCTTTCGTCCTCCATCCATCCTCCCCCCCTTGCCCCTTCCCTCCTCCCTCCCTCCCCCCACTCTTTTCCTCCTCGCTCTCCCTTCCTCCTTCCCCCTGCTCTTCCTGTTTTAGGGGCTGCGCCAACTACACGTGGCGAGTAAAAAAATATACCCCCAAAGGGGTATGACCGAAGACGAAGAGGGTGGGTATCGAGGGTTTGGGATTTACATATTGAGTGACGCGCGCGCATATAAGAGCGATCAGTCTTAATATGATTGTTGTTGTTGTTGTTGTTGTTCCCCATATCCAAAGATGGGGTTCTTGTTATTGGCGGACCGCGCCGGAAGGACACAGAACAGGACAGAACACCACACCCATCACTCAGACACGCACGTAAGTTATTCCCCATATCCTAAGATGGGGTTCTTGATTCCCCATATCCAAAGATGGGGTTTTTGATTCCCATATCCAAAGATGGGGTTCTTGTTATTCCCCATATCCAAAGATGGGGTTCTTGTTATTGGCGGACCGCGCCGGAAGGACACAGGACAGAACACCACACCCACCACTCATCACTCAGACTCACCACTCAGATTCACTCATCACTCAGACTCACTCATGCTCTCTCATCACTCAGACTCAGTCATCACTCAGACTCAGGCGATTCGCTCGTCTCAGCAATCTAAGGGGGGCGGCGGGGGGGTATTTCACGGGGTCCCGTTCGCGGAATTTTGTGGGGATGTCTCAGGCGGTTTGGCCATTTTCTGATCCAACATGTTTCGTTTTCGGAGCAGATTTGGAGGATGTCTCAGGCGATTCGCTCGTCTCAGCACTCTAAGGGGGGCGGCGGGGGGTATTTCACGGGGTCCCGTTCGCGGAATTTTGTGGGGATGTCTCAGCGGTTTGGTTTTCTGGGCCCAACATCCTTCGCTTTCGGAGCAGATTTGGAGGATGTCTCGAGCGAGGCGCTCATTTTCACCCCCCAGGTGGGCCAGATTTTGAGGATGTCTCGATCGGTTTGCTTGTTTTGGTGGCCAGGCTCGTGGGCGCATATTCTTCTCTGGATGCCACAGGAGGCTCCAACAGGCTCCAGGAGGCCCCAGGAGACATCATGAGGTCCCAGGAGGCATCAGGAGGCCACAGAAAGACTCAAGAGGCCACAGGATGTCCCAAGAGGCTCCAGGAGGCCCCAGGAAGCTCCGGACGGCCTCAGGAAACCACAGGAGGCCCCACGAGGCAACAGGAAGCGCCAGGAGGCCTCGGAAGGCAACAGGAGGCCCCGAGAGGCCCCAGGAGCAGGAGGCTTCAGAAGGCAACAGGAGTGGCTCCAATCCCATGTGTTTTACGTATGCTCCTATCGATTGGGCCTCACCTGGAGCACGAGTCTTTTGATGTTTTACGTATGTTTCTATAGATTGTCTTTCTCTTGTGTACACAAACCTACATATTTTATTAATGTTCCTATATATATATATATATATATATATTGGGCCTCTCCTGGGGCACGAGTCCTTTGTGTTTGACGCGTGTTCCTATATATTGCCCTTCTCCTGTGGCACGAATCCGCAATGGTTTATGTACGTCTGTTGCTATATATTGCGCCTCTCCTGGGGCACGAAACCTCCCTAGGAGGTCCCAGGAGGCCCCAAGAGGCTCCTGGAGACCCCAGGAAGCCCCAGTAGGTTTCAGGAGGCCCCAGGAGGCCCGAGGCTCATGCACAAAGACGCGCTTGTACTACTGAGGCTCATTCACACTCCAATTCATTCGCAGTTAGATTTATGTCCTGACCGTCACAACTGAAGCCCATTAATATTCGAAAGCTCTTGCGCCTAGACATTCACGGCGGACAGGTCCATGCGAGTAGATGCACATATGGGGAGCTCCACGCAGTGAATAATTGGCGGACCGCGCCGGAAGGACACAGAACAGGACAGAACACCACACCCATCACTCAGACACACACGTAAGTTATTCCCCATATCCTAAGATGGGGTTCTTGATTCCCCATATCCAAAGATGGGGTTTTTGTTTCCCCACTCACTCATCACTCAGACTCACTCATCAAGACTCACTCATCACTCAGACTCAGTCCTCACTCAGACACACCACTCATCACTCAGACACCACTCAGATTCACTCATCACTCAGACTCACTCATGCTCTCTCATCACTCAGACTCAGTCATCACTCAGACTCAGGCGATTCGCTCGTCTCAGCAATCTAAGGGGGGCGGCGGGGGGGTATTTCACGGGGTCCCGTTCGCGGAATTTTGTGGGGATGTCTCAGGCGGTTTGGCTATTTTCTGATCCAACATGTTTCGTTTTCGGAGCAGATTTGGAGGATGTCTCAGGCGATTCGCTCGTCTCAGCACTCTAAGGGGGGCGGCGGGGGGGTATTTCACGGGGTCCCGTTCGCGGAATTTTGTGGGGATGTCTCAGGCGGTTTGCCTGTTTCTGGGCCAACATCCTTCGCTTTCGGAGCAGATTTGGAGGATGTCTCGAGCGAGGCGCTCATTTTCACCCCCCAGGTGGGCCAGATTTTGAGGATGTCTCGATCGGTTTGCTTGTTTTGGTGGCCAGGCTCGTGGCCCTAAGGGGAGCCGCCAGGGGTGGTTGCACGGGCTCGTTCGCGGCCATTTTGTGGGGATGTCTCAGGCGGTTTGCTTGTTTCTGGGCTCAACATCCTTCGCTTTCGGAGCAGATTTGGAGGATGTCTCGAGCGAGGCGCTCATTTTCACTCCCCAGGTGGGCCAGAGTTTGAGGATGTCTCGATCGGTTTGCTTGTTTTGGTGGCCAGGCTCGTGGCCCTAAGGGGAGCCGCCAGGGGTGGTTGCACGGGCTCGTTCGCGGCCATTTTGTGGGGATGTCTCAGGCGGTTTGCTTGTTTCTGGCCCAACATCCTTCGCTTTCGGAGCAGATTTGGAGGATGTCTCGAGCGAGGCGCTCATTTTCACCCCCCAGGTGGGCCAGATTTTGAGGATGTCTCGATCGGTTTGCTTGTTTTGGTGGCCAGGCTCGTGGGCGCAGATTCTTCTCAGGATGCCACAGGAGGCTCCAACAGGCTCCAGGAGGCCCCAGGAGACCACATGAGGTCCCAGGAGGCATCAGGAGGCCACAGAAAGACTCAAGAGGCCACAGGATGTCCCAAGAGGCTCCAGGAGGCCCCAGGAAGCTCCAGAAGGCCTCAGGAAACCACAGGAGGCCCCAGGAGGCAACAGGAAGCGCCAGGAGGCCTCGGAAGGCAACAGGAGGCCCCGAGAGGCCCCAGGAGCAGGAGGCCTCAGAAGGCAACAGGAGTGGCTCCAATCCCATGTGTTTTACGTATGCTCCTATCGATTGGGCCTCACCTGGAGCACGATTCTTTGATGTTCTACGTATGTTTCTATAGATGGTCCTTCTCCTGTGTACACAATCCTAAATGTTTTACTCATGTTCCTATATATTGGGCCTCTCCTGGGGCACGAGTCCTTGGTGTTTTACGCGTGTTCCTATAGATTGCCCTTCTCCTGTGGCTCTAATCCGCAATGTTTTATGTACGTCTGTTGCTATAGATTGCGCCTCTCCTGGGGCACGAAACCTTCCTAGGAGGTCCCAGGAGGTCCCAAGAGGCTCCTGGAGACCCCAGGAAGCCCCAGTAGGTTTCAGGAGGCCCCAGGAGGCCCCAGGCTCATGCACAGAGACGCGCTCGTACTACTGAGGCTCATTCACACTCCAATTCATTCGCAGTTAGATTGATGTCCAGACCGTCACAACTGAAGCCCGTTAATATTCGAAAGCTCTTGCGCCTAGACATTCACGGCGGACAGGTCCATGCGAGTAGATGCACATATGGGGAGCTCCACGCAGTGAATAATTATTCCCCACTCACTCATCACTCAGACTCACTCATCAAGACTCACTCATCACTCAGACTCAGTCCTCACTCAGACACACCACTCATCACTCAGACTCACCACTCAGATTCACTCATCACTCAGACTCACTCATGCTCTCTCATCACTCAGACTCAGTCATCACTCAGACTCAGGCGATTCGCTCGTCTCAGCAATCTAAGGGGGGCGGCGGGGGGGTATTTCACGGGGTCCCGTTCGCGGAATTTTGTGGGGATGTCTCAGGCGGTTTGGCCATTTTCTGATCCAACATGTTTCGTTTTCGGAGCAGATTTGGAGGATGTCTCAGGCGATTCGCTCGTCTCAGCACTCTAAGGGGGGCGGCGGGGGGGTATTTCACGGGGTCCCGTTCGCGGAATTTTGTGGGGATGTCTCGAGCGGTTTGCCTGTTTTCTGTGCCAGCATCTTTCGTTTTCGGAGCAGATTTGGAGGATGTCTCGAGCGAGGCGCTCATTTTGACCTCCCAGGTGGGCCAGATTTTGAGGATGTCTCGAGCGGTTTGCTTGTTTTGGTGGCCAGGCTCGTGGGCGCAGATTCTTCTCAGGATGCCACAGGAGGCTCCCACAGGCTCCAGGAGGCCCCAGGAGACCACATGAGGTCCCAGGAGGCATCAGGAGGCCACAGAAAGACTCAAGAGGCCACAGGATGTCCCAAGAGGCTCCAGGAGGCCCCAGGAAGCTCCAGAAGGCCTCAGGAAACCACAGGAGGCCCCAGGAGGCAACAGGAAGCGCCAGGAGGCCTCGGAAGGCAACAGGAGGCCCCGAGAGGCCCCAGGAGCAGGAGGCCTCAGAAGGCAACAGGAGTGGCTCCAATCCCATGTGTTTTACGTATGCTCCTATCGATTGGGCCTCACCTGGAGCACGATTCTTTGATGTTATACGTATGTTTCTATAGATGGTCCTTCTCCTGTGTACACAATCCTACATGTTTTACGTATGTTCCTATATATTGGGCCTCTCCTGGGGCACGAGTCCTTGGTGTTTTACGCGTGTTCCTATAGATTGCCCTTCTCCTGTGGCTCTAATCCGCAATGTTTTATGTACGTCTGTTGCTATAGATTGCGCCTCTCCTGGGGCACGAAACCTCCCTAGGAGGTCCCAGGAGGCCCCAAGAGGCTCCTGGAGACCCCAGGAAGCCCCAGTAGGTTTCAGGAGGCCCCAGGAGGCCCCAGGCTCATGCACAAAGACGCGCTCGTACTACTGAGGCTCATTCACACTCCAATTCATTCGCAGTTAGATTTATGTCCAGACCGTCACAACTGAAGCCCGTGTATATTCGAAAGCTCTTGCGCCTAGACATTCACGGCGGACAGGTCCATGCGAATAGATGCACATATGGGGAGCTCCACGCAGTGAATAATTGTTATTACTGTTGCTGTTGTTACGAAGTTGTTCCTCCAGGTACTCGCGTTTCTTTATCAGGCAAAGCTTAGTGTCAGCAAACCTCGTTGTCATACCCCGGACTACAACAACGGCCCCCGTCTGATGTTTCTTTACAATTTATTCGAACATCGCGCTCTCGCGCGGAGCTTCTTCACAAGTTCTGCAGGAATCGTGCTCTCGTGGGGTTTCCTGGCAATTTATGCAGGAGTCGCGCTCCCGCGTGGGACTTCCTCACACTGTATCCAAAAGCCGCGCCCGCGACACCCAGGAATCACGCTCTCGCTTAGGCTTTTCGCGCGATTTACTTGGGAGCCGCGCCGTCTCTTGAGACTTCCTCACGTTTCATGCAGGGTTCACGCTTCAGCAACCCGCCTGCTCGACCTGGCTGCATGGGCCCGCCTTCCCGACCCACCCGCTAAGGTCTGCCTGCCTGATGTGCCCGTTTGGTTCAGCCACGTGTTTTTTTGCTATCAGCCTCCCTCTTGCTAATCACTCTCGTGCTCCATCCTTCTCCCTCTTCCTTCCATCCGTCTTTTCTTCCCTTGTATAAGGGGCAGCGCTAATACACGCGAGGGTAAGGAAACTATATTATAAAGGGGGGTACGATCGAAAACGAAAGGGCGGGTACCGAGGAGTTTGGGATATACTTGATGCATGGCACGCGGGTGGGTAAGAGCGAACAGTCTTCAAATTAATGTTGTTGTTGTTGTTGCTGTTGTTGTTGTCGGTGTTGTTGCTGCCGCTGCTGCTGCTGTCGTTGCTCTTGCTGTCGTGATCCTTGAATTTTCGTGTTCAAATCATTTCCATTAATTATTGAATCCCCCCTCCGGTAACCATCGCATTTTTCAATGAAAGTTCTTCTCCTGGGACTCGCGCGCTTTTTGTTTCAGAGAAGAAGAATGAAGGGAAATTGAGGTGTCACCAAACTGTGCCCCTGCCCCCCAGTTTAAAATGACAGCGGTTCCCGCCTGATACTTCCTCACGATTTTTGTCCAACATCGCGCTCTCGCGCGGGACTTCTTCACAATTTATACAGGAATCGCGCTCTTGCGTGGGGCTTGTCGCAATTTATTTAGACGCCGCGCCCTCGACAGTCAGGAATCACGCTCTCGCTGTGGTGTTCCTCACGATTTATTTGGAAATTGCGCTATCGCTTGAGACGTCCTCGCGACTTATGTATGGCGCACGCTTCAGCAACCCGCCTGCCCCAGGTCCCTTCCATCCGTCCTCTCTTCCCTTGCATCAGGGGCTGCACGAAATACACGTTGCAGGTAAGCAAGATCACCCCTAAGGGGATACGATCGAAGACGCACAGGGCGGGTATCGAGGGTTTGGGATATACGTGTTGACTTGTACGCGTGCAGGTGAGAGCGAACATTCTTGTGGTGTTGGTGGTGTTCGTCGCGTCGAGGTGGGGTGCGGCATATGTTATGGGAGGCTGCGGGAGTTGGCCAGGCCCGCTGTGGCGCTCGAACACCCACCATGTCATGGAGGCTGCGGGAGTTGGCCGGGGCAGCTGTGGCGCTCGATCAACGACATGTCATGGGAGGGGTTCGGAGAGGTGGCCAGGCCCGCTGTGGCGCTCGAGCTCCCGACTTGGGTTTGTGTTTCCCTACTCGTCCCCGTGTGTTGTGTCTCTCGGTAGGGAAACCCCTCCCTCGTGGAATGATAGCTTGGGCTGCAGGTCCAATGCTCCGTGGATCCATTTCCCCTTGGGTCCCTTGTAGTAATCTTTATTTCGAATTTATTCCAGCAGAAGAATTGGATCCACGAAGCTTCCACGCCAAAAAATTGGATCCAGAAGACACGGAAATTGGATCCACGTGACTCTCGCAAGCACGTAATTGGATCCAAATGGATCCATGTGTTCCCATTCAAGAGGAAAAACTTTCGGCCTGGGGAAGAAGAGTTTTGCGCCCCTTCTGCCCTTCAGCACAGGGGCGGTGGTTGCACAGTACACGTAGCATGCCGCACAGATTCTTGTAGGTATCGCGTCCTCGTGCTTCGCTCGATGTTCTCAGTGGGTGTCAGTTCGTCGGCGGTGCTTCCGTGTGCGCGCGAATGATGCCGCATGCAGTGTCGGGCCGAATGGGGGAGTCGGCGACAACGCTGCACGTGTTGGCGGGGGAGACGGAGGTCAAAACCTCACTTGAGCAGGCCGAAAGATTTTCCTCTTGAGGCCCAGATGACAAATTCGAAGTCTCGTTGTCTTTAGCGGATGCGGACGCAACGATCATATCGCGCTCGCGTCGAGGTGGGGTGCGGCATATGTTATGGGAGGCTGCGGAAGTTGGTCAGGCCCGCTGTGGCGCTCGAACACCCACATGTTATGGAGGCTGCGGGAGTTGGCCGGGTCCGTGGATCCATTTCCCCTTGGGTCCCTTGTAGTAATCATTATTATATATAGATTTATTCCAGCAAAAGAATTGGATCCACGAGGCTTCCACGCCAACAAATAGATCCAGAAGACACGGAAATTGGATCCACGTGACTCTCGCACACACGTAATTGGATCCAAATGGTTCCATGCGTTCCCATGCAAGAGGAGAAAACTTTCGGCCTGGGGATGTATTCCAGCGCTCCTCTTAGGGCTCGTACCTTGGTTTCATCAGGGAAAGTTTGCGGTCACCAAACTGCGCCTGTGGCCCCCACTTTACAATTACAACAACTTCTCTCGCCTGATATTTCCTCAACATTTATTCCAACATCGCGCTCTCACCCGGGATTTTTTTACAACATGTGCAGGAAGCGCGCTCTCGCGTGGGACGTCCTCGCAATTGATTCAAGCGCCGCGCCGTCGACGCTCAGGAATCGCGCTCTCTCTTTGGCCTTTCTCGCTCTTTCCGTGGGAATCGCGCTATCGTTCGAGACTTTCTCGCGACTCATGCAGGGCGCACGCTTCAGCAACCCGCCTGCCCATTGTCCCTTCGTTTCGTTCGTCCTCTCTTCCCCTGCCTTAGAGGCTGCACGAAATACACGTTGCAGGTAATAACGATACACCCCTAAAAAGGGTTACGATGTAAAACGAGGGGGGCGGGTATCGAGTGTTTAGGACCTACGTCTTGAGTTGCAAGCGAGCAGGTCATATCGAGCAGTCTTGAAGTGGTTGTTGTTTTTATTGTTGCTGTTGCTGTTGCTGTTGCTGTTGTTGTTGTTGTTGTTGTTGTTGTTGTTGTTTTTGTTGCTGATGTTGTTTTATTTGTCTCTGTTGTGGTGTTTGTTGTTGCTGGTGTCGTTGTTATTGTTTTTGTTGTAGTTTTCGTTTTCTTTATTTCTTTCGGTTGTTGTTGTGATTGTGGTTGTGTTTGTGTTTGTGGTTGTGGTTGTGGCTGTTGTTGTTGTTGTTGAACATTATTAATTCTAAAGAATAATTATTGTTGGGGCCCCTGGTGCACGGCCCCCCTGCGCCGCCTAGGCCGCAGCTACATTTTCATCATTTTCGTGAGGAAGCCTCAGGTAATTCGATGTGATCAAGATCCGGTTGTTTTGTTCCCCCCCGCTTTCCCTTGCAAAAAACACTATAAAATGACATTTCTTGTTCTAATATAATCAAATTTCAAGAATCCCTTGCAAAAAATAAGGTAAAGTGGACATTCGCGCGCGCAAGACGAAATCCTTCCAAAAGCTTAGTGTTCGGAGCGATTTTAACATAAAAACATCAAAAAACCAATGGTTTTTCAACAAAAAAATGTCAAAATCTCATCCCGCGCGCTCTTGCGGATTCGTAGGAAACCCAACACTTTTTAAACATTTCTGTCAAACGGGCTTTTGCGAGCAACTTTTTCGAACTTCTGCGACAACGGTTGCGCACCTGCCAGGGCCATCATCCCTGTCAAATAATACCATGCGGGACACATTCGTTTTTTCTTCGCGCGCGCACGCCGTCGTCGTCGGCCGCGGGGCCCTGAATAGTAGCCACGGTCGTCCGCATGCCACGAAGTGAAGTGTCCGAACGTCATAGGGCGGGAAGCTGGGTGTGGGTGGTGGCGAAGAGTCGTTTGGAAATTTGGTAGAGCTTGAACCGGCCCCCCCACAAAGTGGGGGTATTGCCCGCCTCCTATGAAAACCCTGGCACTGGTGAGAACGGTGTGTCCCCACGTGCTAGTAATTGTTGTTGTTGTTGTTGTTGTTGCTGTTGCTGTTGCTGTTGCTGAACTTTTATTTTCTGAAGAATATGTATTGTTGCCCCCCCCGCCCGGTACACATGGTATTTTTTCGATTGAAGTGCCCTTCCTGGGGCTGGCACCCTGTTTTTTTGTCCAAGGAAAGTCTTGAGGGTCAAACTGTGTCGTTGGCCCCCGGTTTACCACAACAACGGCTCCCGCCTGATACTTCCTTACAATTGGTTGAAGAATCGCGCTGTCGCTTCGGACTTCCTGGCAATTTACCGCCGAATCGCGGCTCCCGCCTGATACTTCCTGACAATTTATTGCCGAATCGCGTTCTCGCTTGGGACATCCTCGCAAATTACCACCGAACCGCTTCGCTTGATATTTCCTAACACTTTATTCAGATGCTGGTCCTCGACACTCAGGAATCGCGCTCCCGCTACATCTTGCCTGGCCGTTCAAGCAGGACTCACGCTTCTACGACCCGCCCGCTCGACCCGCCCGTCGGGGCCTCCCTTCACGACCAGCCAGTTCATGAATGCAGTCGCCGCTCGCTGCCCTTCGCCCGCCTCTGATGCGCCTCGCTGCCCGTACAGGTTCCGCGGTCGCCTTCGCTCGCTGCCCTTCGTGGCCCCGTTGCTGCCCTCAGTGGCCCCGTCGCTGCCCTTTGTGGCCCCGCATTATATGCCCTTCGTGGCCCCCGCTCGCACGCGCCCGTCGTGGCCCCATATGCATGCCCTTCGTAGCCCCGCTGTCGCCCTTCGTTGTCCCCTCGCTGCCCTTCGTGGCCCCTTTGCTGCCCTCAGTGCCCCGCTGTCGCCCTTTGTGGCCCCGTATACGAATACCCTTCGTGGCCCCCGCTCTCTCGCGCCCGTCGTGGCCCCATATGCATGTGGCCCCGCTGTCGCCCTTTGTGGCCCCCTCGCTGCACTTCGTGGCCCCGGTGCTACCCTCAGCGGCCCCGTCGCCGCCCTCTGTGGCCTCGGATTTTACGCCCTTCGTGGCCCACGCTGGCTTTTCTCACGATTCATGCAGGACCCACGCTTCAGCAACCCGCCTGCTCGACCTCGTCGCCTGGGCCTGCCTTCCCGACCTGCCTGCTATGGGTCTGCCCACCCGATCTGCCCGTCTGGTTCTACCACTTGTTTTCTGCTCCTTGTGCCCCTCCTGCTAATTTCTCTCGTGCTCCATTCTTCTCCCTCCCCCTTCCGCCCGTCCTCTCTTCCCCTGTTTTAGGGGCTGCACTAAACACACGTGGCAGGCAAGGAAGACGTACCCCCAAGGGGGTACAATCGAAGACGACGAGGGCGGGTACCGAGGGCTTGGGACATACCCATTCGTTGGCACGTGAGCAGATCGGAGCGAACAGTCTTGATTTTATTGTCGTCGTTGTGGTTGTTGTTGTTGTTGTTGTTGTTGTTGTTGTTGTTGCCGTCGTCCCTGCGCTGTTTATAGCGACGCCGCAGGGGGCCCCGTGGCCCGCCCTCCGAGCAGCGAGCAGCGGGGCCCCTCCGGGGCCCCGCGGCGTCGCCTTCGGGGCCACAGACTGCTTAGAGCGAGGAAGGACATCGGCCAGCCTCGACCCTTCTTTCCCCAGACAAGCGTGTCATCCCTGCGCTGCAGTCCCTGCGCTGCAGATGCCCCTGCTCTTGCTCTCGTGGAGGTTGCGCGTGGTCTTCGCAGGCCTCCGCAGGGTGCGCAGTGAGAGGCTCCCGTACCGTTTTACTTGCTCGGCATCCTGGGCACTTCACGTTTTCATGCTCCGATGATACTTGCGTCGTTGGTGAGGTTGTGCGGCGTCGAGTTCGGTGATGTTGACGAGCCCGCGGCGGATCTTGGCCGCAGGCAGGTTCCGTCCTCCAAGGCCGTGCCCTGGTACCCCAGCGCGGCACTGTTAGGTTGCAGGGCGGTTGGAGCAATGCTTGGGATGCAACTCCTGGGAGCTTAAATTTAGCATTGGCGCGGCATACTGTTTAATCTGGAATAATCCCGCTGAATCCTGCTAAATCCTGACTTGATATGTTCTGTAACCCGTTTGGATCAATGCATTTGCCTGCAAGCCCTTCAGGGTAGCCCTTCAGGTGCAATTCAGACGATTACGACTACACGCCATTAACTTACTTTCCATATCGAGCATGATGAGACACCCAGCTTTGGCTATGGCTTGTTTGTCAGCGCATGTGTTGGCGCTGATGGACGTATCCCAGCCTTCTCATCGTTCGGCAGCGATGCAGGTAGCTGCAGAGCTTGTGCCGCCCCCGGTCTTTGTACCCCTGGATCCTTCCGCGAAGCCCGCGCCGACACCGGCGCCTCCCATGTCAGTGGAGGCCAAGGTGCCGTTCCAGCTCGTGCTGACGGCGAAGAACGGGTCCCTCGCCGACCTGCCCAAGAGGATGGGGGACAATGTCCGCCGGACGCTGGCCCTGAACCCCGGGCTGCAGGTGCGGTTCCTCAACGACGCAGAGTGCAGGGACTTCATCGCGCTCCATTTCGAGCGGCTGCTCCCCGCGTTCAACTCGGAGCAGAGGGGAGCCTACCGGGGCGACATCTGCAGAGCGGCGGTGATCGCGCTGGAGGGCGGCTTCTACGCGGACCTGGACGTGCAGTTTCGCGTTCCCCTCTCCCAGTTGGCAGATGATTCTACGACCTTCATGACCACGTTCGACGTGACTTGCTATGCTCTGAATGCTCTGTTCGCGGCAGAGCCTGGCAGCGAAGTGATGCGGTTCGTTCTAGATGCGATCCTACAGTGGTACGCAGAGCCGTTCCATCTTCCAGAGTGGTGGATGGGCACCAAAACCATGCTTGACGGGATGACAGCGTTCGTGGCTCGCAGCTGCCCATGGGTGGACCTCCAAAACTCGACGACGCTCCAGTTTGGCTGTGGACCGCGCCAGCAGCTCCGGCTGTACAGAGAAAAGCGCCTCAGGTGCGACCATTCTGCCACCAAGGCGTTCGCATGGACGCAGACAGAGTGCCCACCCGCCAGGAGCAGCGGGTTCCCCGGGGTTCGTTTCGGCATCTTCGAGCCGGGGCCAGAGAGGAACCTCGTGGCCTGGTCCCGCTTCGAAGACTGCACGAAGTGGGGCTGCAACGAGCGGCGCATGCAGCAGACCTGTCGTGGTTAGCTAGGTTCTGAAGAAGGCAACCCTCTGGGGAGTCGTGCCAGCGTCGGTGTACACCCTGCGCGTGGCATTTCCGCCGTTCTGGTCATCGTGGTGGGACCGCAGCTATACGGCTCGGTTGCGACGGCACCCATGGCCAATCAATGACTCATATTTCTGGTCGTGACCTTTGCAATATATGTGTTGCAATCTATGTGTTGCAATCTATGTTGTGCAATCTATGTGGTGCAGTACTCGGTGCGCAATCCATGTGGTGGAATCTATGTGATGCTAACTGTGTGGTGCAATCTATGTGGTGCACTCCATCTGGTGCGCAATATTTGTGGTGCAATCTATGTGGTGTAATTCACTCTGCCGGAGCTGAAGTTGTAAACTCCACTGCTCGCGCAATCATTCCACCCACTCCTCCGCAATTTGGTTTGCAGAACCCGTGTGGCGGCCATTGCGATGACTGCTTGGCGCTGAATGGCGCATCGCTGCGGCCGCGCTAGCGCGCGCAGGCTCGCGTGCAGAGCGGCCAGCCAGTCTGGCGCGACCGACGCGGCCGCGATGGACGCCCCTCGCACGTTTGCCCCACCCGCGGCCCCAGTGGCTGCGTTCGCATGCGCCCGCCGAGTTCATGATGAGCACGCCCCGCACGCGTTTCGTGGCCCATATGGAGCTCTTCCAAAGGCGCCCACCGCGCCCATGGTGGCATGCCCTTCGCACGCTTCGCGGCCCCATAGGGAGCTCCACCGACGTCCCCAATGGCTGCGTTCGCATGCGCCGACCGTGCTCTTTTTTTGGGGGGCACATCCTCACACGTTTCGCGGCCCCATAGGAAGCTCCACCGACGGCCCCAGTGGCTGCGTTCGCATGCGTCCGCCGCACCCATTTTGGCACACCCCTCGCACGCTTCGCGGCCCCATAGGGAGCTCCATCGACAGCCTCAGTTGTTGTATTCGTCATGCGCCAGCCGCGCATATTTCGGCACACCCCTCTCACGTTTCGCGGTCCCATAGGGAGCCCCACCGTCGGCCCCAGTGGCTGCGTTCGCATGCGCCCACCGCGCCCTTTTTTGGCACGCCCCTTGCACGTTTCGTGGCCCCATAAAAGAGCTCCGCCGACGGCCCTACTGGCTGCGTTTGCATGCGCTCACACAGTCCATTTTTGGCACGCCCCGCACGCGTTTCGTGGCTCCATAGTTTGCATGCGCCGATTGCGCCTATTTTGGCACGCCTCTCGCACGTTTCGCGGCCCCATAAAAGAGGGCTCCACTGGCGGCCCCAATGGCTGCCTTCGCATGCGCCCACAGAACCCATGTTGGCACACCCTCCCATCTCGTGGCCCCATAAGGAGCTCCAGCGGCGGCCCCAGTGGCTGCGTTCGCATGCGCACGCCGCACCCATTTTGGCACGCCCTTCGCACGCTTCGCGGCCCCATAGGGAGCCCCGCCGACAGCCCCAATGGTTGCGTTCACATGCGGCCACGTCGCCTATTCTGGCACACCCTCACGCGTTTCGTGGCCCTATGGGAGCTTCGCCGACGGCCCCAGTGGCTGCGTGCGCATGCGCCTACCGCATTTTTTTGGTTACACCCCTCACACGTTTCGTGGCCCCACAGGGAACTCCACCGACGGCCCCGGTAGTTGTGTTCGCATGTGCCCGCCGCACGCATGTCCGCACACCCCTTACACGTTTCGCTGCCCCGTAGGGAACCCCACCGACGGCCCCAGTGGTCGCGTTCGCATGCACCCACGTCGCCCATTTTGGCACACCCTCACGCGTTTCGTGGCCTTATACGGAGCGTCACCAACGGCCTTGGTGGCTGCGTGCGCATGCGCGCACCGATTTATTTTTGGTACACCGCTCACACGTTTCGTGGCCCCATAAAGGGGGCTCCACCGACGGCCCCGGTGGCTGCGTTCGCATGCGCCCGCCGCACGCATGTCGGCACACCCCTCGCACGCTTCGCGGCCCTATAGGGAGCTCCACCGACGGCCCCACTGGCTGCGTTCACGTGCGCCCACCGCATTTATTCCGGCATACCTTTCACACGTGACGGAAAGAGCGAGGTACGAGTGAGTTCCGTTGACTTGGGGCGAAGCCCTTGGGGGAACCCAAGGGAGGGGCGAGGGCCGGGGGCACGTCTAATGGCCCTATTTTTGGGTTTTTCCGTAAGGTTTTTGTATGTTTTTCGGATTTCATTTTCTTTCCGTCCCACAGAAGAGCCCAAAACCGCCCAAGACAGCCCCAAGACGTCCCAAGAGGCCCCCAAGAGGCCCCCAAGAGGCGTCCAAGGGGCGTCCCAAGAGGGCCCCAGGAGGCCCAAATCATCGATTTCCCCGAGGCAAACGTATATTTTTAGCATCTACGGGTTTTCGCTTTTCACGGCGTTGACGACGGCCCACGAGGCCCCCCAAACCGCCCCAAGACGGCCCAAAAGGCTCCCAAGAGGCCCCCAAAACGGCCCAAGAGGGCCCCCAGACGGGCCAAGAGGCGCCGCAGACGGCCCAAGAGGGTCCCAAGACGGCCCCGAGAGGGGGACCACAAACCGACAAGTCTAGCCTTTCGCCCCAAGACGCTCCCGGGAGGCCCCCACAGCCCCCCACGAAGCCCCAAGAGGCCCCCAAAAGGCGTCCCTGGAGGCAAACAGCAGGCCGAAAGGCTTTCACAGCGTTGACGACGGCCCAAGAGGCCCCCAAGACCGCCCCAAGACGGCCCCAGAGGCTCCCAAGAGGCCCCCAGAACGGCCCAAGAGGGCGCCAAGACGGCCCAAGAGGCGCTCAAGACGGCCCAAGAGGGCCCCAAGACGGCCCCAAGAGGGGGACCACGAACCCAACAGTCTAGCCTTTCGCCCCAAGACGCTACCGGGAGGCCCCCACAGACCTCCAAGAAGCCCCAAGAGGTCCCCAAGAGGCCCCGAAGAGGCCCCCAAGAGGGCCCGAAAAGGGCCCCATTAGGACTCCCACGAAGGCCCAGAGACGCCAAGAGCGACCGGTAATGCAAAAAGCTCTTCACACCAAGGCTCCCAAGAGCGAATGGTGACGTAAACAATCTGATAAGACCCAGGCTCCCATTTTTTGTTGTTTTTTTTTCCATGGGGGTTTTGTATGTTTTTCGGATTCTCCCTCCAGACGGCCGAAGAGCGCTCCAAGAGAGCCCAAGACCGCCCAAGACGGCCCAAGAGGCCCCCAAGAGGCCTCCAAATGGCGCCCAAGGGGCGTCCCAAGAGGGCCCCAAGAGGCCCAAATCATCGGTTTTCCCGAGGCAAACGTATATTTTTAGCATCTACGGCTTTTCGCCTTTCATGGTGTTGACGACGGCCCACGAGGCCCCCAAGACCGCCCCAAAACGGCCCAAGAGGCTCCCAAGAGGCCCCCCAAACGGCACAAGAGGGCCCCCAAACGGCCCAACAGGCGCCCAAGACGGCCCAAGAGGGCCCCAAGACGGCCCCCAGAGGGGGAACCACGAACCGAAAAGTCTAGCCTATCGCCCCAAGACGCTCCCGGGAGGCCCCCACAGCCCCCAAAGAAGCTCCAACGAGGCCATCAGGAGGCCCAAATCATAGATTTTCTTTAGGAGAGCGTGCATTTTTAGCATACACGGCTTTTCGGCTTCCATGGCGTTGAAGACGGTCCAAGAGGTCCCCAAGACCGCCCCAAGACAGCCCCAGAGGCTCCCGAAAGGCCCCCAGAACGGCCCCAGAGGGCGCCAAGACGGCCCGAGAGGCGCCCAAGACGGCCCAAGAGGGCCCCAAGACGGCCCCAGAAGGGGGACCACGAACCCGAAAGTCAAGCCTTTCGCCCCAAGACGCTCCTGGGAGGCCCCCACAGACCCCCAAGAAGCCCCAAGAGGTCCCCAAGAGGCCCCCAAAGGGGCCCAAAAAGGGCCGCAATAGGACCCCCAAGAAGGCTCAGAGAAGCCAAATAATGAGCGATCGGTCACGCAAAATGCTCTTCACACCAAGGCTCCCAAGAGCGAACGGTGACGTAAACAAGCTGATAAGACCAAGGCTCCCAGCAGGGAGCGATGACGTAACAAGTTCCTGACACCAAGGCCCAGCCAAGGCTCAGGAACGGGCGGCAACGCAACAATCTCTGAACACCAAGGCTCCCCAGAGGGCGGGGTGACGTAACAAGCTCTCAACGCCAAGGCTCCCAGTACGAACGGTGGTGTGAGTAATTTCGGTCAAGTTGTCGAAGCGCTCTTTCCGTTTCCGTGCCGGCCCAGGTTTAATGGCCCCATAGGAAATTCCACCGACGGCCCCAGTGGCTGCTTTCGCATGCGCCCACCGCGCAAATTTTGGCACCCTCACATGTTTCGTGACCCTATAAGGAGCTCCCCCGAATGCGGTGCATACAACGACGGTGCCCATAACTGCATATGGTCGGGTACTTCGCCAAGCTAATTGCCAAGGGATTCTTGGAAGCTGCTGTTGTTTGACAAGCGAATGTGCGTGCATAGCACTACTTGGCCGCGGTGACGTGGGGGGTCGATAACCGGATTGTTTGGGATGGTGCGAGTTCCCATTTCGGATGGACGAGTGTGCAGAATCACGCGCGAAAAACTGTGAAAACACCGCCCGTTAAATCCGGGGGGGGAAGGGGTACATCGTGATTTCATTTGATTTATAAGAATATATGTACGGGCGGCGACGAGGCGGCGATGGCAACCCCAAGGCGGTGGACCCGACCCGCAGGCCCAGACGAACGGCGGTGACTTGGCGGTGACGGCGACCACAGCCGCCAGACCGGCTGACAAACCCAATTTGTTGGAACGTGCGTATAAAACTTTAAAGGCAAACGCTGTTCGTAGAGTATTTGTACATATGTATTTGTGTATGTCAATGTTTATGCGTTTGTACATGTATGTGTATGTACACACTTGCATATCGTCTACATGTGCATATGTTCAGGTTTGAGTGTATGCATAGATATATGGATCACATGTACGATCACATGTATATCAACATATAACTGGTCCGTACATGTTCAGGTACACATGCATGCATAACTATAAGTGTTTGTGTGTATATTTATGTATGTGTACACATTGCGCATATATTTGTATGCGTATGCATATCTGTATGTTTTTGTGTGTACGTGCATGTGTATATTATGTTGGTGTAGATGTATGTGTGTACGTGTATGTTTATGGGCATCCGTTATACATGTCTATACATACATATATATAGGTGTGTGTATGTTTTTTTGTATCCATAGGTGCATGCGTGTCGTACGTATTTATGTGTATGTATACGCATATGTATAGGACGACGTAGATATGTATGTACATTTTTGTACATGTACATGTATATGTAAATGATTTTTGTCGGGATAGGTGTACGTACATTTTTTTGTATTTGTGTCATCAAGTGTACTGTAAGTGTATAGGTTCGGGTATATGTGTATGTATATGTGCACGCATAGGTTGACGTGTATTTATATACGTGTATGTATACGTGCATGTACCCGTTTTCGTATCTGCATTTGTAGATGTATTTGTTGTTGCAGATGCCGTTGTTTAGGTCTTCGTATGTAGTATTTACATGTCCATGTATATACACATGCGTATGTATAGGTCTATACATATGTATATGCGCCTGGCTATGTAGATGTATAGTTTTTTGTGTTTGTTATGCATATTAATATGTATATGTATTTGTACACGTTTATGCATACGTACATGTATATGTACATGTAAATGTATGCGCAAATGAATTCCCCAATCAGAGCTTGCCTCTGTAGGGGTCCTGGCGGATTCATATGGTTATGTTAGGTTTGTCGCCGATTTTCGCTGCACGCCCGGGTGCCCGGGTGCCCGGGGGTGCCCGGGTGCCCAGGTGCCCGGGTGCCCGGGTGCCCGGTCGTGCCCGGGGGGTGCCCGGGTGCCCAGGGGTGTCTTATAGCCCTATAGCCCTATAGCCCTATAGCCCAATAGCCCTGTAGCCCTATAGCCCTATAGCCCTATAGCCCTATAGCCGTATAGTCTTATAATTCTATAGCCCTATACCCCTGTACCCTACAGCCCTACAGCTCTATAGCACTATAGCCGTGTAGCTCTATTACCCTCTAGCCCAATAGCCCTATTATAGGGCTATAGCCTTATAGCCCATATAGCCCTATAGGGCTATAGGGCTATATGGGCTACAGGGCCCCTATAGCCCATATAGCCCTATAGCCTTATAGCCCCCAAAAGATTATGATTGGCTTTTTCTCCGGTATCATGTGTATGTGTATCGGTAGGTGTACTTGTAAATGTGCGTGTGCATGCAAACGTATATTTAATGGATGTGTAAAGGTGTATGTACATGTATTGGTATTTGTATGCGATCATGTTTGTGTATATGTATGGGTACGTGTAGGTGGCATATACAGATGTATATGTATACATTTATGTGCGTACGTCTAACTGTAACTGCATGCGTTTGCATGTGTATACATATATGTGTATGTCCATGTCTATATATATATATGTAGATGTGTATGTGCAATACGTTTATGTTCAATGATATGTACATGTACGAATATGTAGATGCACTTGTATATTGATTTGTATTTATTTGTGCCAGCGTATTTGGACATGTGCATGCGTATGTACATGTGTATTTATATGTATATGTAATATGTAGGTGTACATGTAGATGTAGGTGTATTTGTTTGCGCAAATGCATAGGTATATGTATATGCTTACGTACATGTAGATATAGACGTATATGTATCTGTTAAGGTAGAGGCATCTGTATATGTATGTGTATCTGTATATGTACATGCAACCGACTAGGCATACGTATTCATGTATATGTATATCCGTAAGGGCTTCGCCCCCTGCCGCCAGCCCCCTCTCTCGGAGAATGGGCCATGGAAGATCTAAGTCATGAGGCTTTGGCGCTGTCGTGCAGCAGTATCGGAACTTCATGCGAGGCCGATTCGCAATCGGCAAAACCAACTGATCACAAGAGGGGTTACCACACAGGGCGATTGGTAAGACGTGTATGGTTTACGAGCTTGGTTACCACACCTTGGGATTAAAGGGCCGAGGGAGTACTCGCAGTTTGGGTTACCACGCCTTGCGATGGATGTGCGTGAGGGGTGGCACCGAATTTCAGAAATGTGGCAAATCCCTGTGTTTTTGGACCCTGACCCCGCGGATCTGCGTGAGGGGTGGCACCGAATTTCAGAAATGTGGCAAATCCCCTGTGTTTTTGGACCCTGACCCCGCGGATCTGCGTGAGGGGTGGCACCGAATTTCAGAAATGTGGCAAATCCCCTGTGTTTTTGGACCCTGACCCCGCGGATCTGCGTGAGGGGTGGCACCGAATTTGAGAAATGTGGCAAATCCCATGTGTTTTTGGACCCTGACCCCGCGGATCTGCGTGAGGGGTGGCACCGAATTTTGAGAAATGTGGCAAATCCCCTGTGTTTTTGGACCCTGACCCCGCGGATCTGCGTGAGGGGTGGCACCGAATTTTGAGAAATGTGGCAAATCCCATGTGTTTTTGGACCCTGACCCCGCGGATCTGCGTGAGGGGTGTCGATTTCGAGCCCCCCCAGCAATTCAGACAACGCGCCCAGGAGGTGCTAAAAATCCCGTTTGGGCCTCCCCCCCCTCGCGCGGTCAATCAACTAGTTACAGTAACCAGCAAGAAGTCAATTAGTTACAGTAACCAGCAAGAAGCAGAACTGTAACACTGGAAACTACAAACTACAACTGGTACAGGAAACTGCGAATCACGCGCCTCGCAGCCTGGTGGCCCCACAAGGGGGCCGGCGGATCTATACATTCATGGCTGTACGTGTCAGTAGGCGTATCTATTCACGTACATGTACGTGTCTATGTACGTGTATTCGTTTATGGACATGTGTAGGTGCAAGTATATGTATTTGCATATGTCCACGTCTCTGTACATGTGTAAGTATAGGTTTATGCGAGTGTACATGTTTGATGCACACGTGTGTGCATATGTAAGTGTATGTGTATTTACATACGTATGTGTATACCTATGTGTGTATGTATATGTATGTATGTGTACGTGCCTGTGTATATGTACATGTATGAGTATATGTATATGTAGCTGTATGTGTATGTGTATGTTTTGTGTGTGTGTTTGTGTGTATGGGCATGTGTATGTGTATTGGTATGTGTAAGGTGTGTATGTGTATACGTCTTTGTGTGTGTGTGTGTGTGTGTAAGTGTATGTGTATGCGTATTTGTATGTAAGTGTGTATATATTTGTTTATAGATGTATCTGGCCGTCTGGCCATTGAGGGCTATGCGCAGCGCAGTTGCCCAGTCTAGGCCATGGTTTGTGCGCGCGCGGTGCCGTCGCTTCCGCGAGACTTTTCGCCCGCCTGCGCCTTCGAGCCCAATTCGTGGCCCTCTGCTCCGCCTTATTCCTGGATCGAGCGACTCTCGACCAGGCGCGAAGCAACAGCCTCCGATCCTTTCGCCTCGGCCTCCCCGTGCTGGACTACATCTTCATGCAGTGCTTGGGGCGGGAAGGAGGGGCAGCGGGCGAGGACGGGGTGGGGGTGGGGTCTGGAGCAGCGCGGCACCAGTGTTACGTTGGGCCTGTCCCTCTTCAGGGGGAATATATTCAAAAATCTGAAAAAAATAGTCCGGGGACGATTTTCTGACCATTTTTGAATATTTTAGGGTATTTTTGTGACTATTTTTGATTTTTCGTCCGTGTAGGGGGACAGGCCCGACTTAACACTAGTGGTTGCCGGCAATTCGCCTGCCGACTTGGAGTGCACTCCAGGCATTGCATCGTGTCCAGTCTGTGAGTTGCCGCTGCTGGTGAGTCTCACGCTTGGGGCAGGCCAGGGTAATACTTCTGGGGGGACAAACCTTGGTATTTGTTGAAAACGCACTGGGCGTTTCTTTATTCTACTGTTTGGCGTTTTGGGTTCTTGACAAGCTTAAAACATTAAAACAACCCTATCTTTTAAAGCATTATGAACTGCGTTTTTTGAGCGTTTTCAGGCCCGTCGCTGTGGATCTTCGTTTTTCCCAACCATCCTGTGGTAGTGGGTCTCTGTTTTGAAGAGACAGCGCCCCGCGTCCCTCCCTCCCGCTTCCTCCTCCTGGTCCTCCCTCTTCCCATCCATGCCTTCTCCCTCCGCACTGGTCAACCATTTCGGCATACCCATTACACGATTCGTGGCCCCATAGTGACCCATTACCCCATTCGCGGCCGCATAAGGGGGTTCCCCCGAAGACCCCAGTGGCTGCGTTCGCATGCGCCCACCGCACCCATTTCGGCACACCCTCACGCGTTTCGTGGCCCCATAGGGAGCTCTACCGAAGTTCCTAGTGGCTGCGTTCGCATGCGCCCGCCGCATCACCGTAGGCCCAAGTGGGTGCATTCGCATGCGCCCGCCGGAGCCATTTCGGCACACCCTCACATGTTTCCTGGAGTCCTTTAGGGAGTTCCACCGAAGGCCGCAGTGGCTGCGTTCGCATGCATCCGCCGCATCATGTCGGCACGCCCCTCAAACGTTTCGTGGCCCCACAGGGATTTCCACCGAAGGCCACAGGTGGTTGCGTTCGCATGGTCCCGCCGTACCTATGATGGCACACCCCTCATACGTTTCGTGGCCCCACTGGGAGCTCCACCGAAAATCCTGGTGGCTGCGTTCGCATGCACCCGCCGCATATGCTTTTTTGGCACACACACCTCACACGTTTCGTGGCCCCATGGGGAGCTCCACCGACGGCCCCAGTGGCTGCGTTCGCATGCGCCCACCGAGTCAATTTTTTGCACGCCCCTCACGCGTTTCGTGGCCTCATAGGGAGCTCTACCGAAGTTCCCAGTGGCTGCGTTCGCATGCGCCCGCCGCATCAATCTCGGCACCCCTCACACGCGTCGTGGCCCCATGGGGAGTTCCACCGTAGGCCCAAGTGGGTGCATTCGCATGCATCCGCCGCAGCCATTTCGGCACTCCTCACACGTATCGTGGCCCCATAGGGAGCTCCACCGAAGCCCTAGCGACTGCTTTCGCATGCGTCCGCCGCATCCATCTCGGCATACCCCTCACCCATTTCGGAAGGTATTTGATGGTTTGTCCAGGCTACCTCAGACAGGACGTCTTCAGAAGAACGAGCATACCGCCAGCATCGCCGACGAAGCTGGTGTAACGCACGTCTCGAAGACCGAAATTGCAGAAGTCCTTTCGTGTTTTTACGATCCGTTGTATGCCGCGCGGAATCACGATCATCACAGCAGCTTCCTTCACGGTTCACTTTCGCCATTACATTGCCACATTGCGCTGTTTAGTTTCAAGTCTGGCAAGTGTTCGGATGAATTCGGCGTGGTGGCTGAAATGCTGAAATGCAGTGCTCAACGTTTTCGCTGTCTAGTGCTGGACATGTTCAAACGATATCCTCAAGCCAGAGGCAGAACCGCCTAATAGCTGGAGAAACCACGTCTTTTAGTTTTATTCAAGAAGGGCGACCCGAACATCGCGAATGATCACCGTCCTGTGGACCAGGCAGCGTATTGGAATGGTTTCACCATGCTTGTTTGTTGAAGGATGCGCAGAATGGAATGAAGATCGTTGGCTTGGCTTGGCGGATTTTGAAAAACTGTCGATGCCGTGGAGCACCCGGCTCTGTGGGATGTACTGCGTACCCTCGGCTTGAGCGAGGCATGCGTGGTCTTCTTGCAGAAACTCTACTGGAACCAGACAGCTGTAGTCATTGCAGGGGAGGAGTCGAGATGTTTCAATTGACAGCGTGGTGTGAAGCAGGGGGGACCCATTAGTGCTCTGTTTTTCATCGCGGTGATGGAGGTGTGCTTCCGCATACTGAAGTACCGATGACATGGGCTTAACGAAAAGAGAGTTGGGCAGTTCTACGGCATGGTCATTGACTCCCAAGGCGAGCCACTTACAAACTTGCGCTTCGCGGGCGACGTTCTGCTTGTCTCTTTCAGCAAAACAAACGCAACGACACTTCTCCAAATAGGCTTGCTTTATAACGCCCCCCTCTTTCCAATGGCCCCCCCCGTTATTTCCAATGCCCCCCCTCCTTCCCCCCCCTTTTGCCAGTGCCCCCCCCCCCCCCCTTTATTTCCAGCGACACCCCCGCAGCTATTTCCAACGGCGGGTCCTATGGATTCCTACGGATTCTTACGATTCCTATGGCTTCCTCTTCACCATCATCGCACGCTCACTTGCACTTGCTTGCTTGCTCTTGCGTGCTTGCTCTCGCTTGCTTGCTCTTGCTTGCCCTTGCTTGCTTGCATTTGATCGCTGGCTCTTGCTTGCTTGTCATTGCTCGCTTGCGCTTGCTTGCTTGATTTTGTTCCTCCCGTCCTCCTGCCAGCTTGCCCCTGTCCTCTTTTCGTCCTCCCCCCATCCTCCTTTCGTTCTCCTCCTGTCCTCCTATCTATTTGGAGTCGACGCTGGTTGATCTGATTCATGATCTTCAGACACAAGCAGCAAAGTACGGCTTCAAGGTGCACGTGGGAAAGACGAAGGTGCTCACCGACAGCTGCGGACAATTACTTGCGCACGTGCGAGTTGACGACGTTGACGTAGAAGTGGTGCCGCCCACGGGCGCGGAACGATACCTGGGATGGCAGATTTGCTTGGGCAGTGTCCACAAAACAGAGTTTTCGAATGCAGTCAATGCCGCGTGGAGGTGTTTCGCGAATTTGAAAACATGTTGTGTTTACGGTCGTGTCATTTGCAATCTCGACTCCAGTTGTTCAATGCTGTTGTTGCCGCGACAACTCTCGGCGCTTGTGGAAATTGGACGATGCCTTCAAGCCTCGGCAGCATATTCCGGACGGCTTGGCGAAAAGTGCTACGCAATTGAAGCTTTGGCGGATTACATAATTATCCCGACAAAGCAACCTAACAGCGATGTGTAGGAGCATATCTGGAAGCATTCCCCTTAAGATTCGGATGAGAACCCAGTTGTAGAATTCTGCTGTTCTCGCAGTCGTAGTCGCATTCGCGATGACAGTCGCAGTGGCAACGGCAGTCGCAGTCACAGCCTCAGCCTCAGCCTGCCTCAGCCTCAGCCTCAGCCTGCCTCAGCCTCAGCCTGCCTCAGCCTCAGCCTCAGCCTGCTTCAGCCTCAGCCTCAGTCTGCCTTCAGCCTCGGCCTCAGCCTCAGCCTGCCTCAGCCTCAGCCTGCATCAGCCTCAGCCTCAGCCTCAGCCTGCCTCAGCCTCAGCCTGCCTCAGCCTCAGCCTGCCTCAGCCTCAGCCTCAGCCTGCTTCAGCCTCAGCCTCAGTCTGCCTTCAGCCTCAGGCCTCAGCCTCAGCCTGCCTCAGCCTCAGCCTCAGCCTGCCTCAGCCTCAGCCTCAGCCTGCCTCTCAGCCTCAGCCTCAGCCTGCTTCAGCCTCAGCCTCAGTCTGCCTTCAGCCTCGGCCTCAGCCTCAGCCTGCCTCAGCCTCAGCCTGCATCAGCCTCAGCCTCAGCCTCAGCCTGCCTCAGCATCAGCCTGCCTCAGCCTCAGCCTCAGCCTGCCTCAGCCTCAGCCTCAGCCTGCTTCAGCCTCAGCCTCAGTCTGCCTTCAGCCTCGGCCTCAGCCTCAGCCTGCCTCAGCCTCAGCCTGCCTCAGCCTCAGCCTCAGCCTCAGCCTGCCTCAGCCTCAGCCTCAGCCTGCCTCAGCCTCAGCCTCAGCCTGCTTCAGCCTCAGCCTCAGTCTGCCTTCAGCCTCGGCCTCAGCCTCCGCCTGCCTCAGCCTCAGCCTGCAGCCTCAGCCTCAGCCTCAGCCTGCCTCAGCATCAGCCTGCCTCAGCCTCAGCCTCAGCCTGCCTCAGCCTCAGCCTCAGCCTGCTTCAGCCTCAGCCTCAGTCTGCCTTCAGCCTCGGCCTCAGCCTCAGCCTGCCTCAGCCTCAGCCTGCATCAGCCTCAGCCTCAGCCTCAGCCTGCCTCAGCATCAGCCAGCCTCAGCATCAGCCAGCCTCAGCCTCAGCCTCAGCCTGCCTCTGCCTCAGCCTCAGCCTGCTTCAGCCTCAGCCTCAATCTGCCTTCAGCCTCGGCCTCAGCCTCAGCCTGCCTCAGCCTCAGCCTGCATCAGCCTCAGCCTCAGCCTCAGCCTGCCTCAGCATCAGCCTGCCTCAGCCTCAGCCTCAGCCTGCCTCAGCCTCAGCCTCAGCCTGCTTCAGCCTCAGCCTCAGTCTGCCTTCAGCCTCGGCCTCAGCCTCAGCCTGCCTCAGCCTCAGCCTGCATCAGCCTCAGCCTCAGCCTCAGCCTGCCAGCCTCAGCCTCAGCCTCAGCCTCAGCCTCAGCCTCAGCCTCAGCCTCAGCCTCAGCCTCAGCCTCAGCCTCAGCCTGCTTCAGCCTCAGCCTCAGTCTGCCTTCAGCCTCGGCCTCAGCCTCAGCCTGCCTCAGCCTCAGCCTGCATCAGCCTCAGCCTCAGCCTCAGCCTGCCTCAGCATCAGCCTGCCTCAGCCTCAGCCTGCCTCTGCCTCAGCCTCAGCCTGCTTCAGCCTCAGCCTCAGTCTGCCTTCAGCCTCGGCCTCAGCCTCGGCCTGCCTCAGCCTCAGCCTGCCTCAGCCTCAGCCTCAGCCTGCCCCAGCATTCAAAATGTGGCCCGGGAATGGAATTCTTGGAACTCGAAGAGCACGAAGTGGCCTACAGTTGGCTCCGGGCATTCAAAATCATGCCCAGCAATGGAGTTCTGGGAACTCGAAGACCAAGAAGTGGCCTACAGTTGGCTCCGGGCATTCAGAATGTGGCCCAGGAGTGGAGTTCTGGGAAGTCGAAGAGCACGAACTGGCCTACAGTTGGGTCCGGGCAGTCACAATGTGGCCCGGGAATGGAGTTCTGGGAAGTCGAAGAGCACGAAGTGGCCTACAGTTGGCTCCAAGCATTCAGAATGTGGCCCGGGAATGGAGTTCTGGGAGGTCGAGGAGCACGAAGTGTGTGACTGTTTGAGAAAAACGCATTCGGACACGAGTTCGGACACAGCTCCCCGGGTCCCGCCCCGACCCCCCTGTGGAGTCATCTGCTGCTCTCTTTTGACACCACCAGAAACCTATCAGCAAAAGCTGTTAGGTAAAAAAGCCACGGAACATGTCGAAACCAAGTGCGCTTTGTCGGGGTGCGAGAATTGGGAGGTGACGCAGGCGGCCCGGAAAACCAAATTCAGAGACGCAGTTTCGCACGACGACCCGCAAAAGTGGACTCGCAGACTGCTCCGGTGGAGCCCGTGGGTCAGATGCCTGTCCGAACGGCGTCTTGGCCGGCCTCGTCTTCGCTGGAGGGATACTGCTGCAATTCATGCAAAGTAGTTGTCGATGCAGAGTGTGGGGCGCATCGTTTGTAGCAGCGCGCGCAGTGTTCTGAGCTGGCGCAGCGCATGTAGTTTCACGCGTTGAGTGCCGCCTGCCCTTCAGAGCACCGCTCCTCCAGGAGCCGGCGCGCAGGCTGAACTGAACTGAACTGAACTGAGCTGCGCACGTTTCGTGGCCGCATAGGGAGCTCCACCGAAGGCCGCAATGGCTGCGTTCGTATGCGCCCGCCGCAAGCATGTCGGCGCACCCCTCGCACGTTTCGTGGCCTCCTGCGGAGCTCCACTGGTTGCTTTTGGTGGCAGCTTTCGCATGCGCCCGCCTCGCCCATTTCGGCACGCCCCTCTCGCGTTTCGTGGCCCCGTAGGGAACTCCACCGAAGGCCCCGGTGGCGATGTTCGCGTGCGCCCGCCCTGCATCATTTTTTCTCACCACGCATAGTTTTCATGGAACCATCAGGAGTGCCACCGAAGGCTCCAGTGGCGGTGTTCGCATGCGTCCGCGCTGCCCATTTTCGGTGCATCCCTCGCGCGTTTCGTCGCTCCATGTGCAGCTTCGCGAAGGGCCCCAGTGGCGGTGTTAGCATGCGTGCGGCCCGCCTGTTTCGGCACGCCCTGCGTACGTTCCGCGGCCGCATAAAAGGAGGTTCCCCCGAAGACCCCAGTGGCATGCGTTCGCATTCGCTCACCGCGTCCATTTCGGTTCATTCCTTACACGTGTCGTGCTTCCGTAGGGACCTCCGCCGAAAACAATACTCCGTGCGGTGGGCGCGTGCGAACGCCGGCATGTGGAGTTTTGGTCGAACTTTTTATGAGGGTGTGCTGAAACGGGTGATGACGATGATGATGGTGATGATGATGAGGAGGGTGATGATGATGATGATGATGATGATGATGATGATGATGATGATGGTGATGATGATGATGATCATGATGATGATGAGGAGGAGGAGGAGGATGAGGATGATGAGGATGATGATGATGACGATGATGATGATGATGATGATGATGATGATGATGATGATGATGACGATGATGATGAATGATGATGATGATGATGATGATGATGATGATGATGATGATGATGATGATGATGATGATGATGATGATGATGATGATATGCTGATGCTGATGATGATGATGATGATGATGATGATGATGATGATGATGATGATGATGATGATGATGAGAAATGGAGGGGGGGGCATCGGGAGGATGAGGAGTGAACGCGGGGACCGTCTCTTGAAAACGAGGACCGGGACCGAACGCCTCAGGGTTGTTGGTGAAACAAGTGTTTTAAACAATGCCCATGGCAAATTTAGGAAACAACTTTTGACAACACGTACAAGGAACAATATGCAGAAACATTGCATCTGCATGGAAATGCACGCGATAAAAGAACAAACAAACTCAGAGGGTGGCGAAGCCCTGCTCGCCAGATCTGCTCGCACTTGTGTTCGTTTTCTCATTCGTTGTTTTGCCGATCGGCGCGGGCCCGCTCACCCGCTCCCACCCCCAGAGTAGTGTATCTTGGCTGTTTTTGGCGTTTGTCTCAAGAAGGTGGAGTCCCCCCCGCAGGACGCACTGTTGCAAACAGTCGCAGTAATCAGAGGTCCAGAGCCAGACCCCCCCCTCCCCCCTACTTTCCGCCCAATGTCGAAACGTCAAATAAGAAAACGTTCAACGGGGCGGCGCCCCAGAGAGGCATCGGAAACCCCAGTTCATCAGCTCATCTGGTGCTCGACGACATCCACATGTCCGCGTGACCGGTCGAGAATATCCCGGTCAGCTTCGCAGCCTGCGGTCCTGTTTTCTTTTGAAGCTGCCTTCCCAGCTCCATATCTTCCTCCTCCATCTCCATCTCCTGAAGCTGTCCTCCCAGCTCCATCTTCCTCCTCCATATCCATCTCCTGAAGCTGTCTTCCCAGCTCCATCCTCCGCCATCCGCCTCCTCCATCCTCACCAGGTGCCCTCTCCTCCTCCATCTCCGTCCCGATTCTCCTCCTTCCTCCTGCACCTCCTCCCCGACTGTGCTCCGTGCTGTCGCTGGCGCCGGATCGTGTGGCAGGTGCTGGCCCCCAGGAGGCCTGCGCACCACAGGGAGCCGCGGGGCTGTGGCACACTTGCGGGGCTTCGGCGTCGCAGGTGGGGCAGCTGTGCGTCTCCCCGGGTGTGCTTCCCCGCTTCGGGTGAAACAGAGCAGTGCAAAACAGCCCCCGATCGTGCTCCGCCTGCGGGCGTGACAGCGCGTGAGCTTTGACGCGGCGGCGAGCGAGCGGGCGAAGCGAGAAGGACAGGGCCTTCTCAGAAGGTTCGGACGTCCCCTGGCCTTCTGAGAGGCTTTCCGCGCCTTTCCCGAAGACGGACACAAGCTTCTCAGGAGGCGCGAGGGGCTCCTGGGAAGTCCCGCCGCCTTCAGCTCTGAGAAGGTCTTCTCCTTCTCGCTTCCCCCCCAGGCGCGCCGCCGAACTTACTCCAGAATTCGAAATAAAAGGGAGGGGGTCACAACCCTCCCAGACGAGAAGTTTCAGGCCCCCCCAGACCATCCATGAAAGAGCGGCCATTTGTCCAGACCCCCCCCGTTCCCTCCAAGACAGCTCAAATCAGACCCCCCCCCAAATGTGACCTCCCCGACTTTCTGATGGAATCCGGAGTAGCTTGTGGGTCATGAATCGGCTCCTCAACGGCCGTCCGGGGCGATCCCGGCTCCTTCGGAGCGCTCTCGGCGAGGCGCAGCCGCCGAAGGCACCCAGAGGCTGCACAGCCGCCGGGAACCGATGAAGACGTCCGAGGGCCTCGAACTTCGGACCCGCTCGCCGCCGATGGACCCCTGCATGATGAAATCGGGCCTGTCCCTCTGCAGGGGGACAATATTCAAGAATTGTCAAAACATAGTATGGGGACTATGTTTTGGCTATTTCTTTTGTTTTGACCAGGCGTATTTTTGGAGCATTTTGTACTCCAGATTTCGCCATAAAAGGGAGGGGGTCACAACCCTCACAGGCGGGCAATTCCAGACCCCCCCAAACAAGCCATGAAGGGCGGCCTTTTGCCCAGACCCACTGGAACCCTCCAAGACAGCTCGAATCTGACCCCATCCCAAATCAGACCACCTCCCTTTTATTGTGAAATCTGGTGTATGTTTCGTCGACAATCCCCCTGCAGGGGGACACGCCCGACTTGACTGCGTGGCGTGACGTGCCTCCGGCCCAGCGCCGGAGCGCCCCCGGGGGGGGGGCCGCCGCGCTCGCGCGCCGCTGGGCGTGCTGCTGGGTGCGCGCCGCGGCGGGCCTGCGCCGCGCGGGCGCCGCCCGCGGGGCTCTGCGATTTCATCGGGGTCGGACAGACCTCCTACCCTGACACGTCGATTCAGGAATTGGCCGTTTTCGGATCGCGAGAGAGCGTCGCGGCCGTCATTTTTGCGGGTCCAGGTCCGTCGGTTTCGGTCCCAGGCCGTTTTCACTAAGGGGAGGTCTACTAAAGTGAGGTTTGTCCACCGCTGGTTTTAGGCCGCCGTCCCGGCGCCTCTCGCGAGGTTTGAAAAGTCGGGCGCGTCCCTCCACAGGATCCGGGGTTGGAAAGAGGGGGGTGATGACTAGGGGGGGGGGTGGATATCATGGTGGGGGCCATGATATTTCCCCAGATCTCATGGCGCCTCTTCTCATTTCATTACGTCCCTGGCCCCCCCGCTGGGCCGCGCACGTGCCGCCGGCCATGATTTGCACCCCCCCCTCTTGGACACCCCCCTCTTGGCCGCTCCCGACAGGAGGAATACTCAAACACTGTCCCAAAATAGCCGGGGGACGATTTTTGGAGCATCTTTTACGATTTTTGGGAGTATTTGTGGTTTCGATGTTTTTATAGTTCGTCCAAGATCCGCCTGTAGGGGGACACGCCGGATCTAACACGAGATATCTGATACAGTGGAAACCCATGCCAAGAAGCACGCTGCTTGCTTCCAGGGCTATGGAATGCGTGACGTGCCCACACCCAAAATCAGTGGACGTCCTGGGGTCTCAGGGTTGGGTTTCTTGTGGAGGGTTTCGTGTGGTCGAGCCCCCCCATGTACGCCCTTCTCCATCCTAGACTTCCTTTGCCTTCTCCTTCTCCATCCTTCTAGAGGCCTTCGGCCCCCGCTTGTTTCTGCAAAGGGCGTCCGCATGGAAGGATTGAGCGTCCCTGGACGTTCAGCTCTGTCGGCGCATCCTCGCTCGCGTTGCTCGCACTAACGCGTTGGCTGAGTGGAAGTTTGAAGAATTTGAAGTGACCTCCTGCGACCTTCTGCGACGCTCGCTCAAGCGGCGTTCCCCGTGGCTGGGTGAATCCTGTCCGCGGGGAGATTCGCGGGTTTGTGTACTCGCATGAGCTCGCTTGTGCCTGTGGGAGGCTGGCTCGCGCCGAGCGTCGGGAACAATAATCATATACAGACATATTAGATGCTTGTTTTGGGAACCTTCCTGGGGCCCACCTGACAGATCTGTTCGACTTTAGTTCGACCCCAGTTCGACTCCAGTTCGATTCAAGTCCGACTCAAATTTGACTCCAGTTCGACTCAGGATCGACTCACATCGACGGACGTTCGACGCAGCTTCGACGCACGAGTGGAGCGAGTGTCTCCAGGAAGGTCCCCAGAATGATCATCCAAAACGTAGCATGTGAGATTTGATCTTCTTATGAGCGGCGTGTGAAGATAATGTTTTCCTGGAGCCTCGTGGGGGCATCTTGGGCGCCTCTTGGGGGCCTCTCGGGGCCTCCTGGGCACCTCCTGGGCACCACCTGGGGCCGTCTTGGGGCACCCTTGGGAGCCTCGGGGGCCATCTTGGGGCCATCGCGGAGGAGATCGATCAAAGGAGGGGGGCTCCCCCATTCGGGTCACCCGCCCCAGGAGGCCAACATGTGGCCAAAACCTTAGCACAATCAGTGATCTTGGCTTCCTCGGCGAGGCCATCTTGGACGCTCTGGTACCTCGCGAGCCTCCCCCCTCCGGACCCAGGAGGAGGGCGAGGAGTGAGGGGCTGGGTCGAGGCCCCCCCAAGACCGCAAGCCGTCGCGCTCACTCCCACCCGCCTAGGTAGTACCCGAGTCTCAGCGCACTGCCGAGGAGCGCCACGCATGCCATGTGCGCCACGGGTTCTGGTCCTCCTCCTCCTCCTCCTCCTCCTCCTCCTCCTCCTCCCTCCTCCTCCTCCTCCTCCTCCTCCCTGCTCCTCCTCCTCCTCCTCCTCCTCCTCCCTCCTCCTCCTCCTCCTCCTCCTCCTCCTCCTCCTCCTCCTCCTCCACCTCATCCAGGCACCCAGGAGGCCCCGGCGTGCGAGGCGCAGCAGGGCCGGCGCACGTGCTCCACGGGCGCCGAGGTGCGCTAAGGTGCGCCGGCCGCGCCAGGTGCGCTCGGCGCGCTCGGCGCGCGCGCAGCGTGTGCGAGGTGCGCCATTGTTGTGGAGGACGATCGATGGAGAGGAAGCATGCTGCCAAATTTGCCGGCCCAACGGGCCAGAGGCGTGCTAAGATCTCCGGTAATTGGTTAACAATTCTTCTAGTTCGCGCGCGCGGGGCGGCCCCTGGGGGTCCCCCGGCGAAAAGTACCCCGACCGCAGCCCGGGAAGGTCTATTCAGAGATGGGTTTGAGAGCCTTTTTTTCGACACCCCTCACGAGGATTGTGGCCTCCGAGGGGGGTGCACTCGACTACCTCGCCCCAAGAGGCCCCCAAGAGCCCCCCAAGAGGCCCAAGGGGGCCCCAAGACGCCGCCAAGAAGCCCCAAGAGACCCCCAAGAGGCCCCCAAGAGGCCCCTAGGAGGCCCCAAAGAGGCCCCCAAGAGGCTTCAAAGAGGCTTCATAGAGCGCTCGAGGGCGGGCGGAATGAGCGAAGCGATTAAATAATTTCCAGATGTCAAAAAATGTTTCAAACATGGTTCAATATGTAAAAACATGTTTGAAACACTTTTTAGAACATGCTTTACACATTTTAAACACATTTTTAATTCAATGATAGGATTGTTAGAGTGTCCATTCTCATGGCATCCACAACGCCATTGCACAGCCGTCGCCGGTCAGATCCTGTCTTGGTTTTTGGCGCGGGTGGTTGGCCTGCGCGCATCAAGCAATATGCCGGCACCCCCGCCACCCCTGTCAGAAACCAGTGTAGAGTGGTCGCGGGGCGCCCGCGCATGCCCCTGATTCGAAGGCAAAGTGCATCCTGTATTTTTTTGGACAAGGGCGGTCGACTTGCTCGTAGCTTGTGCGCAACAAACAGCATGCCGGCACTCCCGCCGTCCTTGTGAAAACCCCTTGCGCCAATGCAGAGTAGTCGCGGGGCGCCCGCGCACGATCGAGATTTCGAGGCAGAGTGCATTCTGTATTGTTTTCCCAACCACCCTGTGGTGTTGGGTCCTAGTTTTGAAGAAACGGTCCCCGCGTTCCTCCTCCCCCTCCTCCCCCTCCCCCTCCCTCCTTCCCCTCCTCGCCCATGCCCTCCGCATGTCCCTGTTTCGGAACACCCCTCACACGTTTCGTGGCTCCATAGGGAGCCCCACGGAAGGCCCAAATGCCAGCGTTCGCATGCGCCCGCCGCACCCATTTTGGCACACCCCTCACACGTCTCGTGGCCCCATAGGGAGCCCCACCGAAGGCCCAAATGCAAGTGTTCGCATGCGCCCGCAGCACCCATTTTGGCACACTCCTCACACGCTTCGTGGCTCCATAGCGAGCCCCACCGAAGGCCCAAATACCAGCGTTCGCATGCGCCCGTCGCGCCCATTCTTGCGCACCCCTCACACGTTCGTGGCCCCATAATTAGGGAGCCCCGCGGAAGGCCCACACGTCAGCGTTCGCATGCGCCCGCCGCGCCCATTTTGGCACACCCCTCACACGTTTCGTGGCTCCATATGGAGCCCCACCAAAGGCCAAAATGCCAGCGCTCGCATGCGCCCTCCACACATTTTGGCCCCACCAAAGGCCCAAATGCCAGCGTTCGCATGCGCCCGCCGCACGTTTCGTGGCTCCACAGGGAGCTCCTCCGAATGCGGTGCCAACAACGTCGGTATTCACAACAACATCTGGTTGGGTCCTTCGCCAGGCCACTTTGACAGGGATGGTGGGGGTGGGGGGTGGCATGTCCCAGGTTGGCCCAAAGTCGGGTGGGGGAGGGTGTGTGTACTAATCAAGAACAGAGATAAACCCTTCACCGAAGGAGAAGAGGGGGGGGTGGAAGAAGAAGAAGCTCGCTGAACCACTCACGCCTTAAAGGGCCTGTGGGATTTCGACTTCTGGGGACCCTCGCTGGGCCCGACTGCTGCCATAGCATGGTTCAGGATGCAGAGGGCTGGCCCCCAAGCAGGGCTCGAGGCCTCGGGGGAGCCACCTCGCGAAAGCGCCGGGACGCCAGGGACTCTCCGAGGTCCGAGGAGCATCGGACCGGTGCTCACCTCAGTCTCGTCGCGGCATCGTGCCTCAGCCGAGCAGGAACAGCAGTCGGCATGCACCAGCAACAAAGACATCAGTGCTCGGAGCAACAAAGCACGAGGGGAGGAGGAGGAGGAGGAGGAGGAGGAGGAGGAGGAGGGAGGAGGATGAGGAGGAGGGGAGGAGGAGGGGAGGAGGAGGAGGAGGAGGAGAGGGAAAGGAGGAGGAGGATGAGGAGTAGGAGGAGGAGGAGGAGAGGAGGAGGAGGGAGGAGAACTGGAATAAAAACACACCGCCCGCTCGGAGCTCCGCGCGGCCTCCGCGCGGCCTCCGCGGATCGGCGCTGGCCCCCCCCGCCCCCCGCGCCTCCAGCGCCGCGGCGCGGGCCTTGGGCGGGGGGGGCCCAGTGCCGATCTGAGGGATCCGGCGCGGGCCTCCGACGGGGCGGTGTGTTTTTGTTCCAGTCCTCGTCCCTCCTCCTCTTCCTCC
>CAUYUJ010003228.1:0-33666 GCA_963575745.1 Prorocentrum cordatum
AGGAGGAGGAGGAGGAGGAGGAAGGTGACGATGACTTGGCCAGACTTCGCTGGGCGACGGAGCGCGTGCGACGACATCCGAGATCGACCCAGAGTCCCCTCCCTTCCCTTAGATCACTGTGTATAGTCAGCCCTACGTCTGGCCGCATTGTCGGTCCGCTTGGACCGAGAAGGAGGATGATGAGGAGGGGGAGGGAGAGGAGGGGGGGGGGCGGGTGGAGGTGGAGGAGGAGGCGGAGGAGGAGGACGAGCAGGAGGAGTTTCCACCGAGATGCGCGCACGCATTAAAGAGGGTTTAATGGCTCAGCCTGGCCCGCGCAGCGTTTGGGCACAGGAGGAGGAGGGTGAGGACGAGGAGGAGGAGAAAGAGGAGGAGAAGGATGAGAAGGAGGAGGAGGAGGGGGAGGAGGAGGAGGCGGAGGAGGAGGATGAGGAAGGGTAGGGGCAGGAGGGGGAGGAGGAGGATGAGGGGGATGAGGAGGAGGAGGAGGAGGAGGAAGTCGAGGAATGAAACTACTTCTTTTGCACCACTTGTAGTACTGATCGTGTCACTGAACATGCTACTACTGCTCGTGCTACTCGTAGTACTAATGCTACCAATAAGCATATTTCTCTTAAGAATTGCATAAGGGTTGGTATTTATATGAATCCCACTATTCAAATTACTATCATATCATTAGTCACACCACTGATACGGCTAGTACTACTAATAATACTAGTAAGACTTCTGATACGGCTAGTACTACTAATAATACTAGTAAGACTTCTTCTTCTTCTTCCACCACTACTACTACTACTACTACTGCTGCTGCTGCTGCTGCTACTACTACTACTACTACTACTATCAACATTGGTATTGCTCTCCATATTGCGAATACTATCAATTTTAACCGTAATAGTAATCTTATTATAATCCGTAGAATTAATACTAGTTTTACGGTTACTACTATTATGTATACATTCTTATAGGTACCATTATTTGCATTGCTACATTACTGTTGTATTTCGTGGTTCTATTACTCGTAGTAGTATTCTATAGGCTTGCGCCACATCCGCCGATCCCTCTATAAACTACTGCGCGTTCAGGATAGCATTCCACGAGACTTGTCCGAACCATGACACGGTGCTCGACATCGTTCCTGTTGCCTCGTTGCTGTTGTCGTATTTCGTGTTTGTTGCTTTGCCGTTGCGCGTCGTTGTTGAATTGCAGATTTGACGCCATAATCATGGCTGGCGCTCGACGAAAAGAAGGGCACCCTCCAGTGCAGGGCGTGCAAATGATGCCCATTCGGGCGCCCCTACCGCGGTTCGGGGACGCGAGAAGGGGCGAGAGTGAGAGGGAAGCGAAGCCGACGAGAGCTAAACCGATGAGGAGGAATAAGGAGAGAAGGAGAAAGCGCAGACGGGGGAGGAGGAGGAGGAGGAGGAGGAGGAGGAGGAGGAGGAGGAGGGGAGGAGGGGAGGAGGAAGGTGGGGAGGGGAGGGAGGATGAGGATGAGGCGGAGGAAGAAGCCGAAGAGGAAGTGGAGGAGGAGGAGGAGGAGGAGGAGGAGGAGGAGGAGGAGGAGGAAGAGTCAGGATCTGGTTTTGGGGTCCTGCCTCGGGCCTCGTGGGGCCGCCAAGGACGATTCTGGCATGCCCGAAGCGCATAATTGCATTTCGGATTTGGAACCTTGGGCTCGTGGGGTCTCGTCTGTCTGGGGTCTCGTCGGAGGACTATCGGGGGCGTCTTGGAGGCAGATGTTGGACTTCTTGGCAGCCTACTGGGAGGTTCTTGGGGGCGCTTGGGGGCTCTGTTCGGGTTCCCTGGGGGCTTCTTGGGGCGTGTTGTGGGCTTCTAGCGGCAACCTGGGGGCGTCCTGGGGCCGAAGGCTGGAAATGTGGGTTCGGGTTTCCCCCGTGGGCCCCTTTTTGGCGCCATCCGGGGGCCCTCTGGGGCTATCATCGGGGCTTCTGTGACGGTCTTGGGACCCTTGTGGGCAGTCTTGGAGCTGTCCTAGGGGTCTTTCGGGCCGTCTTGCACGTTACGAACGCGCAAGAGGCGGCGCATATGCATAACACTCACGTTTTCCTGAGGGAATGTTGCAATTTTCACTCCTTCGGTGCCTCTTGGGAGGCCTCTTAGAGGCCTCTTGGAGGCCTCTTGGGGCGTTTTGAGGCATCTTGGGCCGTCTGGATGCCATCTTGGGCGTCTTGGAACGATCCTTCGACGATTCGGGGCCCTCTTGAAACGTCTTGGGGCCCACTTGGGGCCTTCTTGGCCAGTTTTGGGGCCCTCTATGCTCCCATGACGCCTTGTCCGGGGCCCTGGTGGGGGGTCAAATCTCCTGTTTGGGGTTCCTGGGGGTGTTAGGGGGGGGGGGGCAATCTCACACGCCTAGGAGGAATCGGATGATGATTAAGAGTACTACTATTACTAACCAGAGTAAGACGATGAGGGAGGATGATGAAGATGATGATGATGATGTGATGATGATGATGATGATGATGAGGATGATGATGCTGATGCTGATGATGATGATGATGATGCTGATGAGGATGATGTGAGGAGGAGGATGCGGGGAGGAGGAGGAGGGGAGGGGGAGGGGAGGGGGAGGAGGGGGGAGGGGGGAGGGGGGGGGAGGGAGGGGGGGGAGGGGGAGGGAGGGAGGGAGGGAGGGAGGAGGCGGAGGAGGGTTCTATCCTCTCCCCATTCGGTCCCCTGCAGGCCCCTTCCGTGCACCGGCGAACGAGGCACCCCTGCTGGGCTCCACGGTTGCGCGGTGCAGCGGGCCCCGAGGAAGCAGGCCTCCCCAGACCGCTGGCTCCCAGCGTGATGTAACACTGGGGGGGGGGAGGGGCGGAGAGGGCGGAGGACGACCGGGGGGCGAGGAGCGTCCTGCGACGCCCGCCCGTCGGCACACATCGGTCGCGGGTGGGCCGGTGTGCTGTCACACAGGTGCGTGGATCGTAGTGCTGCACCTCGTCTGCCTCTCCCTCCCTTTCCTCCTCCGCCTCCGCCTCTACCTCCTCCGCCTCCTCCTCCTCCTTCCCCTTCTCGTCCTTCTCGTCCTCCTCCTCCTTCTCCCTCCCCCTCCTCCTCCTCCTCCTCCTTTTCCTCCTCCTCCTCCTCCTCCTCCTCAAGAGGTTAGCGGATGGAGGGCGGGTCGTTTTCAACATGTGGTTATCGCCTCAGTGTGGCTCACTTTCGTTGTACACGTTTGCAAGGGTTTCACGGATGGAGGGCGGTTTTTCACGGTCAACGTCCCAGACATTGTGTTTTGGCACGGTGTCGGACTGTCAGGGCGCAACAATTGCGTATGATTCATGGTTTTGAAGTCCCAGGACTTGTGATCTGGCGCGGTTCGGAATCGTCAAGGCGGAATGGTTACGCTGATTCGCGGCGTTGAATTTCCAGGAATGGTGTTCTGGCACAGTTCAGGATTTTCACAGTGTTGTTTTTGTAGGGGCCTATGATGAGGGAACTTTGAGGCAGGGTTTATTGCAATATCGTTGATGAGTATTGGGTTTGCACTTGTCCTCCTCTTTCTCCTCCTCGTCCTGCTTCTCCCCGCCCTCCCTCCCTCGCCCCCTCCTCCTCCTCCTCATCCTCCCCGTCCTCCTCGTCCTCCTCTCCTCCTCCTCCTCCCCCCTCCTTTCCGCCGTCTCCTCTTCCTGCTCCACCTTTTCTTTCCTTCCTCCCTCCCTCCCTTCCTTCCTTCCTTGTCCTCCTCCTCTTCGTCCTCCTCCTCCTCGTCCTCTTCCCTCTCTTCCTCCCGCCTCCTCCTCCTCGTCTTCCTTGTCCTCCTCGTCCTCCTTCCTCCTCCTCGTCTTCGCCTCTTCCTCCTCCCCTTCCATTCTCCCTCCCTCCTCCCTCCCGCCTCCTCCTCGTCCTCCTCGTCCTCCTCGTTCCTCTGCGTAGGCGGCTTGGGATCCACGCTGGCTATCACACACGCACATTGAGTAGTGCTTTCATATCTCTCGTTGTTGTCACTCTCTCTCTTTCTCTCTCTCTCTCACCCCCCTCTCTCTCTCTGTCGGCTCTCGTTTTTTCTCACGCCCCTCTCTCCCTCCCTCTCTTGTCGCGGGGGACGGGATATGTGTATGGGGGAAGTCGGCGGGGAACGGGATGGCCTTCAGGGGGAAGGATGGGGATGTCAGGGGACGAGTGATGAGTGAGGAGGGGTGACGATTGGGAGGGGAACAAGATAGGGGAGGATGAGGAGGATGAGGATGAGGATTGTGATGTTTGTTGTTGCTGTTGATGCCGATGGTGATGATGGTGATGCCACAGATGACGATGACGATGAGGATGCTGATGACGATGATGATGGTGGTGGTGATGCTGATGATGTTGATGACGATGACGATGATGACGATACTGATGATGATGTTGAGGAGGTTCATGCTGATGAGGATTGTGGCTCATGATGGTGAGGTTGATGATGACGCTGGTGATGCTAATACGTGAGACTATGCGTGATGGGGACGCTGATGATGCTGATATTGCTGATGACGATGTGCATTTGTGATGGTGGTGATGCTGCTGCTGATGATGATGATGATGATTGTCATGATGATGATGCTTGCTGGGGATGTTTATGCTGCTGTTGATGATGATGATGCTGATGATGATGCAAGTGACGCTGATGCTGATGCTGACGCTGATGGTGCTGATGTCGACGATGATGATGCTGATGATGATGACGATGCTGATAAATATGATGATGCTGATGATGATGTTGACGATGTCGATGACGCGCTGTTGATGCGTATGCTGCTGCTGATGATGATTATGATGGTGTTGATGATGATGATGACACTGATGATGACGATGATGATGATGGTGATGATGCTGCTGCTGCTGCTGATGATGATGATGATGATGGGGATCATGTTGATGCTGATGATGACGATGCTGATGATACGGAGGATGCTGATGCTGATGATGCTGCTGACGATGATGCCGATGTTGATGCTGATGCTGATGATGGTGGGGCGATGATTACGGCGGTGATGATGACGGTCCTGACGATGTTGTTGATGACGTTGATGCGGGTGCTGATGCCGATGATGATGATGCTGATGCCGATGATGATGATGATGCTGATGATGATGATGCTGCTGCTCATGATGCTGAGGCTGATGATGACGATGGTGATGATGATGATGACGGTCCTGACGATGATGAGATGATGACGCTGATGCTGGTGATGATGCTGATGATACTGATGCAGAACAATACGGCGACGATGATGCTGCTGCTGAATCTGCTGATGATGATGCCGATGCTGCTGCTGACGATGATGCTGATGAGGCTGACTATGCTGATGCTGCCGATGATGTTGATGATGACGATGGTGACGATGCCGCTGATGCTGCTGATTATGCTTGTGGTGGTGGTGATGCTGCTGCTGATGATGATGGCGCTGGATGGTGATGATGATGCTGATGATGACGATGACGACTACGATGATGATGATGCTGCTGCTGATGATGACGAGGTTGATAACGATTACATGCATCATGTTGATGGTGATGGTGATGCTGATATCGCTGATGATGACAACGATGGTTATGATGATGATGACGATGATGATGATGCTGATGATGCCAATGACGATAAGGGTGACGATGATGCTGATGATGATGACCATGGGTATGACTATGCTGCGCATGCTGATGCGGGTGACGCTGATGATGCGGCGGCTGATGATGTCGATGACGATGACGATGCTGCTGATGATGATGATGATCATGCTGATACAGCTGATGACGATGCTGATGAGGTGATGTTGCTGATGCGGATGGTACTGCTGCTGATGATCACGATGATGATGATGCCGATGACGATGACGATTACGAGGCTGATGATGCTGATGATGATACTGTTGAGGTTGGTGATTGTGGTGATGATGCTGATGCTGTGGATGCTGATGAATCTGGATATGCCGATGATGTTGATTTTCATGATGCTGATGCTCATTGTGGTGATGATGCTGCTGATGATGTTGATGCTGAACATGAGGATGCTGCTGATGATGCTGATGATGCTGATGCTGATGCTGACGATGGTGATGATGATGAGGCTCCTGCTGATGCTGCTGATGATGGCGGTGGTGGCGGTGGTGGCGATGGTGATGATGATGAGGATGCTGCTGGTGGTAATGATGATGATGAGGATGAGGCTGCTGATGCTGATGATGATGCTGACGATGCTGATGCTGACGGTGATGATGATGATGATGATGACGACGACGATGATGCTGATGATACAGATGATGATGATGATGCTGCTGCTGCTGATGATGATGATGATGATGATGATGATGTGATGGTGATGGTAATGCTGATACTGATGCTGATGATGATGAAGAGGAGGAGGTGGAGAAAGAGGAGGATGAAGAGGAGGAGGAGGAGGAGGAGGGTGAGGACGAGGAGGAGGAGGAAGAGGAGGAGGATGAGGTGGAGGGGGAGGAGGAGGAGATGGAGAGGGAGTGGGAGGTGTGAAGATGAGGGGGATGAGGCTAATGATGATGCTGATTACGATGATGATGACGATGGTGATGATGGTGATGCTGCTGATGATGATGATGATACTGATGATGCTGATGATGATGATGCTGATGAGGCTGATGATTCTGATGCTGATGGTGCTGATGATGTTTCAAGATATGATGTCGATGATGACGATGATGACGATGATGATTATGACGAGGATGATGTGTGATTCCGTTAATGAAGGTGATTATGATGATGTTCGGACGATGATGATGATGATGTTGATGATGATGCTGATGCTGATGACGATGATGTTGTTGATGATGATGATGCTGACGCCGACTACTATGATTATGATGTTGATGATGATTCTGCCATTGGTGGTGGTGGTGCGGATGCGGATGAAGATGACGATGATGATGATGACGACGGCGCGGGCGATGCTGATGATGATGATGATGATGATGATGATGATGATGATGATGATGATGTTGCTGATGCTGAGGATGATGAGGATGATGTCGATGATGCTGATGCTGATGCTGCTGATGTTGATGACGATGATGATGGTGATGACGATGACGATGGCGATGAGGATGATGATGTTGATGATGACGATGATGCTGATAATGGTGCTGATGCTGATAATGACGATGACGATGCTGATGATGATGCTGATGACTATGGTGATGACGACGATGACGATGTTGATGATGATGATGATTATGAAGCGGCTGCTCATGGTGATGATGAAGACGGTGATGATGATGATGATGATGATGCTGATGATGCTGATGATTATGATGATGCTGCTGCTGATGATGCTGCTGGTGATGATGATGATGCTTCGGGTGTTCATGTTGATGCGGATAATGGTGATGCTTCTGATGCGACTGCTGCTCAGGAGAAGGAGTATGATGAGGATGATGATGAGGATGAGGATGAGGAGGCGGAGGAGGACGAGGAGGAGGAGAGGGAGAGGGAGTGGCAGGAGTGAAGTTGAGGGGGATGATGGTGATGACAATGATGATGACGATGATGATGATGATGATGGTGATGATGATGATGAGGATGAGGATGATGATGATGATGATGTTGCTGCTGATGATGATGACGATGGTGAGAATGCTGATGATGATGCTGATTCTGATGATAATGATGCTGATGATGCTGATGATGATGATGCTGATGGTGATGGTGCTGATGATGCTGATAAGGATGATGCTCATGATGATGCTGATGATGCTGCTGATGCTGATGCTGCTGCTGCTGCTGACGATGATGATGGTGATGGTGATGATGATGATTATAATGATGATGATGGTGATGATGATGATGTTGATGATGATGATTGTGATGATGATGATGCTGATGATGCTGATGCTGATGATGAAGATGATGATGTTTATGATGATGATGATGATGATGATGATGGTGATGATGATGATGATGATGCAGATGCAGATGCTGCTGATGATGATGATTACGATGATGATGATGGTTGTGGTGATGGTGACGATGATGATGCTGATGATGATGCTGCTGCTGATGATGATGATGGTGATGATGGTGATGGTGATGATCTGATGATGATGATGATGATGATGATGATGATGATGATGATGATGATGATGATGATGATGATGATGATGATGATGATGATGATGATGAGATGATGATGATGATGATGATGATGGTGGTGATTGATGATGATGATGATGATGATGATGATGATGAGACGACGACGACGACGACGACGACAAGACGACGATGATGATGATGTTGATGATGATGATGATGATGATGATGATGATGATGATGATGATGTGATGATGATGATGATGATGTGAGAGGAGGAGGAGGAGGAGGAGGAGGAGGAGGAGGAGGAGGAGGAGGAGGAGGAGGAGGAGTAGGAGTAGGAGTAGGAGTAGGAGGGGGTGGAGAAGGAGGAGGGCGAGGACGAGGAGGAGGAGGAGGAGGATGCCAAGGAAGAGCGAGGAAGGACCAGCAGCAGCGGCCGCGCACCCCCCCTCGCTCGCAGGCGTGCTGTACCACAGCCCCGAGGACGAGCTTGAGGGCGGCGAGTAGGTGCCCCCTCCCGGCCGCTCGGCCGCGCCCCCGCGCCACCCGAGACGCGCGCCGACAATGCTCGGCGCGCGGCCGCGCGGGGCGCGTCTGCCGAAACAGCGCGCCGCTGCCGTCGCCGCCGCCGCCGCCGCTGCCGCTGTCGTCGTCGGGGTCGTCGTCGTGGTCGTCGTCGTGGTCGTCGTCGTGGTCGTCGTCGTCGTGGTCGTCGTGGTCGTCGTGGTCGTCGTCGTCGTCGTGGTCGTCGTGGTCGTCGTGGTCGTCGTGGTCGTCGTGGTCGTCGTCGTCGTCGTCGTCGTTGTCGTCGTCGTGATCGTCGTCGTGGTCGTCGTGGTCGTCGTCGTCGTCGTCGCCATTAGGTGCTTTGCTTGCGGAAACCTCAGCAATCAGCAGCATACCGAAGTCAATTCGACTGGTCGCAGCATTGTGCCCCAACCCCTCACACACGACATTCACACGGATGAGTTCGCGCCGCCTGCGACCGCCGTGGACCTGACAGGAGGAAGTGTTGGCCCTCTCGCCGATGACCCAAACCGTGAGGGTGAGAATCGAGATCCATTTCAAAGTAACGTTCGGGGGTGCCGCTGGGTTTCGTTAGGCTCTGTGTGCTGGTGCAGCTCTGCAAGGGCCCATGGACAGCAGCAGCAGCGGCCTCGAAGTCCGTCGGTGTCTGGGCGCTCTGGCCTCCCGGCTCGGTCTTGGGCACGCTCCCGCATCCTACAACCGTGCCCAGCGGGCTCGACGAGTGGAACCGCAGGTTGTTTGCAGTACTGACGTCTGGTTGCCGATCCGTGCCTTGCAAAACTCAGGAGGGGAAAAACACACACAGACACAATCGTCGACTCCCAGGAAAATATGGGAAGTGGGGGGGAAGACAAAAACCCAGAAAATACGGGAAAATATTGGGAATCCTTTTATTTGTGTGTATTTATTTGTGTCATGGGGCCCCTTCAGAGTGGAACCGCAGGTTGTTTGCAGTACTGACGTCTGGCTGCCGATCCGTGTCTTGCAAAACGTCAGAACCTTTGGATCATCATGCGCGCGCCGTCTCTGCAAAAGTGGACACCCCAGCAGGGGTCTGGTACTGAGCGAGCCGAACTTCCGTACAATGGCCGAACGTCCGTCCAACCGGCGCTCTCGCCTCGGCGCGGGCAGCACACCGCCAGCGTCACCTGCACGCCGTGGCCAGTTTACGAGCGAATCGTGAGGATGTCTCAGCAGAAACCGGCTTTCTTGGTTCAGATGGAGGGCTGGACGACATGGGCGAATCAAACGCACGTTTGACGAAAGTCAAAATCGAAGCGATGTCCCGGCATATTGGGCCAGTTTGATTGCCGCCAGTTTCCGTCGAACGCGTGCGGAGCAAGGGTCGGACGATGATACCGGGTCATTGTGCAGGCAATTGCATGTCTCGTGGAGGATGTTGCGGAGTTTATTTAATCGCTTCGCTCATTCCGCCGGCCCATACAGTCTCATGTCTGCCGTTTGCCCGAGGGCCTGGTGTCAATGCGGCGCTTTGGGGGTTCCTGGGGCCGCTTGGGGGACTCCTGGGGCGCTCGGGGGGGCATTTGGGGGGCCTCCTGGGGCCGCTTGGGGGACTCTTGGGGGCCTCCTGAGGGCCTCGTGGGGGCCTCTTGGGGCCTCTTAGGGGCCTCTTGGGGCCTCGTAGGGGCTTCTTAGGGCCGAGGGCTCGAAATGTTGTTTCGTGTTCCCTCTCTGGGGCCCCTTTGGGGGCGTTCTTGGGGCCCTCTTGGACCGTCTTGGAGGCTTCTTGGGCCGTCTTCGAGCCCTCTTGGGCCATCTTGGGGCCCTCTTGGGGGCCTCTTGGGCCCTCTTGGGGCGATCTTGAGGGCCTCTTGGGCCGTCTTGGGGCGTCGGGAAGCCGAAAAGGTGGAAGCTCCAAAATCTCTCAAAAACCTAAGGAAAAACAATGAATTTTGCCTCCGGGGGCCCTCTTGGGAGTGCTCTTGGAGGCCTCTTGGGGCGTCTGGGGGCTATCTTGGGCGTCTTGGAGCGATCTTGTGGCATGTCGGACCCCTCGTGTACCATCTTGGGGGCCTCTTGGGGGCCTCTTGGCCTTTCTTGGGGCTCTCGGGGACGTCTCGGAGCCCTGTTGGTGCGCTCATGGAGCGCTCCTGGAGCGCTCTGGGGGAGTCTCCCGGGGATCGGTCGGGGATCGCCCGGGGTATTTTTCGTCCGGGGACCCCCAGGGGCCGCCCCGCGCGCGCGAACTAGAGAATTGTTAACCAGTTACCGGAGATCTTAGCACGCCTCTGGCCCGTTGGGCCGGCGAATTCCCCTTTTCTACGTCGTGAGTTCTTGTTATCCGTGTCGCGCCTCCGTCTACTCACTCCCTCCTTCTCCTCCTCCTCCTCCTCCTCCTCCCTCCTTCTCCATCTCACGGTCAGAATCATCGCGATGTGACAGGCATAGCATTTGGGCAACACAAGGGGGTGCCGCCAGGGGATAGGTCACTTACTGGTTCGCGCCCAGACTGTGGGGATGTCTCCAGCGGGTCGCTTGTTTCACGGATGTAGGCGCGTCTTTTTCAGGACCGCGTGGTGTTCGCGATGTCGCAACCAACGCTGTTGGGCGCCACAATGGGGAGCGACCGCGGGGTTGGACACTTGCCGGTTGGCGCCAAGCATTCGGGGATATCTCACGCGAAACGCTGGCTTTTTAGGGGGGCGTTCTTTTTTCAGGGCCGCCACGAAGAAAGCGAATACTTGGATCAGTCCCGGCAGTCGCCGCGGGACTGGGGTGACCGTCGGATCGAAGATTTCGTTGCCGATTTTTTCGCGTACCGTCAAACCCTATAGGGCAGCCAAGCGTTGTCAAGTCTTGCGCGGCGGTTGCACGACGACGGTGGGCGCACCGTAGAACCCTTCATGACGGCCCGTCGCTGTCAAGATTTTTGTGGCGGTTGTAAGACGAGCGCGGGCACGGTGGTCGCGCGCATTTGTGTGTTCACATTCGTCATGGTGCTTGCATGTGGTTGGCTAGACGTAGGACTTGTGCAGGTCTTGGAAACATCGTTGATAAGCCTTGGCTAGGTCGTGGGCGGGCCTTGACTGGGCTCTGGGTAGGCCATGTAGCAGCTCTTGAAGCGCCGCCAGGTGGGCCTGAGGCAGGCATTGGATAGGCCGTCGGGCTGACCTTGGGCAGGCCTGGGGGTTCCGTGGGCAAGCAGTGGGCAATCGGCATTGGGTTTGCTCTCGGTGGGCCGTGGACGCTCTGGGTCGTCTAGGCCTTGGCTAGGCGTAGACTGCGTGAGGGGTGTGCTGCAATCGGGCCCCATTGAGCCGTCTTGAGAGGTAGCTGTTTTTGATGTCTTGTTTCGCCGATCGGCGCGGGGGCCCCCGCCCCCGCCCCCCTCCCCAAAGACCAGACCTTGGCTGCTTTTAGCGGCTGCTTCAAGCGGGTGGATTAAGCATTGGGGCCCGCCCCCCTTCCTTTCCCCACGGAGGACACACGAGCTGCTGTTGTGCGTGTGTCTGTTGTTTTCTTGAGGCGCCCCTCTGGAGTTGAACAAAAAGGGTATGTAGCCAGCTGAAGTGGGATCATGCGGAATTCTTTTTAGACCTGCGGCCAGCTGTATTTTTCATTGTTGCACGCCGAGTGGAACCTGTCCACTGCGTCGACAACGAATATATTTTGTTGCGTTGCATGCCGAGTGGATCACGTCCACCGCACCCGCAACAGCTCTTATGCCGCGTGGAATGTGCTTCCATCGGTCCGCCAAAAGCGGGGTGGAAAGGAGAGGGAGTAAGAGGGCTTGCTGAGAGGAGAATACAGGATTAAGGTCGATTGGGGTTCATTGCATGCATCCATGGGGACATGGAGGGAGGGCACGATTTGCTGATTGATCATGATTGATAGAAGCCTTTCTGCGCTCTAGTCGCCACATCTTGCTAGAACCAAAGCACGCGCAGCGCGCGCGTGGTTCTAGTTTCTCAAAAATCGGAAACCTACTCCTGGAGGTCCCGGGGCTGCAACACACCAGGGTCATCCAGGGTCATCTAAGGGCCCCCTCCCCAGGGCTTCCCATAAGTCTCCCCGGAGCTTCCGCGGAGTCCTCCCATGAACCCCCAGAGCTTCCAGATAAGTTCCAAGGGAGTCCAAGACGGCCCAAGATGGCTTCCAAACGGCCCAAGGCGCCCCAAAACGGCTCCAAGAGGACCCCCATGACGGCCCCAAGAGGCGAAGACCGTACCATTTCTTCGGGAAACCGTATGTGTTTAGCATATTCGTTTTTTGGTCTTGCCAGCGTCCAAGACGTCCCAAGAGCAGGGCGCACTTCGATTCCTCCGATTCGATTCGATCCGATTTCGATGGCCTCTGATTCCGATTCGATTCGATTTGGGATTCCGATTTGGGCTTCGATTCTTTACTGGAGGCCTACCAGCCTGCCGATTTCCGCCGATTCGACTTTTCCCGACTCGGCTGCCGATTTCCGCCAATCCGATCTATTTTGATCGCCGATCCGACTTTCGATTCGATTTTGGGATCTCTTGCAAGAGGCCGCGGAGATCGCCCCAAGATGGCCGGCCCAAGAGGCGGGACTGAGGACTGGCGACGGCGACGACGACGAAGACGACGTCAGCGTCTCACACACGACGAAGGGTCGGCTGATTTTCGCTCTTTGTTGAAATATACCTTGCGGTTAAGTCTCTCAGTTTCGCCCGTTCATTATACGGGTGGCGGGTTACCGATTTGATCGATGCGTTGCTGTAATTTTGAAGAGGTGGTTTCCTTTGTAGACTTGGCTGCAGTTGCCGTTAATGTTTGTGCTATCGGTTCCACTGGAGTGTGCCGGGAGTGATACACTTGGGCACCCCAGGGAGGGAGGGAGGGCGTCAAAGGGTCGGGCACTTGCCCGTTGGCGTCCAGATTAGTGGGGACGTCCTCTGCGAACAGGTGGCTTTCGGAAGTTAGACATGTGTTTTGAGGCCGTGGCAATCGCGGTGGAGGAGGAGGAGGAGGAGGAGCAAGGCTCCCAGCTGAGAGCGATGACGTAGCACGCGCTTACCGGCAAGGCTCCCAAGAGCGAGCGGTGACGCAACAAGCTCTTACCATCAAGGCTCCCAAGGACGAGCGGCAACGCAAGCATCTCTGGGCACGAGGACTCTGAACAGGGAGCGGTGCCGCAACAAGCTCTTCCCAGCAAGGCTCCCAACAGAGAGCGGCGACGAAGCACGCGCTTACCAGCAAGGCTCCCAGGAACGAGCGGTGACGCAACAAGCTCTTGACACCAAGGCCCAAGAACGGGCGGCAACGTAAAAGTCTGAACACCAGGGCTCCCAACAGAGAGCGGTGACGTAAGCGCTCTTTCTGTTTCCGTGCTGGCCCCAGGTAACGGAAAGAGCGAGGTGCGAGTGATGACGTTGTGTGTTGGGCGAAGCCCCTTAAAGGGGGGGGCGTACGGGGAACAAATGAGTGTTCATGGCCGTTTTGGGGGTTTTCCTTCGGGTTTTTGGATGTTTTTCGGATTCTCCCCTTTTCCGTCCCAGAAGAGCCACAGACGGCCCCAGGGGCCCCAAATATCGGCCCAAGACGGCCCCAGAGGCGCCCCAAAGGGGTCCGCGAGGCGCCCCAACAGGCCCCCAAGAGGCCAAACTTATCGATTTCCCGTAGGAAGACGTACATTTCTAGCATATACGGCTTTTCGGCTTTCACGGCGTTGACGACGGCCCAAGAGGCCCCCAAGACCGCCCCAAGACAGCCCAAGAGGCTCCCAAGAGGCCCCCAAAAACGGCCCAAGAGGGCCCCAAGATGGCCCAAGAGGCACCCAAGACGGTCCAAGAGGGCCCCAAGACGGCCCCAAGAGGGGGACCACGAACCGAAAAGTCTAGCCTTTCGCCCCAAGAAGCTCCCAGGAGGCCCAAGAGGCCCCCAAGAAGCCCCAAGAGGCCCCCAAGAGGCGTCCCAAGAGGCTACCAAGATGCCAAAAGTATGGATTTCCCATGGGAAAAGGTACATTTTTAGCACACACGGCTTTTCGGCTTTCACTGCGTTGAAGACGCTCCAAGGGGCCCCCAAGACCGCCCCAAGACGGCCCAGAGGCCCCCCAAACGGCCCAAGAGGGCCCCAAGGCGGCCCAAGAGGCGCCCAAAACGGCCCAAGAGGGCCCCAAGACGGCGCCAAGAGGGGGACCACGAACCGAAAAGTCTAGCCTTTCGCCCCAAGAAGCTCCCAGGAGGCCCCCAGAGCCCCCCAAGAAGCCCCAAGAGGCTCCCAAGAGGTTCCCAAGCGGCGGCTCCACAAGGGCCCCAATAGGGCCCCAAGAAGGCCCAGAGACGCGAAATAGAGAGCGATCGGTAACGCACAAAGCTCTTCACACCAAGGCTCCCAAGAGCGAACGGTGACGTAAACAAGCTGATAAGACCAAGGCTCCCAGCAGAGAGCGGTGACGTAACAAGTTCCTGACACCAAGGCCCAGCCAAGGCTCAGGAACGGGCGCCAACGCAACAATCTCTGAACACCAAGGCTTCCAAGAGCGAGGGATGACGTAACAAGCTCTCAACGCCAAGGCTCCCGGTACGAACGGTGGTGTGAGTAATTTCGGCTTCTGTTTCTGAAGCGCTCTTTCCGTTTCTGTGCCGGGCCAGGTAACGGAAAGAGCGAGGTACGAGTGATGACGTTGTGTTTTGGGCGAAGCCCCTTAAGGGGGGGGTCCAGGGGGGGCGTAGCGGGCACGAATGGGCTCTAATGGCCGTTTTCGGTTTTCCTTCGGGTTTTTGCATGTTTTTAGGGTTCTCCCCCAAGACGGCCCAAGAGCGCTCCGAGAGAGCCCAAGACCGCCCAAGACGGCCCAAAAGGCCCCCAAGAGGCCCCCAAGAGGCGCTCAAGGGGCGCCCCAAGAGGGCCCCCAGAGGGTAAAATTATTGATTTTCCAGAGGGAAGCGTTTATTTACAGCATGTACGGATTTTCGGCTAACACGGCGTTGACGACGGCCCAAGAGGCCCCCAAGACCGCCCCCAGACGGTCCAAGAGGCTCCCAAGAGGCCCCCAAAACGGCCCAAGAGGGACCCAAGAGGGTCCAGGAGGCTCCCACGACGGCCCAAGAGGGCCCCAAGACGGCCCCAAGAGGGGGATCACGAACCGAAAAGTCGAGCCTTTCGCCCCAAGACGCTCCCAGGAGGCCCAAGAGGCCCCCAAGAAGCCCCAAGAGACCCCCAAGAGGCGTCCCAAGAGGCCACCAAGATGCCAAACATATGGATTTCCTATAGGAAAAAGGTACATGTTTAGCATGCACGGCTTCTCGGCTCTCACTGCGTTGACGACGGTCCAAGAGGCCCCAAAGACCGCCCCCAGACGGCCCAAGAGGCTCCCAAGAGGCCCCCAAAACGGCCCAAGAGGGCGCCAAGACGGCCCAAGAGGCGCCCAAGACGGCCCAAGAGGGCCCCAAGACGGCCTCAAGAGGGGGACCACGAACCGAAAAGTCTAGCCTTTCGCCCCAAGAAGCCCCCAGGAAGCCCCCAGGAGGCCCCCAGAGCCCCCCAAGAAGCCCCAAGAGGCCCCCAAGAGGCCCCCAAGAGGCTCCCAAAAGGGTCCGAAAAGGGCCCCAATAGGACTCCCAAGAAGGCCCAGAGACGCCCAATAAAGAGCGATCGGTAACGCACAAAGCTCTTCACACCAAGGCTCCCAAGAGTGAACGATGACGTAAACAAGCTGATAAGACCAAGGCTCCCAGCAGAGAGCGGTGACGTAACAAGTTCCTGACACCAAGGCCCAGCCAAGGCTCAGGAACGGGCGCCAACGCAACAATCCCTGAACACCAAGGCTTCCAAGAGCGAGGGGTGACGTAACAAGCTCTCAACGCCAAGGCTCCCAGTACGAACGGTGGTGTGAGTAATTTCGGTTTCTGTTTCTGAAGCGCTCTTTCCGTTTCTGTGCCGGGCCAGGTCTCATGGCCTTCGCCCCATCCCGCCACCGTGCCTGGGTTGTGGGTATGAAGCCTATTGGATGTTCGCTGGGATCTCGCGGGTGGCTTCTCAGGGGCATCTTGGAGGCAGTTTTCATGCCTCTTGAGGAGCGTTTTGGGGCGTCTTGGGGGGCCGTTTGGGGGCCTCTTGGGGGCCTCTTGGGGCCTCTTGGGAGCCTTTGGGGGCCTCTTGGGCGCCTCTTGGGGCCTCATGGGGGCCTCTTGGGGCGGAAGGCTCGGAGTTTCGGTTAGTGTTCCTTATCTCGGGCTCTCTTTGGGGCCCTCTTGGGCCGTCTTGGGCGCCTATTGGGCCGTCTTGGGGCGCTCATAGGCCGTCTTGGGGCCCTCTTGGAGGGCTTTTGGGCCTTGGGCCGTCTCGAGGTGGTCTCGGGGGCCTCTTGGGTCTTCTTGGAGCGTCTTGGGGCGTCGGAAAGCCGAACAAAACGCCCCAATCCTTTGAACACTCAACGGGAAATTGCTGATCTTTGCTTCTTGGGGCCACTGTTGGGGAGGCCTCTGGGAGGCCTCCTCTCGGGACGTCTTGTGGAGGCCCCTCCTCGTGCCATCTCTTGGAGACATATCTTGGGCGCGTCGGGCCGATCCCTGGGGGCGTCTGGGGGCCCTCCTGTGGGCCGCCCTGGAGGCCGCCGGGGGCTCTCTTGGCCCGTCTCGGGGCCCGTTTCTCCTGGCATCGCTCGGACGTGTGCAGTTTTTCTCGGCGAGGGCGATCGAGGAGCATCCTTGATCATCTTAAACCACGCGCCAGACCGAAAAAAGCACAGGGAATGGACGTCCGAGCGATGGCCAGTTTCTGGGCCCGAGAAGCGCGCGCGCCACAACGTGGCAGATCCCCGAGCGGCGCGCGGGGAGCCCCCGGCGGGGCACGCGCGAAGCTCCGGGAGAGGTTCGATGGAGAGGGCTCTCCGGGTCTGCGAGAAGAGGTCCCGCGGAGTGCGGAGGGCGGCCTGGAGGGTCGGGTGCAGGACCGGAGGGCACGCCCGCGCCGCGCCCCGCGGCACGCGGGCGTGCACTCCCGAGCCCTGGCGCTCTAGCGTGGTGTGAAGCGTGATGTTTGTCTCTTGGCGCGCATGCCCGTCGTCAGTCGTGGATGTGGGTGGTCTGGATCAGCCACCCTTGTTTCTGTGTCCGTCTTAGTCTGCTTCCCATCTTGCTTCTCCCCCGTCTGCACCGCGCTCGCGCTGCGCTGTCTTCAGTCCAAATGCCCGGCGCCACGGCGCCGCCGCTCCCTTCCTGGTGGGTCCGCGCCCTGGCGCGATGGGGGCGTCCGTCCGTCCGTCCGGGCTCGAATATGGGGTGCAGTTTAAGATGTTGTATTCTGAAAACGTCGAATCTCAGGGCTCTAGGGGTAGCCCGTGCTTCCCGCTGCGCGGGCCCTTGCCTCGCGGTCGTGATTCTCTGTTCTTTTGTGCTCCCACGTGCCTGGTTTTAGTGTGAGAGCCCGTGCTTATGCGATGCAAGTATTTCGGCTTGAGGTGACCAGTCACCTAGATGTGATGCGTGCGATAAGGTGCTTGATCCATCTCAGTCTTATCGTCGCTCAGTCGCGATCTTTCCAGCCTCCCCGCGTGTCCATCTCCGGCGACGGCGGTGAGCGGAGCGGTGGCTCAGGATCTGGTGGGGTTGCGGAAGGCACAGGCGCTGAGCCTGCTTGAACACCGCTTCCCAGAACGGGTGCCGAGAACCTCTCAGACACGGTCACAGTCGAGAAGTCAGTGGGCGCTGACGTCGACTGGCAGAACATGGACCCCTGGACATTTGCATTGAGCGACGGCTGGAAACCTGCCGACAAGACCGGACAAGCCCACTGGGGTGCTCAACCCGCCTGGTCTTCGTGAGACACATCTTGGCGCCAGTGTTGCTCGTGGACGCCCAAGGCGACATCTTCGGCGTCTTGGAGGCCGTCTTGGGCTCTTCTTGGGCCCTCTTGGGGGCCTCTTGGGCTGTCATGGGGCCATCTTGAAGGCCTCTTGGGCGCTCTTGGGACGATGTTTGGGGCTCTTGGGCCGTCTTGGGCCGTCGGAGAGCTGATAAGAAGAAAGTGCCGCAATCCTTCAAACATCTAAGGACGATCCGTGATTTTTGCCCTTTCGAGCTTTCCTGGAGTGCGACTTGGAGGCCTCTTGGCTAGTCTGAGTCCATCTTGGAGCCATCTTGGGCCGTCTTGGAGGCTTCTTGGACGAAATTGAAGACATCATGGACTCTTTCGGGCCGTCTTGGAAACCATCTTGGACCATCTTTGGCGACTTGGAGGCCATCTTGGACCATCTTGGAGGCCATCTTGGGTCAACGTGACCATCTTAGAGGCCATCTTGGGCCGTCTTGGATAATTTTTTCCAGTCGTTGAGGTGGTTTATGCTGCCTTGTGCGGCCTTTCGGGTGGCCGGCGGGACGGGCCGAAGCCCCAGGGAGAGTTCTTTTGGGAAAAGAACCAAAACCGAAAGCGAAACGATTCAGCATGCTGGGCACCCCTGTGATGAATCAAAAGGGTGCGGTGGATCGAAGACGCCTACGGTGAATCACCGCCGCCCCCTGCCATTGTGGAAGCGCTTATGTGTCCGATAGCTGGGATAGAGCTTGGCCAAGCTGTCGGACCATGTGTTCCCCGAGTCGGTTTGGAAAGGTTTCGGGGAACGCGGGGGGGAGGAAGGGGAGGAGGAGGACAAGGAGGAAAAAGGAGAAGGGGGACGATGCCTCTTCGGAGCCTCTTGAGGCTTGAGCTCTCTTGGGGCCTCTTGAGGGCGTCATAGGGATTATTTTGGGGCTCCTCGGTGGCTTCTTTGGCTGTCTTATGGCGTTCCTGGCCCCTCTGACGCCGTCGGGAGCCGTTTTCGGGGCCTCTCTGAACCGACTTGGCGCCCTCTTGGGGCGCTTCGGGTCTGTCTTGGAGGCCATCTTGGGCGTCTTGGAGGCCTCTTGGGCCGTCTTAGAGCCGTCTTGGGGCCTTCTTTGGAGCTTCTTGGGCCGTCATGGGGTCATCTTGGAGGCCTTGTGGCCGATTTTGGGGCGATCTTGGGGGCCTCTTGGGCCGTCTTGAGGTCTTCGGAAGGCCGAAAAGAAGCAAATGCCACAAGTCCTCAAAAACCTTCGGAAAACCCATGCTTTTGGTCTCCTCGTGAGGGGCTCTTGGGGGCCTCTTGGGTCGTCTTGAACCATCTTGAGGCTATCTTAAGCCGTCCTGGAGGCATCTTGGGCTATCTTGGAGGCATCTTGGGGCCATCTGAGCCGTCTTGGAGTCCATGTTGGCCGTCTCGGAGGCGTCTTGGAGGCCATCTTGGGCAGTCTTGGAGCTATCTGGAGCAGGGAAAACCCTTGGCAACCACCTCTGGGCAATCTGGAAGATCTTTCCGGGTGGCCAGCGGGACGGGCCGAAGTCCCAGGGGGAGTTCTTTTGGAAAAAGAACCAAAACCAAAACCGAAAGGGTCTAGCACGCCAGGCACCCCTGCGATGAATCGACAGGGGGCGGCGGCTGACGGAAAGCGCGCTTCGTCGCGATCCGTTAGTCGGGAGAAACAACAAGGGGGGGGTGGGGGGGTGGCGGGGGCGGGCCCAGATGACGGAAAGCGTGCGTCGCGTGCGATCCGTTGGTCGGAAGGAGTTAATTCGGGGGAGTGTGAGGGGGTGGCCTCTGCATTGCGGGATCTAATGGCCCGCCGTTTTCCCTGTCAACGGAGCCCTTAACAGGGAAAAACCGGGGCCTCCCAAACGGACCGTTCACAGGGAAATCCACTCCTTTACCTTGTTGACGGAGCCCTTAACAGGGAAAATCGGGTGCTTAACAGGGAAAATCGGTCACGGACGCTCGGACACCCTTTTCCCTGTTAACGGAGCCCTTAACAGGGACTTGACAGGGAAAATCGGGTGACAGACGCGTTTTTTCCTTTTTAACGGACCGTTAACAGGGAAAAGAGTTCCCTGTTAACGGACCGTTAACGGACCCTGAACACCGCGGCTCCCAAGAGCGAGCAGTGACGTAAACAAGCTGATGAGACCAAGGCTCCCAACAGAGAGCGGTGAAGTAATCAGTTCTTGACACCAGGGCCCGAAACGGGCGGCAACGTAAGCTCCGCGTAAGCTCCGCGTAGGCTTCGCGTAAGCGCGTAAAGTCCTCGTCATCTTGTGGTACCTTCAAGACGGCCCATGAGAGGCCACGCGACCTCCAAGACGGTCCAAGATGCCTCCAAGACAACCCAAGAGGCCAGAGGCCCGTAAGATCTCCCCAATATGGCCCAAGATACTCCCAAGACGGCCCCTAGACGTGTTCGAACACTGCACGTATGCAGACGGCTTCAACGGCCTCCACGCCGGCGTAGAGAGGCCCAGACGGGCCCGAGGACGGCCCAAGAGCGATCCAGATAGCCCACGACGGCCTCAATATGGCTCAAGAGGTCTCCAAGACCCCCCCCCGAGCACCGATGGGCGGTCTAAGCGGGGAACAAAAACGAAAGTAGGGCTTTCGCCGCCTGGGGGGCGCCCTTGGCGCCGCCCTACCTGCTTAAGCTCCTCGCCAGCTTAAGGCACCTCCAAGACGGCGTGAGAGAGGCCCAGACGGGACCGAAGACGACCCAAGAGCGATCCAAGATAGCCCAAGATGACCTCAGCACAGCCCAAGAGGCCTCCAAGACACCCCAAGCGGCACCCGAGAGGACCCCAGAAGTGCTGAAGGACGAATAAACCATTGTTGCCTTTGGGTTTATGAAGGTTTTCCAGCTCATCACCTTTTCGGGCAAGAACGGCCCGATACAGCTCCAGAGCCCCCCGAGATTGTGCCATGACGGCCCGAGAGGCTCCCAAGAGAGCCTGATGACGGCCCAGATGGGCCCCAAGAGGGCCTAAGAGAGCCACAAGACGGCCCAAGGAGGGCCTGGGAGACGCCCAAGATGCTCACAAGAGACAGTATGTCGTCGTCATCATCACCAACAGTACTATCCTAATCTTCATTCGTGTTTATCGCGCTCTAGTGCCTTCCCAAGATACCAACACGCCCTGGTTCCCCCTCAAGAGGTCTCCTGCAGCTTCGAGATAGCCCTAGAGGGCGCCCACTATGCCACCAAGATGCCCCAAGAGAGCCTCCAGACGGGGAGACAGAGAGAAAGAACGGGCAAGCCAGCGGCATCTCGCGCTCTGAAAGTACATGCGCTTTCCGTCCCCATGTCAAGCAGGTAACGAAAAGAGCGAGGTACGAGTGATGACGTTGTGTTTGGGCGAAGCCCTCTAGGGAGGATCCAGGGGAGGGGGGAGGGGCGGGGGATGAGTGTTAATGGCCGCTCGGGGCGTCTTGGGGCCTCTTGGGCGCTTCTTGGACCGTCAGAGGCTCCCAAAATGGCCCAATATAACCGGCCAAGACGGCCCAAGAGCGCTCCAAGAGAGCCCAAGACCGCCCAAGACGGCCCACGAGGCCTCCCAGTCGCCCCAAGAGGCGCACAAGGGGCGTCCCAAGAGGGCCCCAAGAGGCCAAGTCATTGATTTTCCAAAAGGAAAGCGTGGATTTTGAGCATACGCGACTTTTCGGCCTCCACGGCGTCGATGACGGCCCAAGAGGCCCCCCAAACTGCCCCCGGACGGCTTAAGAGGCTCCCAAGAGTCCCCCATGTTGCCCCCAAGAGGCCCCAAGAGGCCCCCAAGAGGCCCCCAAGAGGCGTCCCAAGAGGCCACCAGGAGGCCAAAACCATTGATTTCTCATAGGAAGGCATTCATTTTTATCATCTGCGGCTTTTCGGCTTTCACGGCGTTGACAAAGGCCCAAGAGGCACCCCAAACCGCCCCAAGACGGCCCACGAGGCTCCCAAGAGGCCCTCAAAACGGCCCAAGAGGGCCCCAAGACGGCCGAAGAGGCGCCCAAGACGGCCCAAGAGGGCCCCAAGACGGCCCCAAGAGGGGGACCACGAACCGAAAAGTGTAGCCTTTCGCCCCAAGACGCTTCCAGGAGACCCCAAGAGGCCCCCAAGAGGCCCCCAAGAGGCGTCCCAAGAGGCCACCCGGAGGCCAAAACCATTGATTTCCTATAGGAATGCATCCATTTTTATCATCTGCAGCTTTTCGGCTTTCACGGCGTTGGCAACGGCCCAAGAGGCACCCCAAACCGCCCCAAGACGGCCCACGAGGCTCCCAAGAGGCCCTCAAAACGGCCCAAGAGGGCCCCAAGACGGCCCAAGAGGCGCCCAAGACGGCCCAAGAGAGCCCCAAGACGGCCCCAAGAGGGGGACCACGAACCGAAAAGTCTAGCCTTTCGCCCCAAGACGTTCCCAGGAGGCCCCAAGAGCCCCCCAAGAAGCCCCAAGAGGCCCCCAGAAGGCGTCCCAAGAGGGCACCAGGAGGCCAAACTCATTGGTTTCCTTTGGGGAAACATACATGTTTAGCATACACGGCTTTTGGGCTTTCACGGCGTTGAAGACGGTCCAGGAGGCCCCCAAGACCGCCCCAAGACGGCCCAAGAGGCTCCCAAGAGGCCCCAAAATCGGCCCAAGAGGGCCCCAAGACGGCCCAAGAGGCGCCCAAGACGGCCCAAGAGGGCCCCAAGACGGCCCCAAGAGGCGCCCAAGACGGCCCAAGAGAACCTCAAGACGGCCCCAAGAGGGGGACCACGAAAAGTCTAGCCTTTCGCGCCAAGAAGCTCTCAGGAGGCCCCAAGAACCCCCCAAGAAGCCCCAAGAGGCCCCCAAGAGGCTCCCAAGAGGCCCCCAAAAGGGTCCCAAAAGGGCCGCATTAGGACTCCCAAGAAGGCCCAGGGACGCCAAATAAAGAGCGATCGGTAACGCAAAAAGCTCTTCACACCAAGGCTCCCAAGAGCGAACTGTGACGTAAACAAGCTGATAAGACCAAGGCTCCCAGCAGAGAGCGATGACGTAACAAGCTCCTGACACCAAGGCCCAGCCAAGGCTCAGGAACGGGTGGCAAAGCAACAATCTCTGAACACCAAGGTTCCCAAGAGCGAGGGGTGACGTAACAAGCTCTCAACGCCAATGCTCCCAGTACGAACGATGGTGTGAGTAATTTCGGTTTCTGTTTCTGAAGCGCTCTTTCCGTTTCTGTGCCGGCCCAGGTAACGGAAAGAGCGAGGTACGAGTGATGACGTTGTGTTGTGGGCGAAGCCCTCTAGGGAGGGTTCCAGGGGAGGGGGGGGGGGCTGGAAGGATGCGGTGTGATGGCCGTTTTCGGGTTTTCCTTAGGGTTTTTGTATGTTTTTCGGGTTCTCCCCTGTTCCGTCCCAGAAGAGCCTAATACCGCCCAAGACATCCCCAAGACGTCCAAAGAGGCCTCCAAGACGCCCCAAGAGGCGCCCAGGAGGCGTCCCAAGAGGGCCCCCAACGGCCAAAATCATTGGTCTTCCATAGGAAACGTGCATTTTTAGCATATACGGCTTTTCGGCTTTCAAGGCGTTGACGACGGCCCACGAGGCCCCCAAGATCGCCCCAAGGCGGCCCAAGAGGCTCCCAAGAGGCCCCCGAAACGGCCCAAGAGGGCCCCAAGACGGCCCTAGAGGCGCCCAAGACGGTCCAAGAGGGCCCCAAGACGGCCCCAAGAGGGGGACCACGAACCGAAAAGTCTAGCCTTTCGCCCCAAGACGCTCCCAGGAGGCCCCAAGAACCCCCCAAGAAGCCCCTAGAGGCCCCCAACACCGCCCCAAGACGGCCCAAGAGGCTCCCAAGATGCCCCCCAAACGGCCCAAGAGGGCCCCAAGACGGTCCAAGAGGCGCCCAAGACGGCCCAAGAGAACCTCAAGACGGCCCCAAGAGGGGGACCACGAACCGAAAAGTCTAGCCTTTCGCGCCAAGAAGCTCCCAGGAGGCCCCAAGAGCCCCCCAAGAAGTCCCAAGAGGCCCCCAAGAGCCCCCCAGGAGGCCCCCAAAAGGGTTCCAAGAGGGCCGCATTAGGACTCCCAAGACGGCTCAGAGACACCAAACAAAGAGCGATCGGTAACGCAAAAAGCTCTTCACACCAAGGCTCCCAAGAGCGAACGGTGACGTAAACAAGCTGATAAGACCAAGGCTCCCAGCAGAGAGCGGTGGCGTAACAAGTTCCTGACACCAAGGCTCAGCCAAGGCTCAGGAACGGGCGGCAACGCAACAATCTCTGAACACCAAGGCTCCCAAGAGCGAGGGGTGACGTAAAGAGCTCTCAACGCCAAGGCTCCCAGTACGAACGGTGGTGTGAGTAATTTCGGTAATTTTTTTGAGGCGCTCTTTCCGTTTCTGTGCCGGGCCAGGTCTAATGGCTTTCGACCCATCCCGCCACCGTGCCTGGATTGTGAGTATGAAGCCTATCGGATGTTCGTTGGGATCTCGTGCGGGGCCTCTCGGGGGCCTCTTGGAGGCAGTTTCGATACCTCTTGGGGGCCGTTTTGGGGCCTCCTAGGGGCCTGTTTTGGGCCTTTCGGTGGCCTCTCTCGGTCGACTTTTGCTTGGGGGCCTCTTGGGGCGGAAGGCTCGGATGTTCGGTTCGTATTCCCTCTCTTGGCCCCTTTTGGGCCGTCTTGGTGCCCTCTTGGCCTGTCTTGGGCGCCTCTTGGGCCGTCTTGGGGCGCTCTTAGGCCGTCCTGGGGCCTACTTAGAGGCCTTTTTTGGGCCGACTTGGGCTGATCTTGGCGCCTCTTGGGCCGTCTTGGAGCGTCGGAAAGCCGAAAAGGCGAGAACGCCAAGCTCATTCAAGAACCTCAGGGGAATCAATGATTGTTGCCTCTTGGGGTGCTCTTCGGAGGCCTCTTTCAGGCCTCTTGTGGCGTCTTGGAGGCCTTTTGGGCCATCTTGAGGCCACCTCTGGGCGTCTTTGGGCGATCGTTCGGCGACTCGGGACCCTCTTGGGATCATGGGAGGGTTCGGGAGGTCGGTTTGGGGGAGCACAGCGTCCAAAGGAGGCGCAGACAAAACCTCCAAACTCACGGGGGTTAGCCCAGAAAGGTCTGGGAAATGATTGGTCCCAATTCTAGCAGCAGCAGCAGCAGCAGCAGCAGCAGCAGCAGCAGCAGCAGCAGCAGCAGCAGCAGCAGCAGCAGCAGCAGCAGCAGCAGCAGCAGTACAGCGTCTACCTCGGGACACTTTACTTCGTGCCAGAGGCACGGTGGCGGATCTTATCAATCTCGGTCTTATCCTCGCTCTGTCGGGACCTTCCCTGCCTCCCCGCGTCGAGGCGGCCGGCGGCGGACTAGCCGGAGCCCGCCGGAGACGAGCGAGTGTCCCGCCGTGAATTCGGCTGCCGAACGAGCCTACCATCGTGGTGGCATGCGCAGCGTTGCCGCTGTCCGTGGAAGCCGCTGGCCTCGAGGAGGAGTGCCAGCTGGGCTTGCTGGAGCGTGCGGGACTTCGAAGGGATGAGGGGCAACGTTCGAGGAGGCGGAGGAGGAGGAATAGGAGGAGGAGGAGGAGGACGGCGAGGAGGAGGAGGAGGAGGAGGAGGTGGAGGAGGAGGAGGAGGAGGAGGAGGAGGAGGAGGAGGAGGAGCAGGAGGACGGCGAGGAGGAGGGGAGGAGGAGGACGGCGAGGAGGAGGAGGACGAGGAGGGGGGAGGAGGAGGGGAGGAGGAGGAGGAGGAGGAGGAGGAGGAGGAGGAGGACGAGGACGACGACGAGGACGAGGACGACGACGAGGACGATGGCGAGGACGAGGACGACAATGGGGACGAGGACGAAGACGAGGACGAGGACGAGAATGAGGACGAGGACGACGACGAGGACGAGGACGATGACGACGAGGACGAGGACGAGGAGGAGGAGGAAGAGGAGGAGGGAGGAGGAGGCGGAGGAGGCTGAGGAGGACGATGACGAATAATAATGATAATACTAATCGAAGAAGGATAATAATGATAAGACTACGAACAAGCATACCAAGACTAATATCACTATGAATAATGCTACCAAGAAGACTGTTGCTAATCATATGGTGAACGCGAAGAATAACAAACACACTAGTAATAAGAATAATTGGCATAGTAGTAATAAGAACAGCACTATGAATACGACACATACAATATACATACATACATACATATATATACAATACAAAGTATATATAACTATATATTAAGCAGAATACTGATACGAAGGGCAATACTGAGACTAATCAGGTTACTGCTAATACGGAATATGACACGGCTAATTTTGCGAATGCGAGAGAGTAAGGATGCTACTATTACGAATATGATTCGTAATATTAGCAAGGAGAATATGAAGCACACCGTGAATAATAAGAAGGCAAATGCGATGAATAGTATTAATACGAATAATAAGAATAAGTGTAATACTAATATATATATATATATATATATATATATATATCATAACACGAGTAAGAATACGACTGATATTAAAGTTGTTAGTACTACGGATTTGAGTAATCATCATAACCATAATAATGACAATGCTGGGAATATTAATAACACTAGTAATACTAGTTTTATTACCAATACTACGAGTAGACATAATACCAATACCAATAATAATGAACACACTACGACACATGAAACTAATAATGAGGTGGATAGCGAGGCGGATATCAAGGATTTGTTCTTGCTGCGCCCGCCAGGTATGATTCGCTTGCGCGTTGCCTAAGCCGACATTGTGATTTTGTTGCATCATAACGCCACATGCGGGTGCATCGAGTCTGCACGACGTCGCAGGAAGAGGAGGAGGACCCTCGCGCCTGTTGCTTGACCAATCTCTCTTGCCTGGTCTCCAATCTTCTACGCTGGCCTCGCTAATTCATTCGTTGCCACCAGTTCTAAGTCGGCTCGCCACAGCATTTTATGGTTTCTGTGCTGCAAGAGCGTTGCACTCCAGGGATTCGAGATGGCGCAACATCAAAAAAGAGGAGGATGCGGAGGGGGAGGAGGAGGAGGAGGAGGAGGAGGAGGCGGAGGAGGAAGAGGAGGAGGAGTATGAGGAGGTGGAGGAGGACGCGAAGGAGGAGGATGAGGATGAGGATGAGGATGGCGATGATGATGAGGAGGAGGAGCAGGAGGAGGAGGAGGAGGAGGAGAAGGAGGAGGAGGAGGAGGGGGCGTGGGATGAGGAGGAGGAGGAGGAGGAGGAGGAGGAGGAGAAGGAGGAGGAGGAGGAGGAGGAGGCGGAGGCGGAGGAGGAGGAGGAGGAGGAGGAGGAGGAAGAAGAGGAAGAAAAAAAAGGGAATCATAATAGTAATTTTAATAATAATATTACGAAGAAGAACAATAAGACAACTAAGAAGAAGAAGACGAATACGACGAAGAATAAGAAGTCACATATGACGAACACGAATACGAATAATAATAAGAAGAATACGAAGACGACGAATAATAACAATAATAATAGTAATAGTAAGAAGAAAAAGAACAATAATACTACGAAGACGAACAAGAATAATAATATGAATAATAAGAATACCAAGAATAATACTACTAAGAAGAAACACAATAATAAGAATACGACGGATAATAATACCAAGACTAATAAGAGTGATAGTACTAAGAATAATAAGACGAATAATAATAAGAAGAAGACTAAGAAGACGAACTCGAAATAGAATACTAATAATAATAAGAAGAAGCATCATAATAAGAAGACTACTGAGATTAATACGAATAATACTAATAATAATATCAATAATACTATTACTAATAATACTACTAATAATACTAATAGTACTAATAATACTAATAGTAATACTAGTAATAATACGAATAATAATACTAATAATAATACTACTACTAATAATACTACTAATCATAATATTTGGACTAATCATAATAATAATGATAATACTAATACTAGTAATAATATAATAATAATAATAAGAATAATATTATTAATACTACTAATAATAATACTCATACTAATATTCGTAGTAATAATAATAATACTAATAATAATAATAATAATATTATTATTATTACTAATAATAATACTAATAACATTAATAATACTCGCAATAAGAAGAAACATACTAATAATACTTTATAAGCATAAGAAGAATACTAGTAATAAGAAGAATAAGAAGACGAGGAGGAGGAGGGAAACGTGAGAGAAACGAGGGAGAGGAGGATGGAGGAGGAGGAGGAGGAGGGGAGGAGGAGGAGGAGAGGGGGGAGGGGAAAGAGGAGGAGGAGGCAGGAGGAGGATGAGGAGGAGGAGGAGGAGGAGGACGAGGAAGGAGGAGGAGGAGGAGGAGGAAGGAGGAGGAGGAGGAGGAGGAGGAGAGAGGAGGAGGAGGAGGAGGAGGAGGAGGAGGAGGAGGGGGAGGACGCCGACCCCGCAGCCGTCTGGCAGCCCCGGCCCCCGCGCGAGCGCGCGCGCGCGCCGCAGCCGCCGACTCGGCCCGCCCCCGGCGGCCGCAGGAGCTCGACGGGCCCAGGGGCCCGCCTGGCCCGCCTGGCCTGCTTGCCGTTCTCGGGGGGTGTCGGTGTCCGAAGATGGGGGGGCCGCGAGAGCGTTTTCGCCGTCGAGGAAGGGCAGCAAATGCGTGTTCGCGTTTTTCGCCGTTGGGGGGATGCGTGTGGGATTCGATGCTCGTGGTTTCCCAGCATTTTCGCCCGTCCTCGGCGATTTTCCAGCTTCGGGATGCATTGCGGCAGCTGTGCCTCGCCGTGAGAGTTCTGGGGGCGCCAGGATCGTCCCGAACGGCCGCTGGAGACCCGGGTTAACCAACCCGAAAACCAGACGACGAGGATCTCCCAGGTCAGGTGCAACGTTAGGGGTGGATAGACTCAGGGGGGACGATTCGACACCCAATCGCTTGTGTATCGCCGATAGGTGCCCGATAGGCCGCCAACTCAGGACCATTCGGTTTCGCTATCTGGGGCCTACCACCGATCTATCGGCGATGTATTGCCGATTGCAGCTCGATATTTCCCTTGCCCTTCCCCCTGAGGAGGGGGAGGGGAGGCAGGAAGCTTTCGTCGGCTCCTGGACTCCTCGAGGCTATCTTTCCCCGGGATGCTCTTCAGCAGCTGCGCCCTGACGGGTTGCTTCTCGGGGGCGCCCGGCTCGTTTTTCGTCCGGCCGCGGGTGGCCCGAGCTGCATCCCGAAGGCCACCAGGCGTCGAAGAGGGGGGTGAGGATTAGGGGTGAGTGAGTGTGTGCGTCTGTGTGCGTGTGTGTGTGTGTGTGTGCGTCTGTGTGCGTGTGTGTGTGTGTGTGTGTGTGTGTGTGTGTGTGTGTGTGTGTGTGTGTGTGTGTGCGTGCGTGTGTGTGTGTGTGTGTGCGTGTGTGTGTGTGTGTGCCTCCCACTTAACTTTTCCCCTTGTGCTGCTTTTTACCCGTCCGCCGACGCGTGTCAGCGGACCTTGAACTCCAAAGATGACCCCAGTGTGTTAGGCGCAATCGGGAGCTGCGCACACGGAGGGAGGAGGTGTCAGATGAGCAGGAGGCTGAGCGTGAGGAAAAGGAGGTTGAGGAACGAGGAGGACGAGGACAGAGCAGCAGCAGGGGCTAGAGTGGAAGGCGCGGGAGGAGCAGGGAGCCAGGGGAGGGCGGAGGGGTGGGGAACTGCGGGGGGCGAACAAGGGGCCCTCGTGGCGCGATAGCGCTATTCTTGAGCAACGGGAGCAAGGCGCGGAGAGTATGACGATGCTGCTGCTGATGATGATGACAATGACGATGACGACGATGCTGATGATGATGGTGATGGTGATGATGCTAATGCTGATGCTGATGATGATGCTGACAATCATAATGATAGTGATACAGGTGATGATGACGACGATGATGACGATGCTGACGATGATGATGACGATGATGATGATGCTGATGATGATGAGGCTGATTCTGATGATGAGGATGATGATGAGGATGATGCTGCTGATGATTCTGCCGATGCTGATGGCGATGACGATGGTGATGATGATCATGATGATACTGCCGATGATGCTGATGATGATGACGACGACGATGATGATGACGATGCCGATGACGATGCTGTTTACGATGACGATGCTGATGATGATGCTGATGATGCTGCTGATGCTTATGACGATGATGATGTTGATGATGATGACGATGATGATGACGACGATGATGATGATCATAATTATGATGCTGATGATGAGGATGATGATGACGATGATGATACTGATGAAGCTGTCGATGCTGATGACGATGATGAGGATGATGCTGCTGCTGATGATTCTGATGATGATAATGACGATGATGAAGATGAGGATTACGATGACGATGACACCGATGCTGCTGATGATGGTGATTCTGGTGCTGATGATGACTCACGATGACGATGATGTTGCTGCTGCTGCTAATGATGATGACAGTGGCGATGGCGATGCCGATGACGATGCTGCTGACTGATGATGGTCATGCTGCTGATGCTGATGCTTATGCTGATGTTGATGCATCTAGTCACAATGATAATTGGCTGGTGACCACGACGATGACGATGCTGATGATGATGATGATGATGATGATGATGATGAGGATGATGATGATGAGGATGCTGATGCTTATGATAATGCTGATGATGATGATGCTGATGATGATGATGCTGATGTTGATGATGATGATGATGCTGATGATGATGATGATGATGATATTGGTGATGATGATGCTGATGCTGATGCTGCTGATGGATATGACGATGCTGATGCTGATGATGATGATACTGGTGCTGGCGGTGATGATAATGATGATGATGCTGATGATGATGATGATGCTGATGATGATGATGATGATGCTGCTGCCGCTGATGATGACAATGCTGATGATGATGGTGATGATGATACTGAACGTGCTTATGATGATGATGACGATGATACTGATGATGGTGATGTTGATTATGCTGCTGCTGATGATGATGCTGCTGATGCCCATACTGCTGAATTACCCGGAATGTTTATTAGGATGGTGATGGTGATGCTGCTGATGATGATGATGACGATGCTGCTGCTGAATCTGATGATGCTGCTGTTCATGCTCATGATGCTGATGATGATGCTGACGCTGTTTGTGATGATGATGCTGCTGATGATGATGGTGTCGAGCATGATGATGCTCATGCTGTTGATGATGATGATGACGGTATTGATGACGATGATACTGCTTATGATGAGGATGATGGTATTGCCTATAGCTATGACGTGGTTGTTGCTGCTGCGTATGCTGATGCGGATGCTGATGCTGATGTTGCTGCTGCTTCTGCTGCAGCTGTGATGATGCTGACGCTGATGCTGATGTTGATGCTGATGCTGATACTGCTGCTGCTACTTATGATGCTTATGCTGATGCTGCTTATGGTGCTGATGACGAGTCTGACGATGATGCTGACGATGGTGACAGTCACTATGCCGACGATTATAATCGTGATGATGGTGGTGGTGGTGGTGGTGATGCTGATTCTGATGATGATGATGATGATGATGATGATGATGATGATGATGATGATGGTCATGATGATGATGATGATGATGCTGATGCTGATGGCGATGATGCTAATGATGATGATGATGATGATGATGATGATGATGATGATGATGATGATGAGGCTGATGATGATGATGATGATGATGATGCTGATGATGATACTGATGGTGCTGATGGTGATAATGATGATGATGATGATGATGCTGATGATGATGATGATGTTGATGCTGACGATGATGATGATGATGCTGATGATGGTGACGATGATGATGCTGATGCTGATGACGATGTGGATGCTGCTGCTGAGGATGATGGTACTTGTAAGGACGATGCTGCTGCTGATGATGATGCCGCTGATGCTCATGATGATGCTGATGATGATGATGGTGATGGTGATGGTGATGGTGATGATGATGATGATGATGATGATGATGATGATGCTGATGGTGATGATGATGATGATGCTGATGATGATGATGATGCTGATGATGATGATGCTGATGATGATGATGATGATGATGATGATGATGATGATGATTGATGATGCGTGAGGCGGAGGAGGAGAGGAGGGAGGAAGAGTGGAGGGAGGGGGAGGAGGAGGAGGAGGAGGAGGAGGAGGAGGAGGAGACGAAGGAGGAGGAGGAGGAGGAGAAGAGGAGGGGGAGGACGAGGAGGAGTATGAGGAGGACACCTGATCCTGTCTCCCCTCGCAGCCCCATCCTGCCGTCTCAGCCCCCTCCAACCACCAGGAGAGCGCCCGCGCGGGAGCATGGAGAAGAAGCAGGCCTTATGGCAGCGCGCAAGGGGGGGGGGAGGAAGAGGAGGGAGGTGGAAGCCTCGCGACCTCGCGTCGAGGATGAGGTTGCTGCTGCTGCTGTTGCTGCAGCTGATGGTGATGATGATGCTGCTGTTGATGACGATGCTGATGTGGATGATGACTATGCTGACGATGATGATGCTGAGGATGATGATGATGCTGATTCTGATGATGCTGATGATGCTGATTATGCGGATCATGATGATACATATGGTGCTGATTATAAGAGATGCTGGCGTTGACGACGATGATGATCATGATGATGCTGATGCTGATGATGATTCTTAGTATCATGCTCATGATGCTGACGATGCTGCTGCTGATGATGACGACGATGATGCTGATGATGCTTACGATGATACTGATGCTGGTGATGATGATGACGATGATGTCGATGATGCTGATGATGATAGTGATTATGATGATGATGCTGCTGATGATGCTTGTTAAGAAGATGCTCATCTGATGCTGATGATGATGACTCTGATGCTGACGATCATTCTGATGCTACAAATGGTCGATCATGCTGATGCTGCTGCAGCTGATGATACTGCTGCTGCTGCTGATGATACTGAGGCTGATGTTGTTGATGATGATGTTGAAGATGTGACGATGATGGCGAGGATGAGGGGAAATATGATGATGATGCTGATGATGCTGATTTTGTTGGTGATGATGCTGATGATGCTGATGATGGGGTGGTTATGTTGAGGATGAGGGGGATGACGATGATGCTGATGCTGCTGCTGCTGATGATGCTGATGCTGATGCTGATGTTGCTGCTGATGATGATGCTGCTGATGATGATGTTGATGATAATAATGACGACGATGATGCTGCTGATGAGGATGCTGAGTTATTCCCCATATCCTAAGGATTGGGGTTCTTGTTATTACTCTGACGCCTCCCACTCCTCCTCCTCCTTCTTCCTCCCGCTCGCGCCTCCCTCCTCCCAATGATAATCACCAGATAAGACAAGACAATATAATATACTACAAGATAAGATA
>CAUYUJ010003228.1:33766-38766 GCA_963575745.1 Prorocentrum cordatum
GAGGAGGAGGAGGAGGAGGGATGGATGGATGGAGGAGGAGGGATGCCTCCGATGCCCTCCGAGAAGCCTCACTGTCCTCTCTGAAGGTCGCCCCGAGCTAGCCCCCCCCCCAGGGCCCGTCGCGGGGACCTGTCCTGGCCAGAGGCTCCCAGCCCCGCCTTGGGGCGTGGCGGCGCGGGAAGCCCCCGTTGGCGTCGCCCTCTGGGGAGCGGCGACGACGTCGAGGAACGTCAACGTTCCGAGGGGGAATTTGTGCATACTTTGGAGGAGGAAAAGGTACTGGGACGAGGGATCCAGCACCGATCCAAGGAATCCGCGCGGACCTCCGAGAGTTTGTGTTTATGTCATTGGTTGCTCGTCGAGTCTCGGGGCTTTCCTCGGGGCCGTCTGGGGGGCCCTCGTGTCAGAGAAGGGCAAGGTACCGATACCGGTGCCCTGGCCTCGCCTTCGCCTTTCTGCCTCGAGATGCTTGTCAGAACGCACCCTGGGAGAGGTCCAGGGAGTAGCGGTACCAGTGCCTTTTGGCTTCCCCAGTAACCATCGCCTGGGGATGCGTGGTGTCGTGTCCCCGCCGTCTCCCTTTTCTCCTCGTCCTTCTCTTTCCTCCTTTCTTCGCCTTTGGCAGCGCAAGCCCGCGAACGTGAGCCAAAGTGTTCGCGCGCGAGTTCTGCGACCGACGCGCTGGCAGGCGCATGGCTTCTGTACTCTGTGCACTCTGTGAGCCGCCTGGGGGCTCGATCTGCGGGGACCTCCGCAGGCGGTTGATCTGGCTCTATTCGGGCCCTGGGGAGGCCTACGATATCCACACGGTAGGTTCGCGTGGTATCGGCCGGCGGCGACCCCGCCGCCAGCACTCAACGCTGAACGCCGCTGGCGACCCAGATTCTGTCGTCGTCGTCCACGTCGTCGTCGCCGTCGTCCACGTCGTCGTCGTTGTCGTCCACGCCGTCGTCGTCCAAGGCTTCATCCACGTCGTCGTCCACGCCGTCGTCGTCCACGTCGTCGTCTTCATCCACGTCGTCGTCGTCGTCGTCCACGTCGTCGTCGTCCACGTCGTCGTCCACGTCGGCCGATCGTTCCAGGCTGAGCTACGCACCCCGAGCGCGGCCTCAGAGTCCAACGCCGAAGTCGGCGCGGCACGAGCCCGCCGTACGCACGACGGCTGGCCCCCGCGCCGTCCGCGCGCCCTCGCTCGGCCACGCGCGGGGAGGGGCGGGGGGAGGGGGGAAGGCTTCTCTTAGGAGCGCCCCTGCCTCTTGGAAGGCGCGGGCCCCCTCTGCAGGTGCAGGGCCGGCGCCTTCTGAGAAGCAGGGGTGCTTCTAATAGGGGGCCACATGCGAACCCTACCCCTACCCCCCACGATTTCTGAGGGGGAGGGTGGGGTTCACTTCGCTCGGGAGCTCCCGAGCGAAGTGACCCCCCCCCTCCCCCTCAGACATCGTGTGGGGTGGGGTAAGGTTCGCCATATAAGAGGCCAAATGGCTTAAGAAGCCCTCCACCCTCCCCCCACCCCCCTCAGTGCGCGCTGACAGCTGGACGCCGGCCCCGCGCCGTCCGCGCGCCCCGCGCTGCGATCGGCTTGGCGTTCGGCGCCCCCGCCGAAGTCCCGTAGCGGAGCGCGCGCCCCGCCGCACGGCGGCGAGGGCGAACGGAGAGCCACGTGGCCCCCCCCCCCCGGTTGGCTGCTGGCCCCCCCCCCCTGGGAGGCGGAGGTAATCAGCACCGGCGCGGGCACGGGTCTGCGGGCGTGCGCAAGCCCTGGACTGGCTGATCCTTATCATCCCCTGCCTCCTTTCTCCTCCGCTCCCCCTTCCTCCTCCTCAGCTCCTCCTCCTCCTCGGTTCCTCATCCTCCGCCTCTTCCTCCTCCTCACTCCTTATACCTCCGCTCTCCCTCCGCCGCTCGCCTTCCCTCCTCCTCTTCCCTCCTCCTACTCCTCCTCCTCCTCCTCCTTCCTCCTCCTCCTCCTCCTCCTCCTGATCCTCCTCCTTCTCCTTCTTCTCCTTCCGATCCAGCGCTGGGTCAGAGGCCAACGCCGAAGGCGGCACGGCACCAGCCTGCCGTATGCCCACCGCCTTCCCGAGGTGCACGAAATGGTCGATCCCCCAAAAGCGGGGGGCCCGACGACCCCAGACCCGTCCTGGGGGCTGCGCTCGGGGCAGGCTTCCGGGAGGCATCCAGTCGTGGCAACGAGAGGCCTCCCGTACAGCTCAGGGCGGGCATGTCCCTCTGCAGGAGGAGTACGCAAGAATAGCAAAGACACATAGTTTAGTGACGATGTTTCGACGATTTCTTCATGTTTCTTCCAGAATCCGCCTGTAGGGGGACATGCCCGACCCAACATGAAGCCCAGAAGCCCACAAAACGCCCCGTTATCACGAGCCTCGAAGTCGATGACGACGGCGAGGCCTTCGTCGACCAAGGCCCGCGGGTTATGGATGAGTCCCCGCCCCGCTGACGCCGACGCGGCGCTCCAGAGATTCAGGGACAACGTGGGGGGGACAGGCTTGGCGGGGGATGTATCGGCCCCCGATTGCCCATTCATCGCCGATACAGTGGGGGCCCATGCCAAGAAACACCGCCTCCAAGGAGCCCTGGGTTTCTTGGGTTTCGATGGTTTTGCGACGGGAAGCGTGAGGTTCCCACACCAAGAATCAATGGGCGTTCTGGGGTCTCAGGGTTGGGTTTCTTGCGGAAGGTTTCTTGTGGACGGGCCTCCACTGTAGGGCACCCGATACCTCACCCCACCCAGGAACCTTCGGATTCGCTGTTGGGGGCCTGTCGCCGATCTGTCGGCGATGCATCGCCGATTCTAGCTCGGTGTTTTCCCGCCCGAACCCGTTACCCCCTAACGTCGCCCATGAATCCATAACCGCCTCCTCGGGGTTGATCGTGTTCTGTCGCCGTCTCCTCCTCCCTCCTCCTCCTGCTCCTCCTCCTCCTCCTCCTCCCTCCTCCTCTCCCTCCCTCCTCCTCCTCCTCCTCCTCCTCCTCCTCCCTCTCTCCTCCATCCTCCTCCTCCTCCTCCTCCTCCTCCTCCTCCTCCTCCTCCTCCGCCGCCTCCTCCTTCCTCTCTCCTCCTCCTCCCTCTTCCTCCTCTCCTCCTCCTCCTCCTCCTCCTCCTCCTCCTCCTCCTCCTCCTCCGCCTCCGCCTCCGCCTCCGCCTCCTCCTCCTGCTCCTCTTCACGCTTGGGAAGCCAACAGGCCTCCGAAGACTCGTGTCGCCCCCCAGCCGAGGCTTATCCGAGCCTTGGCGGCCTCCCAGCACTCCTGGACACCCGTCCAAGGTGGCAGCTGGGTGTGCACTTCGTGTCGCCTTCTGGTTCCGGGGTCCCGCGTCGGGGAGGCGGCCGAGTCTTCTTGCACCCACCTCCCTGCCCCCAGAGTGGGGGGAGGGGTCGGCGTCCCGAGTCACATTGTTAGGTGTTCCTCGTTTTCGATCCTTGGAAACCAAGAGGTCCATCGCTCCCATGTGCTCTTTCTCTGGCCTGAGCACAACTTGTATTTCTGCAATGTGTGCGACTCTACAGCTACCCAGATGCTGGTGGGTCTCGCGAAGCCGTGTCTCCCACCCCCACCAAAGAAGGCAAGTGAGAGCCAGGCTAGGATTTGGAAGCACAAAGTTCCTAGCTATGCTGGCCTTCCCAAGGGGGTGAGGCACGCGTCGGTGATCGCGGTGGCTGGTGTTGGGTCCTTGACACTGGGCCCCACGGAGGGCTCTCCTGCGGGAGCGTAGGCCTACGGCGGGACACTGCGTCCCTCGGCCTCTGCACTCCGCATTCCGCACTCCTCCTCCTCCTCCTCCTCCTCCTCCTCCTCCTCCGCCTTCCTGACGATTCCCCCACAGAGGTCACCCTGCCCACCGGCGCCCTCAGGGGCGCCCGCTTCGAGGCGTTCGCGCCGACCGGCGGCGGCGGCGGCGGCGGCGGCGCGCTGGTCGCGGCGCCGCTGGCAGGCTCTGCCCGCCGTGGCTGCGGGGGACGCTCGCAGCGAGGGAGGGGGAGCTGAGGAGGAGGAGGAGGAGCAGGAGCAGGAACAGGAGGAGGGGGAGAAGGAGGAGGAGGAGGAGGAGGAGGAGGAGGAGGGAGGAGGAGAGGCAGGCGGAGGAGGAAGGAGGGGGATGGAGGGAGGTAGTGAGGGAGGAGGGGAGGAGGGGAGGAGGGGGGAGGGGAGGCGGGGAGGAGGGGAGGAGGGAGTGAGGGGAGGAGGGGAGGAGGGGAGAGGGGAGGAGGGAGGAGGGAGGAGGGGGAGGAGGGCGAGGAGGGGGAGGGGAGCGTGAGGAGGGAGGAGGGGAGATGGGAGGAGGGGAGGAGGGGAGGAGGGGAGGAGCGGAGGAGCGGAGGAGGGGAGGCGGGGAGGAGGGGAGGAGGGGAGGAGGGGAGGAGGAGGAGGAGGAGGAGGAGGAGGATGAGGAGGAGGAGGAGAAAAAATAATAATAATGATAATAATAATAATAATAGTAAGACGAATAAGAATAATAATACTAATACTAAGAATACTAATAATACTAATATTAATAGGCATACTACGAATACTAATATGAAGAATCGTACGAATAATAAGATCAATAAGACGAATACTACTAATTATAATAATAAGAATAATAATACTAAGACTACTGATATTACGAAGAATAACAATACTACTACGACTAATACGAATAAGACGAATACGACTAATAATAATACTATTAATGATACTAAGAAGAATAATAACCACAATACTAATATGAATAACGATATGATTAACACGAACACTAAGGATACTACTAATAAGCATAAGAATGAGACGAACAACAATAATAAACATACTATCGATAACATAACGAATAATCATAACATTATGAATAATCATCCTCATACCACTAGTAATGATAATAGAAAGTTATAACAATAATAACACTAGCAATAACAATGATACTATTAATGATATTATTAATACTACTACTACTACGACTACTACTACTACTATTATTAATAATAATAATGATAATACTAATA
>CAUYUJ010003228.1:43766-56266 GCA_963575745.1 Prorocentrum cordatum
GGGCCGTTTGGGGCCTCTTGGCGCCTCTTTTTAGGCCTCTTGGAGAACTCGGGAGGCCTCCAGGGGGCCTCCTGAGCTCTCGTGACGGTCTCTTGGGGGGCTTTCGGCGGGCTCTTGGCGGTATTTGTTGGTCCTCTTGGGGCCTGGGGCCTGACGTTGTTGGTCCTCTTGGGGCCTCACGGGAGCTTATTGGGGCGTCTTGGGGGTGTCTTGGAGAGTCTCTTGGGGCCTCTTTCGGGGTCCTGGGCGCCTTCTGGGGCGGAGGGCTCGATTTTTCAGTTCTCGGTTCCCTTCTTGAGCCCCTCTTGGGCCCGTCTTGGGGCCTCTTGGTCCGCCTTGGGCAGCACTTGGGCCGTCTGGGGGGCGCTCTTGGGCCGCTCCGGGGCCGTCTTGGGAGCCTCGTGGGCCGTCTTGGAGCAGTCTTGAAGGCCTCTTGGGCCCTCTTGGAGCGTCCGGAAGCGAAAAGGCCAGAACGCAAAAAAACATAGAAAAAACCAATGAAAATCAACGATTTTGGCAACTTGGGGCCCTCTTCGGAGGCCTCTTGGAAGGCCCTTGGAGCGTCTTGGAGGCCTCTTGGGCTGTCTTGGGGCCATCTGGGGCGTCTTCGGGCGATCTTTGGCCGTCTCGGGCCTCTCTTGGACCGTCTAGAAAGCTTCTCGGGGCCCTCTTGGACCGATCTGGAGCCCTCTTGGACTCCGAAACAGAACTCCGGCATCTCTGACCCGACCTTGCCGGGGACTTGCCGGGGACTTGCCGGGACCTTGCCGGGGTACTTTTCGCCCGGGGACCCCCAGGGGCCGCCCCGCGCGCGCGAACTAGAAATACTGTTAACCAGGTACCGGAGATCTTAGCACGCCCTGGCCCGTTGGGCCGGCGAATTAAGGAGCATCCTGGATCATCCTGCGAAAAAACTGCGCACGAAACCGAAAAAAGCACAGTGAATGGACGTCCGAGCGACGGGGAGGAGCGGTTCCCACAACGCGGCGGTATTCGCAACTGCAGGTGGTTGGGCCCCTCGCCAGCGCAGTGGTCTTCTGCTGGCGCCAGTGGGGGGGCGCCCCCGTCGCCACGGCCGGGGTCCGCAGCGAGGTTCGGGCCAGGACGCCCCTCCCCCTTCTCCTCTCCTCCCCCTCTCCCCCTTCCTGCCCCATCATCCCCCCCACCTCCTCCTCCTCCTCCTCCTCCTGGTCCTACTCCGCCTCCGCCTCCTCCTCGTCCTCCTTCTCCTCGTCCTCCTCCTCCTCCTCCTCCTCGTCCTCCTTCTCCTCGTCCTCCTCCTCCTCCTCCTCCTCCTCGTCCTCCTCTTCCTCTTCCTCCTCCTCCTCCTCCTCCTCCTCCTCCTCCTCCTCCACGAGAGGCCTGGGGGATGCGATTTCGAGGGAGGGGGCCCAGACCTCTCGGGGGCGGCGCCAGGAGGCAATCTCGTGGCCTCGGGATCGTCAGAAAACCATTCGAGATGACATGTTCAGGGGGCCAGCGACCCGAGCCAAAGTCGAGCCGCCGGAGGAATGCTTTTGGCTTGGTTGGGGGCGGGGTTCGGGGAGGGGGAGGGGGCTCTCGTCGCCACGGCTGGATCTGACGGGACGACGTTGCATTTGGCGGCCCTCAGGCGCGCTGGGTGCTCTTAGTTAGGGGACGTCCGTGCAGTGCGTCTTCTACGCAGCCATAAGTTTGTGGGCGACCGGCTGCGCCCGCAGCTCGGTCATCGGGTGGTTTCTTCGGACCCCGGCGACGTCCAACAACTCCATTTGGACGGCGTCAAGGTCGACGCCCACCAGCTCGTTGGCGAGCAGTGAAAGGAAACTCGCATCATGCAGTTTGCGTTGGGTGACGAACCGCCGCTGGTAGCGGATGCTGGACATGGCCAAGACGGGGCGTTCGATGACAGTGTCATCGACGCCCCCGAGGACACCGCCAGCGCCACCGCTAGTAGTTCACCATCAGCCCTGGCGGTTAGTGGTGCCAGTCGGGGCCGATGGCGGCTTCTGCGGCCACGTCCAGCAAGGGATGCTGGCAGCTTGGCGTGTAGTCGAACGGGCAGGGGATCCGGCCCGGGAGCTGCAGGAACTGGGGGGCGCCGACAGTCAGCAACAAATCTCCGCTGCCGTCGAGCATGCTGCGGACGGCCGCGGCCCGTGGCCGCGCGAGTGGCCCCAGCACTTGGAAACGCAGCGCCAGCGCCAGAGTATACGCGCGCATTGCCGTTGCGACCTGGAGCAGGAGGATAACATGTGGAGTTGTGCCTGGGACCAGGGGTGCGCGAAGCATTCGTGTTCCACGGCAGCCGTGCTTTAAAATGCATGCTGCTGTCGAGACCGCGGTCGTCGAACGCGACGCCGGTCTCCTAGCCAAAGAGGAAGTGTCTGGGCTGTCAGAGGAAGTCGCCGCGGCCAATCTCGAGGAGTTTACCTTCTGGGTCACATGCGAGTGTTCCGAGAGGCCACCGCTCGAGGGCGCCCGAAACATCATGGATTCCATGCGTGTTGTCGAATGGAAGCTCCGGATGGGATCGGACGTCAAAACCGCCAGGGTCATTCGGTGCCGCATGGCGTCGTTAGACTTCCGTGGCGTGGCTGCTGGAGCTCTGGAGGCGTGTTCGCTGGGGCGGCGAAGCGGGCGAAGCACCTTGCGAGGTGAGTTTGGCCCTGCCGCCGGACTGTGCCGCCGTCTTCAGGCAGGTGCCATGTTGTGAGTCCATCGACGAGCGGGCCGAACGCCTGCGCTGCATCAGGCCGGGCACGGGCTGCAATGATGCGCCCGGGAGTTTCTCCGTGAAGCTCGCCCGGGCCACGTGCTCACTGGAGCGCGCCGCCAAGCCGACAGGGGGGGCCCGGAGCTAGAGGACAAGCGCGGGACGTCCTGTGCTTCTGGCGCTGGCCGCTCGGAGGTGGTGCTCATGCTGTCCAAGCGCGTTGATGATCTGAAGATCGGTGGACGCAAAGAGCATTTCGCTTGGCTGATCGGCCACATCGAGAGCGCCCTCGGCAGGATGAACTTGGACCGCGATGACTTCGCCAACTGCGGATTCCACTAACGCCGCGCTGTCATGGCGCAGTAACCGCAGCGCCGCATCGCCGTGTGCGTCGTCGTTCTGCAGAGAGTGAAGACAAAACTGCTCAATCGTCACGTGATGCAGCTCAACTCCGTTGTTTTGGACATTCAGAAGATCACGGCGCGCGTTGCCTTTCCAACCATGGAGTGCGCTAGACGATTGTGCGTGGACAGCGACGGGTCGTTCAAAAAGAAGGAAGATGCAAATTATGGCATGACAGGAGCCGTGTGCAGGCGCATGGGCAAGTGCCGCAGCATTGGTAAATAGGCATGCCACTTGCTCGACGCTGTGTCCCGATCGCACAAGCTGGTGTGCCGATCGTCATTCGGCTCAGAGCTGCTCGCAGCATGCGGGGCAGCCGACGGCCTGCAACCAATCTCCTGGCGCTCCACGAGATGGTATGCGGGCCCGCTTCAATCGGTGAGGTCAGGAAGCTGAGGGCGGACAAGGGGGTGGCGCCATGCTGGCCGAGCTTCATTTAGACGGCATGCCCGTTTTTTTCAGCCCTGGCCATGGAACCTGTTCGATCGCTCTCGGTGGTTATGACACCAGCTCCGCACCGAGCAAAACCACAACATGCTTTTGTGCGATATTCGAGATGAGGGCCGACCCCATGACGAAGGCGAACGCCGGCTGGGAAGTCGTTTTCAACATGATGGACGGGAAACTCAGCTACGACCACGACTCCGTCAGGCTGAGCGAGGAGCGGTGCAAGAAAACCGTGCCGTGCTCCCGTCACACCAGTCTCACCCATGAGGCCAAGCGCGACCATAGTGCCTAAATCATCGGTTCGTTGAATACCACGGGTTACGACGACCCGATGGCGAAGGTCGATGCGTACGTTCGCAGCCCGCGATCAATGTCCGCGAATGCAACGTCGTGAAACATGCATGTGGGAGGGTTGCTTCCGCGGGTTATATTCGTGGAGCATCATTCATGAGGGACGTGGTTCGTAGAACGTCCTCTCGCGAATCGCTGACGTTTTGCTTTGTTGGTTCGTGCACGACTAGCGTGCGTGGATCGACGAGGCACAACAGACTCGCTTGAGCAATTGCACGCCAGACTCGAACGGTAGATTTGCCTTCTCTCTGCTTGTTTTTCCCGCCGCAATTTGTGGTCACATGCGCTCTTTCCGTGCCCGTGTTTCTCTGCGTGCTGACATGCGCGTTCGCATATTGATTCTTCATGTGGAGTCTCCTCCTCTTCGCTCCTTCCCTCCCCCAGTCCTTCATCCGCCCTGCTGTTCCATTCGACGCCAGGGTATCGGACAACCCCGCTGGGATTCATTGGGCCGGTCACATCCCGTGAATTCTGAACCCGTGGGGTTGGTTTCGCATTTAATTGGCTGAGAAAGCAGCGGCCGCATCTCCAAACGTCTTTGGCGTGATGGTGGTGGTCTGGTTTCGGGTTGCGCACAGACAGCCTCCCCCCAGGTAGTCCCCGTTGACCTCGGCAGGCCTCCCGAGTACTCCAGGGCGGTCACAACACCCCAGCGCCGCCTCTGGCGGCGCCCCTGGGGCGCGGAACGTCCCAGGGTTGGGGTGTTCAAGCCGCCCTGGACAAACTTATTCGTGGGGTCTGTTGATGCCAGCTGGACTACCCCGGCGGGCCTGTTGAGGCCAGCTGGGGGTGCCTGGGTCAGGGGCGAAATGCGGATGTACACGTGCACGATCACGCTGGCTTCGTTTGCATTGCGGCAACGTTCGTATCACGAGACCCGTCTCGCGGACGGGGGGCAGGGACTGTACTCATGTACGTGGTTGGGCGCGTACGTCCTCTGTTGGATCCCTACTGGCTGTCAGATCAGGTATAGCCCGGATTCCCAGGTAAGGGGAGCTGATTAGTGATTGGGCCCCGAAGCCCCCAAAGCTGGCCAGAATCACTAAACCAGGTCTGCCGTAACTGGTGTTTCTTCGGGTGACGACAGTTCCGGTGAGTGAAAGAGGGCGGGGGGGTATCCCCCAGTACACATCATTAACCCAGGTCTCCTGCCCGAGCGCACGCCTTAACTACAGCGTCCGGAACTAGAACGACCAGGTTGGCTAGAACCCCATCCACAACATGTTCAACAACACGCCCGGCGATCATTAAGTAAGGTGAGCGCTGCTTGAACGTTGCAACGGCACGCGTCATGAAACCAGGTCCCATTGAGCTCAGGAGGGTGAGAAACACAGACACAAGTAATCGTCGGCTCCCAGGAAAAGATGGGAAACTGTGGGAAATGGGGGGGGGGACGAAAAGCCATAAGAGATGGTAACAGAAAGGGGAATCCTGGGATTTGTGTCTACCTCTTCGCGTGGCCCCCTTTCTACCAGCCAGCGTCCGATCTGAGCGCAGCCCGAAGCCTCACCGGACGGCGGTGGCGTGTTTTTTGGGGTGACTGCTGGGCCGCGGGGCTCCCCCCTCGGGGCGGCCGGGCCCGCCGCGGAGGCTCGCCGACCGCGATGTCGCTGGCGGCCTCGCCGAGCGGGATGGCGGTCTTCGGGGGGGGAGGCAAGAGCTCTGTTTCTGCTGCGCTCTTCTTCTTCTTCTTCTTCTTGGTCGTTGCCGTTTTCTCTTCCTCGTCGTCCCATTCTGTTTTTTTCATTTGGTCTTCAGTCTTATTCTTTTTTCCCTCCTTATTCTTCCTCTTATCATTGTTGTTGTTCTTCTTCTTCTTCACTAGATCCCCTCGAAGAAGAACAAGCAGCGCATAAGCGTTAGCCGCCGTGGACCCCCGACAGTGTGTTTCTAACAATGTAGTTGGTGCAATGTATGTGGAGCAGTCTAAATGCTGCAATCTATGTCGTGCAGTGTGCAGCAGACGTGGTGCGCTCCTACGAGATGCCATGCAAGTGGGTTGTGCAATTTAGATGGGGCAATCTAGGCGGTGCAACCTATGTGGTGCATCTTGTGCAAGAGCGCCCACGCAGCAACGAGGGGAATAAGACAGGGGGGGCCCGGCTTCCAGCTACCCCCCTCCCCCCCCCTTTGGAAAAGGGGGGGCCCAGCTGAAAGCGGGGGGGCCTGGAAATTACCTTCCCCCTTCGGTTTTCGGCGCCATTTTGGCTTTCGGTGCCCTTGTGGTTTGCGGCGCTCCTTTGGTTTTCGGCGCGACATGGGTTTTCAGCGCCCCTTTGGTTTTCGGCGTTTCTTTGATTTTCGCCACCCCTTTGGTTTTCGGCACCCTTTTGTTTTTCGGTGCCCTTGTGGTTTTCGGCGCCCCTTTGGTTTTCGTCGCCCCTTTGGTTTTCTGCGCGCCCTTTGATTTTCGGCACCTTTTGGGTTTTCGGCGCCCTCTTGGTTTCCGGAGCCTCTTTGGTATTCGGCGCCCTCTTGGCTTTCGGCGCCCCTTGGGTTCTCGGCGCCCTTGTTGTTTTCGATGTTTTTTTGTGGGGGTGATTTTTGCGCCTTGCTGGTTCTCGGCGCATCGTTGGTTTTCGGCACCCCTGTGGTTTTCTGTACCCCCTTGGTTTTCGGCGCCCTTTGGTCTTCAGCGCCACTTTGGTTTTCGGCGCTTGCTTCGTTTTTGGCAACCTTTTGGTTATCGGTGCCCCTTCGGTTTTTCGGCACCCTTTTGGTTTTCGGCGCTTCATTGGTTTTCGGCGCCGTTCTTGTTTTCGAGTTTTCGGTGCCCTTTCTTCTTTTGGTGCTCCCTTTGTTTTAGGCGCCCTTTTGGTTTTCGGCGCTCCTTCTTCGGTTTTCTGAGCTCCTTTGGTTTTCGGCGCCCTATCGGTTGTCGGCAGTCTTTGGTTTTCGGCGCCCCTTCGGTTTTCGGTGCCCTTTTGGTTTTCGGCGCCCTTTTGGTTGTCGGCGCCCCTTTGGTTTTCGGCGCCTGTTTCGTTTTCGGTGCCCCGTTGGTTTTCGGCGCCCTTTTGGTTTTCGGTGCTCTTTTGGTTTGCGGCGCTTTTTTTGGTTTTCGGCGCCCCTGTGATTTTCGGCGCCCCTTTTGTTTTCGGCTCCACCAGGGTTTTCGGCGCATCGTTGGTTTTCGGTATTCTTTTGGTTTTCGGCGCCTCTTTGATTTTCGGCGCTCTTCTGGTTTTCGGTGCCCCTTTGGTTTTCGGCGCCCTTTTGTTTTCGGCGCCCGTTGGCTTTCGGCGCCCCCTTGGCTTTGGGCGCTGTTTTGACGCAAGAGCGCGCGCGCACGCTTTTGTTGAAAGTCCGTGTTGCGAAACCTTGTGTTTTTGTAGGTTTCTTGGACACGATGTTGAAATCCTTCCGATGCCGATGGGTTTTGAAGGATTTCGGCATGCGCGCGACGACGCGCGCGTCTGCACTTCGTTTTTTTGCAGAGGATTCTCGCGACGGCACGCGCGCAAGGGCGTTCGACAGATTTCGACATGCGCGCGCGAAGCCCGTTTGGTAGCATGTTGTGAAAATCTTGAAAAACCGATGGTTTTCTCAAGATTTCGCAAGAGCTCGCGCGTAAGCTTTTTCAGCAAATCAGTGTTGCGAAACCCTGTGTTTTGGTATGTTTTTTTGGAAACTCGATTGCGAAATCCTTCCAACACCGAAGGTTTTTGGAGGATTTCGGCATGCGCGCGCGACGACGCGCGCGTGTGCACTTCGTCCCAAATTTTGCAAGGGATTCGTGAACAAGTCTTATGTTAGAACAAAAAATGTCCTGCGTATTGTTGTTTACAAGGGAACATCAGGGGGACCGATCCCGGCCCCCTGGGATAGTGTAAGTTCATATTTCGGATGGACATGTGGTCATAATCGTATAGGATTTACTTACCCGAAAGGGAAACGGATAACGCCGGGGGGGGTAGAGTCTATTCTCTTTTTTGAAAAGAGAGTCCATGTTGTGCATTCTGTGGTGTGCAATCTATGTCGCATGATACAATTAATGTTAAACGATTTCTGTGATGCGCAATCTATGTGGTACGCAATCTATGTAGTGCAATAAATTTATGTTGTGCAATCGTGTGGGGCGGCGACGGGGCGGCGACGGCGACAACGTAGCCGCCTGACCGCCACAACGGCCCAGACGACGGGCGGCGACGAAACAGCGACGGGGCGGCGACGGCGACAACATAGCCGCCAAACCGCCACACAGGCCCAGACGACGGGCGGCGACGGTGCGGCGACGGGGCGGCGACGGCGGCTGCATAGCCGCCGGAACGACACACAGGCCCAGACGACGGGCGGCAAACGCGGCGGCGACGGCGGCTGCACAGCCGCCAGAACGACAGACACACCGGCCCAGTTCCTCAGAACAGAAGTAAAAACGCCAAGATGCAAACACTGTTTGGGGAATTCGTTAAAAACTTTCGGAGCTCCTCGCGGACTGCTTGGCTCGGCGCTGGGGCCCTTGTGGCCGCGCCTCCGGCGCCGCCCCTGGCGCGCTCCGCGCGTGACGGAGGGGGTTTCAGCGCCGATCCAAGAAACCCGCGCGGAGCTCAAAAGGTTTAGTTTAATGCAGTTGTTTCTTCTTCTGCTGCTGTCACGCTCTTCTTCTTCTTCTTCTTCCTTCTTCTTCTTCTTCTTCTTTATAATTTTTCATCGCCTTTTCCTCATCGTCTAGTCTTGTTCTGCACGGCCTGCGGATGACTCCACTGGCTCGGAGATTACCGTGTTCCCGTGTACGTCACGGACGTCTATCGTGGCAGTTTGTTTTGTGTGGCGGTGGTTGTTGTGTTTTTCGTGGTGGGTCGTGGACGATGTCTTGCATGGCCAGGCATCATATTCAGAGGAATGGATAGACTCGATGTTCACTGAGCGAATCAGAGTTCACCTTGGACTGAGGCGTGCGCGCCCGAACTTGTCCTACACCGCCACGGTTGCATGGCCACCTTCGCATTCCTCTCCTGCGTGCTCTGCAAGTCGGCTTCGCGTGCGGCGTCGCAGGCTGGCAGGGCCGTGAATGGTCGCCGTCGGTCTCATCGAACTTCGCCGTCGTGGCAGTCACAGTCGCCGCGTCGGTCCTGGTCGCTGCCGCCGTTCGGCATCACCCGAGCACACACTCGACGCGCCTGGTGAGGTGGAGTGATGTTCCCTGAGGGCTTCCTTTGCATCCCTGCCTCTGTTCGGCCCATGCTTGGGCAATCCCCGGCTCGAAGCACTTCAGTCTGGGCGCATCCAGGAAGGACAACATGAACTCCCCCAGCTTCTCGACGCCCTCCAGGGGCACACCTGGGACGGAGGAAGTAGGAGGAGGAGGAAATTGACGTGGAAGAGGAGGAGGAGGACGAGGAGGGGGAGGAGGAGGAGGAGGAGGAGGAGGCGGAGGAGGAGGAGGAGGAGGAGGAGGAGGAGAAGAAGGAGGACGGGGGAGGACGAGGAGGAGGAGGAGGAGGACTTCTAGGACTTCCGTCATCACGTAGTGATATTACACAAGCCGCCCTCTGAGCTCGAAAACAAAGACGCCGAACCAGAGGACAAAGGACAGGTACCAGCAGAAACTTATGAATATTGCCCAGACGCAGAAGCTGACCCATACACGACCTGAGAACTGCCATGCCAGCCCAAATACATATAAAAACTGAAGCTGTGCCGCCGAATTGACACCACATTGACATAACCAGTGTCTAAGCGGAAGTGAGTTTGACTCTATAAGGCCCTAGCCATGGATCACTGGGCTAACTCTCGCAATGAAGGAAGGAGCTCGCCTCGCCCACAGACCACCTCGCCCCAGCCGAACAACGGAAGTGCCACCGACAGCAGAAACCCCAGACTGCAATACTTGCAAAAATCAGCATGCTTGCAATACAACCCATAGCAGGATACAGAAACATACACAACTGTAAGAAGAGATGGTACGCCCAGGCCGTGGGGCGAAGGGCTTAAGTGGGCTCGCAGCCCCCGTGCCTCCAACCCAACCCTCGGCATGGGACGGAACTTCAGTAAGATGAGCGGCAGATGTACGCCCAGGCCGAGGGGTGGAGGGCTTAGATGGGCTTGAAGCCCGCGTGCCTCCAACCCAACCCCCGCCCTGGGTCGGAACTTGCAGAAAACTCCCGTGAACACTGACCATACCCAGAGCAGCCCAAATGGAAGTACCCTCCAGCTCGTTCTGCCTTAACCATGGCCCTGTAACGTTCAATAAAGAAAACTGCATATATTGCCAACTCGAAGACCTTGCCAAAAACAGCCCTTCTGGAGAAGACACCACATCGCGAAACGGCGTAATGATACCCTCCATATTGTTATGACTCTGCCCAAGGCCAATAAAACTGCATGCGTAGCCGATGGGAGACGAGTTCACCCGGATCTAGCCAACGTCCACCCGATTGAAGCCCTTGTCAATCATGAGACGTGCCCCTCAAGCGCCACGAGGAGGCATCCGGGTGTGACGCCAAGGCGAAGGTTGAACCAAAAGGATCTCCGCACCTTGGGCCACAGGTGCTTGAGTGGAGGAGGAGGAGGAGGAGGAGGAGGAGGAGGAGGAGGGCGGGGGAAGACCCAGACCTCCATCGGTGTGACGTTATCCTCACCGCGCCCCCGTCTGATGCGCGTTGCGCATGACTTCGGCTGCGTGCGCCTCGGCCCCGCTCGGCGGCGGGCGCCTGCTGGCCGTGGCCGCTCGGGCCCGTGCTGCGTACCGTGCCCGTGCCCGCGCCGTGCGGGCGTGCAGTCAGCCCTTCACGAGGAGGAGGAGGAGGACGACGACGAGGAGGAGGACAAGGAGGAGGAGGAGGAGGAGGAGGAGGAGGAGGAGGAGGAGGAGGAGGAGGAGGAGGAGGAGGGGCGGCCTTCCCACGTCGGGCGACGAAGTCTATAACACAGAGCCACTGCTCCTCAGCCGGGCCCCTCCTGGGCCCCCAGGAGCTGTGTGGATGCACGCTCTCCTGACCCTGGCCAGGAGGGCGTCGCGCGGGCACCGCTGCCGGGTTCCGGGTGGGCCTGGCCAGGGAGCAGGGGAGCTGTATACGTTTCCGCCGCCCTAGCAAGGCTACCCCTCGCATCCTTCCCGTTCGGGCCCATCCTTGGCCGCTCTCGCTGGCCGCGCCCCGCCCGCAGAGAGTCGACATGGCCCTCGAGGCCGTGGCATCCTCATGGAGCGGCCTTACTGTTCGGGTTGGCTATACGTGTCCCGCATAAGAGACAAGTTGTGGCAGTGCACCCTTCCGCGTCCCAGCCGTCATTGCTGCCATCGCCGTCGCCACCGCCGTCGCTCTGCCCCTTCGCTCTGGCCCCTCTCCTCCCAGTGCGTGGCCGCGGGCGGGAAGGGGAGATGTGCACCCCGAGCAACGTGGCAACGACGGTGTGGCGGACGTGCCCCCCGCCCTAGGGCGAGGGGTCGGGATGAACGCTCGAGCCGCTGGTAGTGCATGGGACGTATACCGAATCGCCGTGCATTCGTGTCCGAGCAGAAGCATTTAGCCCTCGACGAGGCATCGAGCGAGGTTGCGGCTCTCCTGGCCGACGTGCCGCCCCCCCCAGCGCCAGGCTTAGAGGCTGGCGGCAGGGCTGGGCCGAGGTGAGTGATCGGATGAGGGAGGGTCAAGACAGCGGCGGCGCTCCCAGGCGTTTATCGTCACTTTTGGATCTCCCCGAGGCTCCTGTTCGCCACAGCTGGAGCCGCCTCGCCAAACGGGTCCGTCTTGACCCTGGGAGGGGTCCGGGGACCGATGGTGCGGGTCTGCGGGGGTGGCAGGAGATCCGCCGTTGTCTCAGCTGGCCCTCCTCCGAAAGGAGCTCGCTGAGCTGGCAGCTTTTGCGTTCCGTGCGCCCACTGCTTCAGTCAACCCGCATAGTAGGGCTGGGCAACCCTTCCCCAGGGTACCCTTGCGTCCTTACCCCCTCTGCCCCCTCGGCCCATCCTTGGCCGCTTTCGCTGGCCAAACTCGTTTCGAGAAACGTTCACGTGGCCCTCCAAGGCCCGTGCATCCTTACCGCACATCCTTGTGACACGGGTTGACCGTACTCCAGAGCGTGCGCGCCTTCGCACGTGCGCAACTGGCCCTCGAGGGAGCGCCGCGGCGGGAGCGCTTGCCTTCCCCTGTCGCACCGCAAGGCCTGACGTGCACGGGGCCTCTCCTCGAGCTGCAGTTTGCGCCAGTGTTGGCGGCGCGCACCAGCGAGAGGCGCGGGAGGGGGTCTGAGAAGGCAGGGGGACTTCTCAGAAGGCAGGGGCCTTCTCAGAAGTGCCTGGAGCCCTCTGAGAAGCCTTCTTGAACGCCTCTGGGGCCTTCGGGGAAGCCCACTTGCCCTTCGAGAGGCCCTGCCAGCCCGAAACATGCCGCTATCCCTGTGCTTGGCATCGCCTTCACTCGATGACGATTTCAGGGGTTCCCTCCGTTTCTGAGGGCACATCCCTCGGGTCGTCATCGCCTTTGGGCTTTACAACCTTAGGGATAGAGGTATCTTCAAGGCTGGTGGCAGCCCCCCCCCGTCTTCCTGAAGGTCCCGCTTCTCTCGCGCCGCTGTCCTGTGCGCGCCGCTGGCATCTCCGGAGCAGGAGCGGCAGCCCTCGACGGAGCACCGAGCGAGGTTGGTGGGTCTCCTGGCACTGCGAGGC
>CAUYUJ010003228.1:58766-81091 GCA_963575745.1 Prorocentrum cordatum
ACAGACACCCTCCAATGGATCGTTCGTGGGCCTCAGGGGAGGGTGGCGGTGTATAAATCACCACTGGGAGCCAATGACTTTATGCACCGCTGCCCTACCCGAAGGCATGTGCAAAGTCTATCGGAGGGTGTCTGTGCATAACTTTTCGTGGCGTAGACAGTGGTGTTACGGCGGCACTGCGATGCCGAGATCACCCTTCCCGCCCTTTCGTGACCAGTTGTTCTGAATGATTTTGCTACGCGCGGTAGCGACGTTTGTATTCAAGCTTGCCGAGCAATCTCTGACAGTATCGGTAGAACCCTCTTGGGGCTGTCTGGGAGGCAGGGCTACCACGCTGTGGCGTGTCGTGGCTGGACCATTCCATGGTTGTTACGTTACCTCTCCGGAGCTTCTTGGAGGCTTCGTGAGGCTTCTTCGGGGCTTCTTTGTGGCCTCTTGGGGAGCTCTTTGGGTTCTGTTGGGGCGTCCTAGGGGCTTCCCGGGGGCCTATTGTGGGCCTGTTCGGGGTCTCGGGGCCATCCTTTGGTCGATGATTCTACCGAGCTCTGCCGACGAGGCCTGGTTGTAGGATCGTGCGGCCTTCTGGGCCGGTTTTTGGCTATACTCTCTTCCCTCCTTCCTCCCCGCTCGCTCCTCCCTCCTTTTCCCTTCCCCTCCCTCTCCCCCTCCCGCTTGCCTCACCCCTCTCGTCCCTCCTCCCGACCTCCCCGCCTCGTTCACTTCCTCCTCCGCCCGCCCATCATGAGCCGCCCCCGCGGCAGGTACGTCTGCCCCAGCGCGCCGGTGCGGAAGCAGGTGGCGGCGGGCGACGCTGTTCGCTCTCGTCGTCCTCGTCGTGGCTTCTAGTGGCCTGGGCCGCGTTGCGGTTGCGTGGGCTCGCTGGTGCACCATTCCCCATGTCCCATGTCCTTTCCCTGCAGCGCGGAGGAGGAAGTGGAAGATGAGGAGGAGGATGAGGAGGAGGAGGAGGACGAGGAGGAGGAGGAGGAGGAGGAGGAGGAGGAGGAGGAGGAGGAGGAGGAGGATGAAGAGGAGGAGGAGGCGGAGGAAGATGATGATGATGAGGAGGAGGAGACGGAGGAGCTGAAGGAGGAGGAGGAGGAGGAGGAGGCGGCGGGGGAAGATGAGGATGAGGAGGAGGATGAGGAGGAGTTGAAGGAGGAGGAGGAGGAGGAGGAGGAGAGGAGAAGGGAGGAGGAGGAGGAGGAGTTGAAGGAGGAGGGGGAGGAAGAGGAGGAGGCGGAGGAAGAGGAGGAGGCGGAGGAAGAGGAGCAGGAGGAGGAGGAGGAGGAGGAGAGGAGGAGGAGGAGGGAGGGGAGGAGGAGGGGGAGGAGGAGGAGGAGGAGGAGGAGGAGGAGGAGGAGGAGGAGGAGGAGGAGGAGAGGAGGAGGAGGAGGAGGAGGAGGAGGAGGAGGAGGAGGAGGGGGAGGAGAAGGAGAGGAAGGATCGACCCGCCCCCAGGGGGACGCCTCCTCGCTGTTCGGGTCGCCCACCTCCGCCATCTCGGCGACGATGTCCCCGATGGGCGACGGTTCTGCGCCCGCGCAGCCAGTGCCTCACTGCCGGTTTTCCTCTCTTTGTCTCCTCTATGGGGGCCTCGTCGCCACGGCTACATCCGCTTCAAGATTTTCGTAAGAGCGAGCTGCAGGTAAGGCCGAGGGGTGAATTCTGGAGGGTGGGTAAGGCTGGGGAGCCTTTGGTCGGAATCTGGAACACATACATTACCAGGGGCGGGCTGTGTCTCAATCCCAGGATTTCTTGGGGGTCGAGGACGACGCCAGGGGGTGGTGTGGTGTATACTTTCTTCCTCGGATGCAGGGCCGGAAGAAGCGTCGGTGTATAGAATTCGATTCCCTATTTGGTTCTTGGCAAGAGAAAAGCGGCCGACGTGTTGTCGCCAGTTGAGCCCCCAGAGGTCCGTTCGGGCACCGGTACCATCAGAAAACGACGCGACGACTCGCTGGCCTTGGGGGGCGGGGTCGACGAGCTCCGAGGCCCGCGTCGTACAGAAGGACTGCTCGGAGCCCCGGTCTGGAAGAGGTGCAAGCCCTGGGCGGGCTGCGCGCGTACAGGCGGCGGAGTGGGCTGGCAGGCGGCAGCTGCGGTGTAAGCAAGAGGGAGCCGGGCAGGTGCACTCGGGCCCCGGGGGTGGAGTCGAGTGGGCAACGGCTCGACACGCACGCACACACCACCTGCTGCAAGCTCTATGGCTGAGACTGTCTTTGGTGCGCGACACATTTGCGATCTCATTCCCTTCTCTTCCCCGCTCTGTGTGATGTTCTGGGCTGTTGAGCTGACGCATCTTTCTGTTTCCGCGGGCTCATATCTGCTGTTCCCTTTATATGTATCTCTCGCTTCTTCTGGCACCACTGTTCGACACCTCAGCCAGCGGACGAAGGGACTCAGGCCTCGCTTCCTTCACCATACGGCCACCATGCTCCCATCCCCACTCGTCGCCCCACCAGGGATAGCAAGACTGGAGCATCTAGTAATGGAGAAAAAGAGCCGATGACATGAGCGGGAGGGAATAAGCTCGGCCCTGGACATGATGCCACCACTACTTGCGTTATCTGTGGCGCCTCAGTTCCCACCGGGCCCAGCTGGGACTCAACTGGGACAGATCTGGTTCCAGCCACTCTGCTAGTTCAGGGGCAACGCTAGGAGGATCTAGGCTCAGGGGGGGCTGCACTTGCCCCCAATCGCCCACTCATCGCCGATGGTCAAGGACATCAAGAAAACGCCCCTACCCTGGTTTATGAGGTGCTGTGCGCTGAAAGTCCTGTGGGCCGACCGGGCAAACCCTGCGTGGTGTGCGGCGTTCTGGCGTCCTCTAGGCTTTGGGGGTTCCCAGGAGGTTCACAGACCACGCACTTGCAACCCGGGGTAGGGTCGACTTTTCATCTCTCAAGATTCAGGAGGGGAAAAAACACACAGACACAATTAATCCTCCACCCCCAGGAAAATGTAGGAAAATATGGGAAGTGGGGGGGAAGACAGAAACCCAGAAACCATTGGAAAATATGGGGGATCCTGTTATTTGTATGTATTTACTTGTGTGTCCCAGGGCCCCTTCAAAGATAGGGGCCGGATGGCCCGCCCCGCCCAGGAACGTGCGGCTTCGCCATCGGGCCGGGCCCATCGCCGACCCCGCGGCGCTGCATCGCCGCCTCCAGGGCCGCCGCTTCGCTCCCTGGGCCCGAGCCGGTGCCCCCCCCCCTCCTGACGTCGCCGAAGGGGCCCTGGGACACACAAGTAAATACACTCAAATAACTAACAGGATGCCCCATGTTTTTTCATATTTTCTGGGTTTTTGTCTTCCCCCCCACTTCCCATATGTTCCAATATTTTCCTGGGAATCGACGATTCATTGTGTCTGTGTGTTTTTTCCCCTCCTGACGTCGCTCGACGACGACGACGACGACGACGACGTCGGCTTCGACGTCGGCGACGACGACTACGACCACGAGCGGTCCGACGACGAGGGCGGCGACGCCGGCGCACGCGGCGACGACCGCGACGGCGAGGGGGACGGCGAGCACGAGGGCGACGACGGCGGTGCCGTGCGGGCCGCGCGCGCCGCCCCTCTTCAGGAGCGATGCCACTTGGGGGCCGCGCGCGCGTCGCCGAGCGGCCACCCTCCCCGTCACAGGGTACTTACAGTGCCGTTTTTGATGCATGCTCCGCGTGCGGATCGTGTACTAAACATGCAGGGATCTAGCATCAAAAGCAACGAGGAGTTCATGCATACATTTATTCATACATTGATCATGTGTTTAAAAACCTTTTTCCTTAATCCCATGTATGAGAAACTGCCCGGTATCGTGTGGGCGACGCTCGCGCACCGATCTCCCGCAGCGCTGTCGTGGTGGGTCCGCGTCGTGCCGACGCGGCTGCGCTCCCGGCTCGGGCGTGGAAGGCTGCGCCCCGCCCGGGGGCCTCGAGAGCCGGCCAGTGCGGAGCGACCTGGCGGTCGAGAAGCCGCCGTTCGTGGAAGGTTGGACGATCCGCGCAGTGTCGGAGGCCGAGGCTGGGGCCGTCACGACACGAACCCGCCGCACCTAGCTGCGCTCGGGTTCAGAAAGTTGCCCTGGCTTTTGCATGGCGGGCTCTGGCACTGCACGCAGACGCGTGACGTCGCACACGCGACTGGGCGGATACGGCACTCGCACTGGATGGACAGGTCGTATCTGTGCTATGGGCCAGTGGCGCGGGAGCATGATTGCCTTCAATTATGTGGCCACTCCCCTCAACCCCCCCGTCATCACTCCTGCCGCTGCCACCGCCGCCGTCATCGTCATCGCTGTCGTCTGCCGGCCGCCAGGCTTTCGCATGGGGCTGCCGATGGCGGCGATCCGAGCCGGCAGACCTGGACGGGCGGGGGGCGCCGTGAAAGCAAGACGCCAGGTGATACAGTGGTTCGGATGCAATTCCTGGGAGGTCAAATTCTAATTTAGCCCTGGTCCTAAATCCGGCTTAATCCCGCTGAATCCCGCTGAATCCCGCTTAATCCGGCTTAATCCCGCTTAATCCGGCTTAATCCCGCTTGATCCGCGGCCTAATCCGGCGTAGTAGCCTCCCAATGGGGCTTAATCCTCCTTATTCCTTCCGACGAAGACCTCCCAGTAGTTGCTTCCTAATGGAGACACATGCCAAGAAACACCCTGCTTGCCTCCAGGGTGCCCTGGGTTTCTTGGGTTTCGATGGTTTTGCTGTCGAGAGCGTGACGTTCCCACGCCAAAAATCAACGGACGTCCTGGGATCTCCAGGTTGGGCTTCTTGTGGAAGGTTTCTTGTGGTCGAGCCCCTGCTGGATTGTTCGAGTTGCCCTCCCCTCCCCCTTCCCCCACCCGCCTTCAATCGCTCATCAATGGATGGGATTGCCCCCGCGACGATAGCCACAGCTTGCAGAGGCGGCGCACATATATGACATCCAACACGATGTGTTCCAGCGTCGGCACGATGTGCGCGTGCGCTGTGGGCGCCTGCGCAGGGGGCCTGATGGCCTTTTACAGGCCAAGGATCTGTGATGCACGCTGGAGTTTTTTTTTGTTTGCTTGCTTGTGTGTGTGTGTGAGAGTGTGTGTGTGTGTGTGTCCACCCATCCTGCACTCGTCAGTGTGCGACGCTTTGTGCACTGTGCCTTCGACGAGGTTCGATTGCAACTAGCACTTCCGTCTGCTGTGCGCGCTTCAGGACCCTCTGCGCCGCCGACTTAAAAGTGCGCGTGTGTGCATGTATTTGCGAAAATGCTGCAGTTGTACTCCAGAGGCTTACGCCATTCCGCCGGCGCTTCGAAGAGCGGAGACGGCAAAGGAAGTCGTCGAGGTAGGAGCTGCAGTGACCGCGTTCGACGTGGGCCCGAGAGCCGTGGATTTGGTCGTGCCGACGCGACGGGCGACCCCAGCGCGAGCGCCCAGGTCGAACGGCCGCCAGTGGCCTGGGCCTGCCCGAAATCGAGCGGGTCCTGTGCGATCGGAGAGCCGCGACGGCTCAAGTTGGAACGATGCACGTGGTGTCGGAGACTGGCGTGCCAGTGGAGGAGGAGGAGGAGGAGGAGGAGGAGGAGGAGGAGGAGGAGGAGGAGGAGGAGGAGGAGGAGGAGGAGGAGGAGGAGGAGGAGGAGGAGGGGAGGGGGGGAGGGGAGGAGGAGGAGGAGGAGGAGGAGGAGGAGGAGGAGGAGGAGGAGACGGCCCAAGTTGGAACGATCCACGTGGTGTCGGAGACTGGCGTGCCAGTTGTCACGACATGGACCTGCCGTGTGCGCACCGATGAAATCCTCAGGACCTGTACTGGCCCAGCAGCCTCAGTCCACCACCCCCGTCCCCAGCCAGGACCCCGTGGCCCGCCGGGTCGTGCGTGGAAGTCCTGGCTGGTGGCGGGGGGCTGTGCTGCCCCCACGGCCTGGCATCGCTCGGACGTGTGCATTTGTTCTCGGCGAGAACCCTCGAGGACCCTCCTGGGCCATCAAGCAACAAAAGCACGCACGAAGCCGAAACACGCACGGGAAATGGACGTCCGAGCGATGGCGAGGCAGGTGGGGCACGCACGATGCACAATGAATCGCCGATTCCCCAGAAAATATTGGAAAATATAGGAAGTGGTGGGGAAGGCAGAAACGCAGAAAATATGAAAATATATGAGGAATCTTCTTATTTGTGTGTATTTATTTAATCGCTTCGCTCATGCCGCCGGCCCTGGAGCCCTCTTTAGGGCCTCTTGGGGGCCTCTTGGGGACCTCTTGGGGACCTCTTGGGAGTCTCTTGGGGCTCCTTGGCGGCGTTTTGGAGGCCCCCAGGGCCTCTTGGGGGGCTCTTGGGGGTAGTCGATTGCGGCTCCCCCCTCGGAGGCCACGATCCTCGTGAGGGGTGTCGAAAAATACCCTCCCCTGGAGTGGTCTGGTGGCTTCTCCCGGGCTTCTCTCGGGACCTTGCCGGGGTACTTTTCGTCCGGGGGCCCCCAGGGGCCGCTCCGCGCGCGCGAACTAGAAATATTGTCAACAAGTTACCGGAGATCTTAGCACGCCTCTGGCCCGTTGGGCCGGCGAATTTGCGTGTCCCTGGGCCCCTTCACAGGTGGGGCACGCACGATGCTCCCGAGCGGCTCCTCCCGTCGACGCCGGCACGGGCCCGCGCAGTGAGGCGTGGGCCGAGCCGAGGGGCGCCGTGGACGGCCCCCCCCCGCGGGCAATTGCGGCAGGACCTGCGCGAACGCGTTCGCGACAGGGAGGTCGGCGCCATTCAGGAGGGGAAAAAACACACAGACACAATTAATCGTCGATTCCAAAGAAAATATGGGAAAGTATGGGAATTGGGGGGCAAGACAAAAACCCAGAAAATATTGGAACATGTGGGGAATCTTTTTATTTGTGTGTATTCATTTGTGTGTCCCAGGGCCCCTTCAGCCATGCCCACACGATCTCTACGACCAGGCGTTGGTGTGTGCCCACTGCGGTGACCTCAGTGGCCGCATTTGATGTCTCGAAGCCCCGCCGACGCGTTCCACTACTCGCGAAGTGCCTGCTCGCAAACGTCAGAAAACCATGCGTCTGCCTGTGTGTAATTTATCGTAAACCCCTTGTGGCAGATCCAGGACATTTGCGAGTAGCTACTTTGCGAGTAGTGGAACGCGCTCGTCTAGAGCCCCTGGCCAGCGAGCCTCGGCTAGCGGTCGCCGTGCAGCTGCTCTGCCTGGACGGCTTCGTCGGATCTTCTCCTCGGTCCCGGGCGGCGCGCTCGGCCTCGGGATGCTCTCTCTGGCAGCGGCGCCTTGCCGAGCGCGCTCTGGGGGCGACCTGTCGCCGGAGACCCGAGTTAAGGTTGAGTCGGGCATGTCCCTCTACAGGAGGAATATTCAAAAACAGTCACAAAATAGCCAGGGAACGATTTTCCCAGTGTTTTAATATATGCTTAAATCTTGTTCGAGCATGTTTGATTTTTTGCCCAAGATCCCCCTGTATCGGGACATGCCCGACCGAAAGTTTGGACCTGTGCCTTCTTGCAGCTTCTCGCCTGTGCCCGCCGAGCCCGAGCAGACTCCGCGGGCGGACCCGCGAGCGCGGCACGCAGCAGGCCGGCGGAGCCGCCCGAGTCTCCGCGGCGACGTCTTGATGGCGTGCGCGTGAGCTCTTCCTCCATCACCTCCTGCTTCCTCGCCCGATGCACTGCTCAGCCTGCTCGGTCCCGGCACCTGCCTATACCTCCTCCCCCTCTCCGCGGTGCGAGCGGCACTGTTCCTCCTCCTCCTCCTCGTCCACCCGCTCCTCCTCCTCCTCCGCCTCCTCCTCCTGCTACTCCTCCTGCTGCTCCTCCTGCTCCTGCTCCTCTTGCTGCTCTTCCTCCTCCTTCTGCTCGTCCACCCGCTCCTCCTCCTCCTCCTCCTCCTCCTCCTCCTCCTCCTCTCAAGCCACTCTGGCTCAGGCGCCTCATTTTGTCGCGTCCCTGAGACAGATCCCCGCGCCTTCACGTCGGCGGCTTGAGGGGTGCACGATCCCCTAACACCCCTTCGTTAGTAGATTCGTGCAGCGAAGCGGGGTGATCACCCTTTTGCGATGATGGCAGGTGGCGGCGCAGGCGCCAGGCTCTGGACGACGTGCAAGGGCTGCGCGACGTCGGAATGGAACGACATCTTAGAGAGCCGAGGTTGTCAGTGCAGTCGCTGCCATCGTTTTGTCAAATTGTACGCGCCGAAGAAGAAGGACGGCGGCAGCACCAACACACTTCAGCTGGCTGTTGGCGGGAGTGGCGCTGGTGGCAAAGGTGCAGGCGGCAAGGGACAGGCTGGCGCGGCGGACGCAGTGTCTGCAGGCGCGGCAGCCGAGGTTCGAACCATGCTGTTGCGCATGATTGGCAACACCAAAGATCAGGCCACCAAGAAGAGTTTGTTAGAGCAGCTCGAGGAGGTTGACAAGACGGCCGCGGCTGCGGCCTCATCTCCCGCCCTGTCCGCGACGGACTCGGTCAAGAAGGCCGAAGGCATATGGAAGGACGTGAACATGAGACACGACCAGGCGATCAGCAACGTGATGCGCCTCCGCGAGCAGCTGTCCAGGGCGGAGGCCAAGGAACAGGAGCTCGCACTTGAGCTAGCGACGGCAGGGATCGGCAGGCGCTTGGCGGCCAAGGCACTCGCGGTTGAGACGGGCGCAGTCTTTGACAGCCAGCCTGACCCTGACGGCAAGTTCGCTGGAGGTAGCAGCAATCAGTGGACGGTACAGTGGGACGAAGAGTTCTTCGCCAAGCTAGACGACTACGAGTGTGAGCCACAGGAGCGAGAGCAACTGCTAGCACTTGAGCGGGATCTGAAAGATGCACGCGAGAAGTTGCAGGAGCGCGGCTCGAAGGTCAACGAGTGGCGAACCAAGTATGAGGAGATGCAGAAGGCCATCACCGAGCGGCTGGCCAAGAAACGTCGTGCAACGCAAGGAGCAACCCCAGGTGGCGGCTCGGAGGCGGTAGGCGGCGGTGAGGCGGCTACAGGTGGCGGCAGTGGGAGCGGCACCTCAGGCGGGGTGGCAACGTCGGCGGGGACGGCGGCGGCAGGCGGCAAGGAGGCTCAGGAGAAGCCAGACCTGGCGGCAGCAGCGGCCAAGCTCTCGGATGCTAAGTTCAAGGCCAAGCAGGCGTACATGGGGACAGCGGGCGGCCAGGGCCCCACCACCGCGTGAGGTGCGGGCAGGCGGGCCGAGCCTGACGGCCAGCCTCAAGCCGGGCATGATCAGGCGTCTTCGGGGAGTTCGGCATTCGCGTCTTCTGAGCCCCACACGGGAAAAGCCGTGGTCAGTGATCACGAGCGCCCGTGTGACGAGGCCCCCCAGCTTTCGCATTTGCTTTTCGGGAATGTGACCTGTTTGGGTCCACGTGCTTGGCAGTTTCTCACCTCAGAGGCCGTCCAAGTCAAGTATGATTATTTAGCCATCGCCGAGAGCCACGTTTCCGCTAGTCGTGAGGCCCACTGGGCCAAGCAGAATCGCAAGTCCAAGCTCAAGTCACTTTTTAACGCAGCTAGACCTAAGCAGGATGGTTTCAGCGCGCGTTCGAACGAAGGAGGGGGAGCCTTCTTTTCTAGAGGTCATCTTGCAGTGCACAAGGTAGGTGAGCCTAACGATTTCAGTCCTCTTTGTGCTGTCGACGCAGAAGCTTTTGACGGATTCCTCCCTGTAACCGTTCATCTCAGAGGGTATACCGTCGTCATCATAGTATACTATGGCATATGTGGGGGCATAGCTGGTGAGGGGGCGCAGAGGCTTGTTCGTCTAGGAGCCTTTGTGCGGGCCCTCCAGCTCCCCTGGCTTATAATTGGCGACTTTAATGTTTCACCAGCTGTTCTGGCCAAGAGCGGCTTCATTGAACGAGTGCAGGGTGTGGTCTTTCAGTCAGCGGTCGAGAGCACGTGCGTCGCAGGCTCGGGCAGTTCTCACATCGATTTCGTTTTGGCCAGTAGGGCTGCGTGTCCGTGCGTTGAGCAAGTGGAAGCGGTTTTAGACGTCCCTTGGGGCACACACTGTGGGATCAGTTTGTCTCTGAGGAGCGAAGGGGTACAACTTCTCACTAGGGCTTTGCACGTACCACACAAGCTCCCTCAAGTTTCACGGCCGAGCGTTCTTCCCCAGGCCAATAGTAACTCACAGAAAGCCAAACGTGCCCGTCAAGAGGCTCGTGAACTGTCTCAAGCCAAGTTTCAGGGTGCCTGCGTCCAGTTTTTCGGGGATTTGCTGAATGTCGAGCGGTCCCAGGATCCGTCCCAGGACCAGTCGGCCTCCCAGGCCTCTGAGGCCTCTGTGGCCACGGGCGGTCCTTCGGACGAAATGCAGGCCCAAGAAGATCCATTTCAATTCGAGCCGCCCGACGATTTTGAAGACGAGCCTGATCCATGGGCTCATGAGTCGGATTTCGGCAATCGGTCGGCGCCTGGTGCTCCTGCGCCCGATGCGACAAAAGAGGCAGCTCCCCACGTCGAGGTCCCTGCACCCTCCAAGGATGATGACAGCACTGTAGGCAGTCCCACTCCTCCCCTATCTCCCTCTTTCCACATCTCGGCTGATCTCTGGACGAAGCACACAGACAGGATCGGATACATCGCCAGTCACGAGTCTGATGTTTGGGAAGTCATCCGTTCGTCTTTAGCTTACTCTGCAGGGGGTCCTCACATTCAAGCTGCCAGTGGAATGTTCTCCACATGGGTGAGTATTGCCGAAGCTACCATTCTTGAGCAGCACGAGTCCGCTGCAGCAGGGCGTTCGCGGGCAGAAGGACCTCTATTGACTGTCGAAGTGGTGCAGCGTGCTGAGCACATGAGAGTGCAGCCCTTGTCTGACGTCGTCGCAGGCTGGTGGGCTAGGCTTCGCACAGTTCTTGTACGTCTCGCTCGTCATAGGCAACGGCGCAAGGGGTTGAGCAGGTCCCTAAGCTAGCTCATATTTGTCGCGTTCTGGTTCACGATGTTCCTGATGGGGCTCACACGGTCATCCCGAGTGCTCATGGGGCGCCTATTTGGACTCAATGGGTTTACTTCTTGGGGCAGGCGGAGTCTTGGGATTTACCGATCTTGGAGCAGTACAGGGACCTCGCCCAGAAGGCTTCTAGAAGAGCGAGGGGGAGAGCCGTCCACGCGTCTTTGAGGCAATTCCAGGAGTGGATCGTGGAAGAGTCGTCATTAGGTATCATCCACAAGTCGCTCAGGCAGGTTCCCCAGGCCTCGGAGGAGCTCGTCGTGGCTGGCACTAGGCTCTACAACCCCAAGGACCTCATCGACGCCAAAGTAAAAGGTTGGCACAGCTTATGGCGAGAAATTGATCTAGATGTAAGGGAGCTCGACGCTCTTTTAGGCCAGGTGCGCGATGCTGCAGTTTTTGGTCAGATGCCTCCGCTGACGGTCGACGACGTCCGAGGGGCGCTCAAGCGCATGAAGGCTCGTGCTGGTATGGGTATCGATCGCTTATCCCCACTAGACTTTGAACGACTCCCCGATTGTGCTATCGAAGATCTCGTGAACCTTTTCACTGCTATCGAGGCTTCCCTAACATGGCCATGGCAATCTTTGTTCGTCATTGGCAGGTTACTAGCTAAGAAAAGCGGGGGCGATCGAGTTCTCGGACTGGTGGCCATGCTTTGTCGCGTGTGGAGTCTTGCACGCGAGTCCCACGCGAAGGCGTGGACGTCAGACACATCTCCATCATGGGACGCGGCGGTGGCAGGTAACAGTGCACTCAGGGAAGCATTCATTCGAGTTTTGGACAGTGAGCTTGCGGTCAAGCTAGGCGGTACAGTTGGCACCTCCATCCTTGACGTTAAGAGTTTCTATGATCAGATCAGCTGGCCGAAACTTATCCAAGCAGCCTTACGTCTCAATTTTCCTCCTGTCCTCTTGTTTCTTGAGCTCCAAGTTTGTCTAGCCCCACGTGTACTCTCTCAGCTCGGCGCCTATTTGGAATGCTTTCAGCCCACACGTAGTGTCGTACAAGGTTTGCGCAGTGGCACACGGTTCGTACGATGTATGACATATTATGTGTTGCAGAAGCTGACGATAGCCAACCCGAGCATGAGCGAGCGCATGCGTATATGGATAGACGACTTGAGCATGTCCACTGTGGGTTCACGGAAGCAGGTTCTGATGGAGCTCGTCACCAGTGTCTCTACGGCTGCCGCCGAGTTTCGGGAGCACGGACTCCAGCTGGCCAGCAAGAGCGTTGTCTTGTGTTCGCATCACGGCACGGCCAAGGCAGCTGTCAAACAACTGAAGATTCGAGGTGTAGATGTGCAGCCCGTTTTGCAAGCAGCCTACTTAGGAGTAGATCAAGGGATGGGTAAAAGGTTGGCCAGGCAGACGAGGAGGCAGAGGGTGATCAAAGGGGGCACACAACACCAGAAACTTCGTCGGTATGCACATGCAGCACTGCGTCAGGTCACTAAGAAAGTCGAGCTCGCAGGCCCCCAGGCAGTCTCCACCTACGGCATGCAGGTGTACGGTGCGTTTGGCACGCAGCTTTTGACTTTGCGGCGACGTCTCGGCTCGGTTGCAGGTGCGTCGAAGAAGGGTAGGTGTCTTACCTCACTCCTGGATATTCGTACTCCTGGTCGTGATCCTGGCATTAGTCTTCCAGTAGCAACTATGAAGGAGTGGATGAAGGTTTGGATTTATGATTCTCAGTATCGTTCGGGCATTCGTCGGGCGTGGCCGGCCACAGTTGAGCAATTTAAGGCGCTGAAGCTCTCCGAGTTTGCTCGCCACGTTCGTGGACCTTTGAGCGCAGTCATTGCCAGTCTTCTTCGTGTCGGTTGGGACCCAGTAGCACCAGATCTTTGGCATGTTCCTGAGGCTAATGATAGAATTAACTTCGATTGGCAGTTTAACGAGTCGCTCGAGTCGATAGATCAGGCCCAGGACATGTTGCGTGATTTCGCTTGTGCCAACGCCAGCCTCCTGTGACAGGATGCTGCACGGCACTTTTGTGGCGAGGGACTCGCAGGCGGCGCTGATAATCGATCCTTGCGTGCCCTTCTCTTGCGGTTGGAGACGGTCAAGAAGGGTCGTCAGCTGGCTGAAGTCCTTTTGAATATTTGTGTCGGGGGTTCCTGGCCATTATCTCGGAGGAAAGAAGAAGGGCTCATCACGGACGATATCTGTGCACGTTGTCATGAAGCGCCAGAAACCCCTCGGCATCGGTGCTGGCTGTGCAGGTGCAACACTGGTCACCCAGTTTTTGAAGAAACCGACCAGCTAGTTGGCCAAGCCATTTCTCAGGGAGATGCCACCCCGTGCTTTTGGTACCGCGGCGTCATCCCCAAGCAGTGGACGGTCGTGGACCCACCTCCCCAGGTCGAGGCTTGGAAGCTCTTAGGGACCCCTGAAGGCTCCATAGGCCTTGGGTGCTTAGGTGCGGGCTCTTGGGAGGCCCCCTTGGTCCTCTTTGGGGACGCGTCTGGGGGGCCCGAGTCTCGTGTCGAGCATCTTAGGCGTGTGGGGCTCTCGGTTGTCTCGCTTAGAAACTATGAGCCTCTAGTCATTGGGCCCTCTATGTCAGGACCACTTGTCGGAGATATTCAGACTGTTCCTCGAGGTGAGTTACGAGGCCTCGAAGTGGCTATACGTTTCAGTAGTGGTGTGCTTATTAATGTTTCAGACAATCGTGCAGTAGTCGATGGTTGGAACAATAGAGCTTATCGTAACCCACAAGGTGAGCTAGGTCCTATCTGGAGGGAGACTGAGACTGGGAAGCTTTTGGAAAATCGTGACCCGTCTTTCATCACCGTGATCTGGGTTCCGTCTCATCTCGACACCGTGGAAGCGTCCGAGAGAGGTGTGCCTTTCCATTTTTTGCTAGGCAATGCCGTCGCCGACGAGATTGCTGGAGAGGCGGCCAAGGAGTGGAGGGTCACTGAAGGGCAGAGGGCGAGGGCATGGGACATCGAGCGGAAAGCGGCCCTGGTTCGGAAGAGACTCATGAGGGCTCAGCTGGCGGCTATGGCTGTGCAAAACACTGGGCCCGATCGTCATCTTTCCGCCCCGCAGGTCGGTGAAGGAGACGTTCCTCCTCCTCCCCCTCCTCCTCCCCCCCCGCGGCCGCCCTCGGCCGCAGCCGTCGCCACGTTCAGCACTCGGCACGTGCTGGACGACACAGTCGCACGCTGCTCTCGCTGCTTTTCGTCGTCGTCGAAGGCCGCTCGGACGGCCTGGCTTGCCTCATCCTGTGAGGCGCCCCATTTCATTAATGATGCGCTGTCGCGTCCTGGGTCAGGGTGTGGGGTCCACGTCGGCGGGGGATGGGCGCATGTGTCTCACAGAATGGTTTTTTCCCAAACAGTGCGTGCATGGTTGTGCAGGGAGTATGGGGCTTGTGGGAAAGACCAGCTCCGATCTCTCGCCAACCCGTGCCGCCCCGATCTGATCACTCGCACCCGTGGGGAATATATCGATCGGTTTTTGAGAGGTCTCCCACCGAAGGCACAAGGCTTGAAGTGAGTGTCTCTGCTCTCTTGTGGATGTTGCTTCGCAACTGTTCTGATTCCTGATTCCTGATTCCTCCTCCTCCTCCTCCTCCTCCTCCTCCTCTACCTCCTCCTCCTCCGTCTCCTCCTCGTCGCCCTCCTCATCCCTCAACCTCCTGGCACCTGTCTGGAGGAGGAGGAGGGGGAGGAGGAGGAATGCGAGGAGGAGGAGGAGGAGGAGGAGGAGGAGGAGGAGGAGGAGGAGGAGGAGGAGGAGGAGGAGGAGGAGGAGGAGGAGGAGGAGGAGTTACATCCTTTTCCAGGCACTCGCCTCCTCTGCCTCCTCCCCCTGGCCCCAGGTGCGGCGGCACTGCGTCAAGCTCGTCCTCCCCTCTGTTCCTGCTTCCTCTCTCAAGGGAGGATAAGTCTCTCCAACACCTCTACAGCTGGCTTTTTAATGAAACGGTCTTCGGCGTTTGCCGAGCAGCCCGGATCTGATCTGTTCGATCCCGTCTGGGGTGCGTTTGCTGAAAAAGGGCTTTACTTGTCGAGGTGCTATGATGGGGGTGGTCGTTCTGCCATTTCGCTTTCCTTCTCGTCGTGCTCCCAGGCCCCAGAGCGCCGTGGCGGCCTGGACGCTCCGTGCTGTGGCGGATGCCGATGCGACATGCCAAGTGGTGTGGTGGGGGGAGGACGTGAGAGCCAGGCCTGGGCAACGCCTGGGTCGGGCGTGTCCCTCTACAGGAGGAGTACTTACATAGTCTGGGGACGCCTGTAGGGGGACATGCCCGACCTAAGGCAACGCCCGCCCGCCCCCCCCTCCTGTTCTTCCTGCTCCTCCTGCTGCTCCTCCTCTTCTCTCTGCTCCTCCTTCTCCTCCTCCTTCTCCTCCTCCTCCTCAGCTCCTCCTCCTCCTCCTCCTCCTCCTCCTCCTCCTCCTCCTCCTCCTCCTCCTTGCCCTCCTCATCCCTCAGTGACCGCCCGACCTAAGGCAACGCCCGCCCGCCCCCCCCCCTCCGCCAGCCATGCTTCGGCCGAGGCGAGGGGCCGGGCGGCACTCTCTGCCAGGTCCCAGGGAGAAGCACGGCCGCGGCCGCGGGCGCGGCAGAAGATGCGCCGCCAGAAGCCGCGGGCGGCCTCCGAGCGGAAGGCGAAGCCGCGGGCAGCCCGCGCGTGCTGCCACGCGCGAAGCGACCCAGACATGATATAACGACCCCTCCTCTGCCTCCTCCTCCTCCTCCTCCTCCTCCTCCTCCCTCCGCCTCCTCCTCTCCTCCTCGTCCCTCCTCCCCCTCCTCCTCCCCTCCTCCTCGTCGTCGTCGTCGTCGTCCTCCTCTCCTCCTCCTCCTCCTCCTCCTCCCCCTCCTCCTCCCCCTCCTCCTCCCCCCTCCTCGTCCTCCTCCTTCTGCCTGGTCGACGACAGGGCAGAGCAGCAAACGGTTAGGGTCCCAGACAGGGCCGCGTCGTACAAAAATCAGGACGGGAAGTTTTTGGCTACTTTCGGCCCGGTGGGGCCCTCGCCGGGCCTCGGGGCTGTCAAAAAAACGGCTAAGGACGACAAGCGGGTCCTGGGGAAGGGGTCGGGATTTCCAGGGGCGTCGTCCTGAACAAATCAGGACGTCGCACGTCTGGGGAGGCACCTTTGCGACGTGTGGCCTTTTGGGCAAGAGGAAAAGGTGGTCATCGTCGCATCCGACATGTGATGTGGATCGGAGCGCCCGTTGTGTTCGCCGTGCGCCTCTTGCTCCGGGGCTCCTGGGAGCCATGACGTCTGGCTGCCTTCTCCCCGAGTCCCGAAGGAGCCATGCAGCCAGACTTGCTACCCCAAGGAACGCTAAATAAGGAACGAAGTCCTGCTTGCCACCCAGCAGCGCCTGGGTGCACGAGGAGCGCTTGACGAACACAACCATCTTGGCGCTGATTCAACCGAGTGTGCTTCCAGTGCGCTTCGTCATTGCGAGGGTTGAAGAGAGGCTCGAGGCTTTCTTTCCCTCCCCTCCCCTCCCCCGGAGTTGGCTTGTCCTGCGTCGCCCGTTATGGGCGCGAGTAAAGAAATGCGCTCCAGGCGTGTGCCAGGGCGTGTGCCAGTGTCACCGAGCGCGTTCCTCTACTCGCAAAGTGCCTACTCGCAAACGTTTGAAACACATACATGTTTGCCTCGCTCTGGTGGATAGTAAATCCCCTTCGGCGGATCCAGGCCATCTGCGAGTAGCTACTCTGCGAGTAGTACGACGCGCTTGTCTACAATGGCGAGGGCCTGGGAGGCTCAGCGCCCCCGTGCGACGACGCGGGCGCCGACTTCCAGCCGTCGATCGCCAGCGTGAGCAGCGGCCCCGCCGCCGCCGTCTTCGCCCGCTGGTCTGGCTGGCTGCTGGGTGTAGTCGTCGCCACTGCTCCAAGCAAAAATCATAGGAATCCCGCGACCCACCCACATTGCTGTGACATGCAGATTCGGCGCCTGCGGCGGGCAGGATGTAATGTGTAGAACTCGGCGCCTGCGGGACCCACTCACTCCTACGCAACTGCGGGGGTAATGGAACAGACTGCCGACGACTCCGCCGCCCCCTCACTCCTATCCGCAACTGCGGGGGTGATGGTCGACTTTGCATGGTACGCGCGGATTTCTTGGAATCGCGCCGCCCCTGGCGCGCTCCGCGCGCCAGACAAGGGGTCCAGCGCCGACCCAAGACATCCGCGCGCACTTCCGAAAGTTTATGGAATCGCGCTTTCTTCTTCCTCTATGGCTGGCTGTCGGGGGTAGACGCCGCCGCCTGTCGCCGCCGCCGCCTTCGTCGTCGTCGTCGTCGCCGCCGCCGCCGTCGTCGTCGTCGTCGTCGTCGTCGTCGTCGTCGTCGTCGTCGTCGTCGTCGTCGTCGTCGTCCTCGTCGTAGTCGTCGTCGTCGTCGTCGTCGTCGTCGTCGTCGTCGTCGTCGTCGTCGTCGTCGTCGTCGTCGTCGTCGTCGTCGTCGAGCGTGGTAAACAGTTGCAGAAAAGAGGCCGAAGCAGCAGAGAGTGGTCGCCCATGGGCTCGGAGTCTGACAGTATCTCGGAGCTTTATCGGCGTATTGCCAGGGCACCGCATGTGATGCCTGTGCCTGGCGGCGCCCACGAGGGGATTCCGCCGGGGGGGGGGCGGGATTCTAAGATCGGCGGCGAGCCCGGGGGGAAGTGAGAAGGAGAAGGCCTTCCCAGAAGGCTCGGAGGTTCCCCGGCCTTCTGAGGCGTGTCCTGAGCCTTCCCCGACGACGCAGAAACCCTTTCTCGGCATCGCTCGGACGTGTGCATTTTTCCTTCGGCGAGGACCATCGAGGAGCATCCTTGACCATTTCGCGAAAAAACCACGCACGAAACCGAAAAAAAAACACAGGAAATGGACGTCCGAGCGATGGCCAGCTTTTCTCAGAAAAGGCGCGAGGGCCTCTGAGAAGTCCCGCCGCCTTCCCAGAAGGTCTTCTCCTTTTCTCACTCCCCCCCTCGTGAGAGATGGCTGGGCCAGTGGCTGCGGCCCGCAGGCCGGAGGGAACCATATGGTTTTTGTTAGGATGATGTGTTTACGCGGGCGTCTTTTTCGACTAGACGTAAGAGTGACCTTTCGCCGGAGTGACCTTTGGTGCGGGCACAGATGGGTCCCCAGATGGTTGAAAACGAAGCAGTAGCAGCTGCTTGCGCGCCCAGGTTTGGTCCCCCCGCGGCCCCCAAAAAGTCGCGCACCAAAGGTCACTCTTACCCAGGGCCACTCTTGCGTATAGCCGACTTTTGCACTGGCAAGGCCCCAGCGCGGCCGGGGGCGCCTGCCTGGCGGATCTGCCCCAAGTTGCGCCTCCTTGGCCGTGGTCGCCCATCTCGGCTCCTCTGGGCCGGTGCGAGCACGCCTGCGGGCGCTGCGCTGGCACGCTCGACCCCCCCGACGTGCCCGCCGGCTTGCTGGGCCTCTTCTTGGACGACCTGACGTCCACCCTTGGGTCGGCCACGCGCAGCAGGGGGGGTGAGGGGCATCACCCCCCACGCCGCTCCCCGGTTCGAGGTTGCCGCAGCGGCGTGCCGCCGGGCCGGGGGTCGGGGCCTCGCGCCTCGCTCCTGGCTCCCACTTTTTTTTCCGGGGGAGGGGGGGGCCTGGCGATCCTGCGAGGCTTCTCTGCTCCCCCCCGGCCGTTTCCCTGCTGCCCTCTCCGCCCAGCAAGTCTTCTGTGCAGGTGGTGCAACGAGCTGGTGTGTGCTCGAGCTCCGCACGCCCCCGCTCCACGGAACAGCTCGCGAGCCCTTCGCTGAAAGGGTGAGGAGGAGGAGGAGGAGGAAGAGGAGGAGGAGGAGGAGGAGGAGGAGGAGGAGGAGGATGCAGTGAAGAGCGCACCTCGAAGCGAGCCTTCGAACGTGTGAAAGCCCGTCGTCCATTGAGACGGTTGCCGACGTTCCGCCGCAGCCCCCTCCCCTGCCCCACGTCGGCGGGGCGCAGCGCGCGGGGCGCACCTCCCGGTGGTGCGGCGCACGCGCGGCCCGCCGTGCTTGGCGGCGAGGGCGGCACCGCGGCGGCGCCCCGGGGCCCCGGGGGCGCTGCGCGGCCCCGGGGCCTCTTCGCCGCGCCCTGCGGCGCGCGCGCGGCGGGCGCATCGGGTCGCAGCCCCCGAGGCCCCTGCCGCCCCGCCCTCGGCGCATCCACGGCGCGGGGTCGCCTCGGCCGTGGCCGAGGTCCACGGCGGGGTCGGCTCGTCCGCCGCGCTCCCGGACAGGGCGGGTGGCCGTCTCAGAAGTGCCCCCGGGGCCTCCAAGAGGTCATCTCGGAGACCTGGCGGGTTTCTAAGAGGGCACCCTGTGCCTTGTCGGAAACCCCGCCGCCCTATCAGAACCCCCGCCCCCCTCGCACGCCACGCCTTGGTATTTGTATTTTGCGCCGCCCAGCGCGAGTGTGACGGTGAGTCGACATCGGGAAGGCATCTATAGCGGAGTCCCGCTGACAATTTGCAAAACGTCTTTGTGTTCTCGAGAACATGGGGGTTGGCCGACGTTTCGCCCGATGTCGGTAGTGAAGGCGCGGGAGGCCGTGTCTTCGTCACCGACATCGTCACTGCGCGGGGGAGTGGGGCGATCATGAGGAGAAGTAACAGCAGAGGCATCAAGAAACTGGAACAGCGGAGGAACAGGGTGAGGAGCGGGAGGCGGAGGAGGAAGAGAAGGATGAGGAAGAGCAGGAGGAGCAGGAGGAGGAATAGGAGGAGGAGGAGGGATGAATCTGATCAGGTGAGGGGAGGTGAGAGCGGTGGCGAAACAAGTATTTATATACATATGTATATATTTACACATAAAGCCCTGGCTACATGCAAAGGTTGGCTGAGCGCCTTTTGCAATATCTCTATAAGCTCTCTCTCTCTCTTTCTTTCCATATTTAGGTTTTTCATATTTTTCCTTTTCGCTTCATCTCGATATATATATATATATATATATGTATACATATACATATGAATATTGGCCTCTCTTTCTCTCTCTCTCTCTCGCTCTCTCTCTCCCTTTTTGTCTCCATTCTCCCATTGCCTCCCTGTAACATGTCTCACATTCTTTCTTTCTCTCCCTCATTCTCCTCTCTCGGTACCTCCCTCTATTCGACTTATGTGTGCATCTCTCTCTGTGCACGGCCGATGTATTGTTTGCTGGTCTTGTTGAGAGTGGTGTGTTTCTTGCCTATACTACGGAGGCAGAGCTATAACAGCAAACACAGCTTCCTCAACACCAAAGACCAAACTATTCTTGGAACCTCATTTCATGGAAAACGTGGGTCCAGACTTCTCGATCTGTAAGACCGTTCCGCAGGCATGTTGAAATGCTGTCACAGCCTCGGGAGCGGAGGAGGTGGAGGCGGAGGAGGAGGAGGAGGAGGAGGTTAAGGAGGAGGAGGAGGAGGAGGAGAAGCAGGAATCAGAGAGCAGAAAGATGACCGGGGAGGAGGAGGAGGAGGACGAGGAGGAGGAGGAGGAATGTCACGACGATGATGCTGATGACGATGATGATGTTGATGCTGATGATGATTATGATGATGATGCTGATGATTATGCTGATGATGCTGAGGATGATAATGAGGCTGATGATGAGGGTGATGCTGCTGCTGCCGATGATGTTGATGATGACGATGTTGATGGTGGTGATGATGCTGATGATGCTGATGATGCTGATGATGCTGATCATGATGATTCTGATCATGATGCCGATGCTGATGATGATGATGATGACGATGCAGCTGATGACGATGAGGATAATGATGATGATGAAGTTGACGATGACGATGACGATGATGATGATGCTGATGAACATCATGATGGTGCTGATGACGATGATGATTCTGATGATGAGGATGAGAATGCTGATGCTGCTGCCGACGACGATGATGATGATGATGGTGATGATTGTAATGGTGATGGTGCTGACGATGACGACGACGATGATGCTGACAATGATGATGATGATGATGATGATGCTCATGATGATGATGATGATGATGATTATGCTGATGATGCTGATGCTGGTGATGATGCTGATGCTGATGATGCTGATGCTGATGCTGATGATGATGATGATGATGGTGGTGCTACTGATGATGATGAGAAGGATGATGCTGCTGATGCTGCTGGTGACGATGACGATGACGATGACGATGATGATGAGGCTGATGAGGCTGCTGCTGCTGATGATGACGATGCTGCTGACGACGATGAGCATGATGATGACGATGATGGTGATGATGCTGCTGATGATGATGCTGCTGATGCTGCTGATGATGATGATGATGATGATGATGCTAATGGCGATGCTGATGATGATGATGATGATGATGATGATGATGCTGATGATGATGATGATGATGATGATGATGATGATGATGCCCACGATGATGATGATGCTTATGCTGCTCATGATGCTGATGATGATGCTGATGATGATGATGATGATGATGACGCTGACGCTGCTGGTGATGATGATGATGACGTTGACGATGCTGATGCTGATGCTGATGATGATGCTGATGGTGATGATGGTGATGATGATGATGCTGATGATGATGATGATGATGATGATGATGATGATGATGATTATGCTGATGATGCTGATGATGATGCTGATGGTGGTGGTGACGATGGTGACGATGATGATGATGAAGTTGCTGCTGCTGATGATGATGATGATGATGCTGATGATGCCGATGATGCTGACGCTGCTGATGCTGGTGATGCTGATGATGCTGTTGCTGATGCTGCGGCTGATGATGATGCTGCTGCTGCTGATGCTGATGCTGCTGATGATGATTATGATCATACTGATGATGCTGCTGGTGATGATGACGATGGTGACGATGATGGTGATGATGGTGATGATGATGATGATGCTGATGATGATGCTGCGGCTGATGATGATGCTGCTGCTGCTGATGCTGATGCTGCTGATGATGATTATGATCATACTGATGATGCTGCTGGTGATGATGACGATGGTGACGATGATGGTGATGATGGTGATGATGATGATGATGCTGATGATGACGATGACGATGATGATGATGATGCTGATGATGATGATGCTGCTGATGATGATGGTGATGATGATGATGGTTTCGATGATGACGATGATGATGTCGATGATGATGCTGATGATGATGATGATGATGATGATGGTGATGACGATGATGCTGATGCTGACGATGATGACGACGCTGATGATGATGATGATGATGAGGATGCTGATGCTGAGGCTGATGATAATGATGATGATGATGATGCTGATGATGATGATGATGATGATGATGATGATGATGCTGATGCTGATGCTGATGCTGATGCTGATGTTGATGCTGTTGATGATGATGATGCTGATGATGCTGATGATGATGATGCTGATGATGATGATGATGATGATGATGCT
>CAUYUJ010003229.1:0-30000 GCA_963575745.1 Prorocentrum cordatum
CATGATGCACAACAAGGGCGTTGACGAAACCGCATATGCTTACGAAATGAAAGGCCTCGCAGCAAACTGCCAAGCAAAAACATGCAAGGTAACTTGGAAACATCTTGTGAACCACTGAGTACCTGCATCACTTGAAGTACACCCAAGGACGGGTGGGAATGCTTGCGTTGGAAAACCTGCCAGGACCTCCGCTCCCGCAAGATCGACGGAGCCGACGACGCACAGGACGATAAACCCGAACGTGGATGACTTGCCCAATCGCGGCCCATTCTGAAGTCACGACAATAACCGATTAGCACAATCCTAACATACTCCAGCGTGTTCCGCATTTGACCAAGGTCCCGTAACGTTAGAAGTTCGCGTCGCTACAAAAGCATGGAAGCACATAGATGCACATTGCCACATTGCCCACCCAATCGACGTACATCAGCTCCCGCACTACATGATGCGTGAGGTTAAGCCCACAGAGGATACAGTCGGGGCGTTGACCAAAGGAACCCTAAATAAGGAACGAGGCCCCTTTTCTCCATAAGTTAAACTTCGATTTCCGATCGAAAACATAAGGAAACCCTGAGGCAAGCTGCGAAACACTTAAGGAACGCGGAGCCCCTCCCCAACGAAATGGGTTCCTTTTTCAGGGCCCCGACTGTAAATGCAACAGCCGTGAACTCGACGCCGAACTCCTCGCTGGAACCTATGGGCGGATCCACGGCGGGAGCTGCACCCCGAAAACACTACGTGGAGGCACACGGAGCACTCGGGCTCCGTCAGGCACTCTTCCAGAACGCCAGCGCGCCCGCGCCGCGCCGAAAAGGGGTGTTCAGGGGACGTGCGCCGGGATGCTCGAGCCAAAATGGCTGCGGAGGACGAGAAGGACGAGGAGGAGAGGAGGAAGAGGAGGAGAAAGAGGAGGGCGCAGAGACCAGGGAGGACGACGGGGAGGAGGAGGAGGACGAGGAGGACGTGGAGAAGGAGGAAGGCGAGGACGGGGACGAGGAGGACGAGGAGGACAAGCAGAGGAGGAGGAGGAGGAGGAGGAGGACGAGGTGGACGAGGAGGACAAGCAGAACGAGGAGGAGGTGATCGACGACGAGGACGAGGACGAAAGCAGGGAGGGCGCCGAGGCGGGGCCTGCGCCCTCACGTCTGGCAACTCCGGGCTGCTGCTGGCTTTCGCGAACGTGCGCCTCCAGAGTTCCTGCTCGGGCCGCCGGCGCTGGGGGGGGGCGCCCCCCCCCCCCCCCACCCCCAAAAAAAAGGACGCTGGGAGGGGAAGAAAGGAGGAGTGCGTAGGAGGAGGGATTATTGAGTTACGAGGGCTGGAGGCGGGGAGGAAACGGTGGTCTGAAACAGATGAGGGGAGGATGGGTTGGTTTTGGGCTGCCACACCCCCATCCTCCCGCTGCCCCCCCTGATCGTTTCTCTCCCCTCCCCCTTATTTCCCTCACCAAAACACACTGCGCGTGACGACTCCAATTCCCCACGTTTCCTCCCAGTCATCACCATCCCCCTTTATATTCTTCCACAATTGAAGAAAATCAAAACCATGTACTAACCTCTCTCCCCAGACTCTGTCCGGAAGATGCTTGGCCCTCTCCGCGCGAGATTTGGCAGGCTAATGTCTGTTTCTGTGCTGCTTCACAATGCGATTGATTTCGGTTCTTCAACATGGTGTTCCCGCTGCAGCGTGAGCCTCATCTTCGCATCGGCGCTTGGCTCGCGTCGTGCAGAATGGCGCTCTCGCTCCAGCGCGGGTCACTTCTCTAAGTAGGACTTTTCCTCCATAGCCGTCGCCCCCTCTCATTGCCCCTCTTCCGCCTTCCGCTCGGTCCTCCTCTTCATCCCGCTCCCTCCATTTCAATTATTGCTGCTGCCGCTTGCCCTCGTCCGTCTCTTCCCGCTCGTCCTCGTGGTCGCCCGCCCCTCCCCCCTCGTGCTGCCGCAGCTTCTTGTTGCCGACGGCGCACAACACGACTGGGTCTTTTGTTGGACCAGCAGGACGGCTAGGACACGTGTGCGCGGATGGAAGCACACCCAACGCAATGACAAGGTCCGGGGGATGGATTAGATGTCGGATGAGGCGCGAGCGCAACTAGCTTGTCCTCCGTTTCCTCTCCTCCCCCCCCCACCGATCCTCCTCCCTACCCCATCCCGCGCGGCAGAAAGATCAAACACTCCGACAAGCGAAGCCCTTAACAAATTGAGCGTGCTTGAGGGGGCAATCGAACAGGGCACAGCAAAGCAGGGCTGATCAGTTCACGCCCAACGCTGTTCAGCAGATGCAAAGTATGGGGTTGGTCAGGGTATTTCCTTTTCCTTCAATTTCGTTTTTCTCCCAGTCCCCCCTCCTTCTCCTCCTCCACCTCCTCCTCCTGCTTCTCTTCCGCCTCCTCCTCTGCCCCATCCTCCTCCTCCTCCTGCTCCTCCTCCGCCTTCCCCTCCTCCTTCTCTTCCTCTTTCTCCTCCTTCTCATCATCATCGTCTTCATCACCGTCAGCATCTTCATCCTCATCGCTACGTTTCCGAACAGTTTGGAACGCGCGCGCGGGGGAAACATATTCAGTGTGGCGCGACACATGAAAGGACAGATCGTGCACCGATCCTCCTTGAGAAATAAGCATCGTTGCTGCATCATCGCCCCGTGGGTTGTCAAGAACACCAAACAAAACTCATGTCCCAGACCAGCCGCGAACGCTTCTAAGGTCAGTGGGCCTTCCTAGCGGCCGGTCGGATCGTCAGCTTTGCTCTGCCTCTGGCCCTCCGTGGCCCGTTCGCGGGCGTCTTTGGCGTCCTCCTGATCAGGTTCGGCAGCGACATCATTGGGCAATGGCTACAAATCGGGAGATGCCAGACTTCCGTACACATGAGTCACCATTAGTGCGCGACTGGGAAAATGTGCACCATCGGCGGCTAGCTTCTGCCTCGAACTGCATGTGCACGAACACAGATGACATCCAAATGCGTCATTCACTTCAACCATTCGCTAGGTTGTGTCCCAAATCTTCACGACATCAAGCCCACGACCATGCAGGGCATCACACAACGCAGACCATTGGGAACCATTATCCTACGGGCTTGGCTGTGTACTCTGAGAACGCGCAAGAATGCGAAGTCAGCACATCTAAATATGCGGAACTACGTGCATCCCAGACCTGCTGACCGCAACGGTGCGAGATAGAACAACGCACAACGCACGTGGGGCATGCAAGCAAATTCTGCTGAATATCCCAGTGCGCATGCACGAGATCATGACCGCAAGTACAACGGAACACTCGGGCTCAGTGAAAAGGCTGTCAGACGGGCAACGAGGGTCGCGCTGATCCTCTTTCAAAACATCTGAGTACTCTTGCATCATAACCGCGTGGACTTTCATCAGCTCAACAGCGTGCACATGAGGCCGCGCACTCGCCTGGCGAACACCACGCGTGAACTCCCGGCTCTGGCGCGACACGAACCGCGTTTCAACGGGGACAGAATCCGCTGCAGCACGGCACAGCACAGTTGTTGGATGCCGCCCCTCAGAGCACAGGCTTCGGCCGTGATCCCTAGATGCGCCGAATCTGTTGAACGAGTGAGAGTTTCATCGCGCTTATACTGGGCCGTGGCAACCAGCTGGCGCTGCGCGCCGCAAGCGTCAAAGTGAACGACGCCCCCGCAGGAAGTGCCAAGATGCCGCTGTGCTTCGACGGACCCGGGGCCCGCGCATCTGAACCGCACTTCTGTCATACCGCGGCTGAACATCATTCGGGAGCGGCAAAGAGGGGGGTGTCCAAGAGGGGGGGGTGCAAATCATGACCGGCGGCATGTGCGCGGCCCAGCGGGGGGGCCAGGGACGTAATGAAATCAGAAGAGGCGCCATGAAATCAGGGGAAATATCATGGCCCACGCCATGATATCCACCCCCCCCCTAGTCATCACCCCCCTCTTTTCCGCCCCCGAATCATGATGGGACCATGCCTGAGCGCAGCGCCCTGGAAAATTGTCGCGCAGCTCCTCATCTTTAACGACAGTCTCCCATGCCGGACCAGAGCCACGGCTGGACGACGTCTTTCCGCGCAGCCTGCCGCGCCAAACTGCACCGCCTCCTCGCGCCGCGCCCGCCCTCCGACTCGGCGCCGCGCCTCCTCGCGGCCGCGGGCGCGGCGGGAACTCCGAAGGACAATCCGGCAGCAGCGCGTCGCAGCTCCACGGCGTGAATCGCGCCGCTGGCGGCGAGGAGGAAACAGTGCCCCCGCGAGCAGTGCCTGCGGAACTCGTCGACGCAGTCTGGGCGCAACCTGCGGCGCCTTCCATGGCAAACCGGGATTGCCTGCGCAGTTTGCTCACCACTGCGAGATAGCGCTCAGTGCTCCAGCTCGCGGCCCAGTGTTCGTAGACGCAAAAATACCTCGGCAACGTCCGCGACGTCCTCGGCGGAGCACCAGGCAGCCAACTGCCGCGCGACGGATGCGTCCATGGATTGGACTCTCGTCAGGACAATGGGTTTCTTTGCATGGCGTAGCCTCGTCTTGTGCGTCATTATCTCTCTCTCTCTCTCCCTCTCGCTCTTTCTTCATTAATTTCGTTATTTCCTTCTCTCTCCCTTTCATTTCTCTTTCTTTTTCAGTTATTTTTCTCTCTCTCTCTCTCTCTCTCTCTTTTTTGCTCGTCCGTAATCATATTGCTCAAGACCCCGCTTGAGGGGCCCGGCATTTTTTGGGGTGGGCGGGCGGGGCCATAGCTTCCCTGCCTGGCCCGAGCCTGGCCAAAACTAACAACACATATTTCCCCACATGCTTCGTGGGGTTCTGGTTTTCTTCCCTGCCGCGCCGCACCCGCGACACTCACTCACTCACTCACTCACTCACTCACTCACTTACTCACTCACTCACTCACTCACTCACACACACACACACACACACCTCACTCGTCGTACAGCACAGCACAGCACATCACAGCACAGCTCAGCTCAGCACAGCACACAGCTCAGCTCAGCTCAGCACGCAGCACCGCGCAGCACAGCACAGCACAGCTCAGCTCAGCTCAGCACAGCACAACTCGTGGTTTGCTTCCCCACATGTTTCGTGGGGTTCTGGTTTTCTTCCCTGCCGCGCCGCGCCCGCGTCTCACCTCACCTCACACCTCCCCTCCTCTCTCGTTCTTCCTCCCCTCACTCACACACACACACACACTTCACTCTTCCCCCCCTCGTCACAGCACTGCTCAGCTCAACTCAGCTCAGCACAGCACAGCTCAGCTCAGCTCAGCACAGCTCGGCTCGGCTCAGCTCAGCACAGCTCAGCACAGCCCAGCACGGCTCAGCTCAGCACAGCACACGACAGCTCGTGGCACTTTCTCTACACCACAGGGGGTGCGCAGGGGTTGGTCTATCAGCTCGGCCGCTATCCACGACACTGGCGCAAAGCCTAGCAGGCGTGGCACTGTCTCGACACCAAAGGGGGTGGGCAGGGGGTGGTCTCTCAGCTCGGCCGCTATCCACGACACTGGCGCAAAGCCTAGCAGGCGTGGCACTTTCTCGACACCACAGGGGGTGCGCAGGGGGTGGTCTCTCAGCTCGGCCGCTATCCACGACACTGGCGCAAAGCCTAGCAGGCGTGGCACTTTCGCGACACCACAGGGGGTGCGCAAGGGGTGGTCTCTCAGCTCGGCCGCTATCCACCACTGGGCAAAGCCTGCAGCTTGGCACTTTCTCGACACCAGAGAGGGTGGGCAGGGGGTGGTCTCCGCAGCTCGGCCGCTATCCACGACACTGGCGCAAAGCCTAGCAGGCGTGGCACTTTGTCGACACCACAGGGGGTGCGGAGGGGGTGGTCTCTCAGCCCGGCCGCTATCCACGACACTGGCGCAAAGCCTAGCAAGCGTGGCACTTTCTCGACACCACGGGGGGTGCGGAGGGGGTGGTCTCTCAGCTTGGCCGCTATCCACGACACTGGCGCAAAGCCTAGCAGGCGTTGCACTTTCTCGGCGCCACAGGGGGTGCGGACGGGGTGGTCTCTCAGCTCGGCCGCTACCCACGACACTGGCGCAAAGCCTAGCAGGCGTGGCACTTTCTCGACACCACAGGGGGAGCGGAGGGGGTGGTCTCCCAGCTCGGCCGCTATCCACGACACTGGCGCAAAGCCTAGCAGGCGTGGCACTTTCTCGACACCAACAGGGGGATGCTGCAGGTGTTCTCCCCTCGGGCGCTATCCACGACACTGGGCGCAAAGCCTAGACAGGGGTCACTTTTAAATAGACACCACAGGGGTCGCAGGGGGTGGTCTCCTCAGCCCGCCGCTATCCCCGACACTGGCGCAAAGCTTTGCAGGCGTGGCACTTTCTCGACACCACAGGGGGTGCGCAGGGGGTGGTCTCTCAGCTCGGCCGCTATCCACGACACTGGCGCAAAGGCCAGCAGGCGTGGCACTTTCTCGACACCACAGGGGGTGCGCAGGGGGTGGTCTCTCAGCTCGGCCGCTATCCACGACACTGGCGCAAAGGCTAGCAGGCGTGGCACTTTCTCGACACCACAGGGGATGCGCAGGGGGTGGTCTCTCAGCTCGGCCGCTATCCACGACACTGGCGCAAAGCCTAGCAGGCGTGGCACTTTCTCGACACCACAGGGGGTGCGCAGGGGGTGGTCTCTCAGCTCGGCCGCTATCCACGACACTGGCGCAAAGCCTAGCAGACGTGGCACTTTCTCGACACCACAGGGGTGGGCAGGGGGTGGTCTCTCAGCTCGGCCGCTATCCACGACACTGGCGCAAAAGGCTAGCAGGCGTGGCATTTTCTCGACACCACAGGGGTGGGCAGGGGGCGTCTCTCGGCGGGGGGGCGGTCTCTCAGCTCGGCCGCGAACCACGGCACTGGCGCAAAGCCTAGCAGGCGTGGCACATTCTCGACACCACAAGGGGGTGCGCAGGGGGTGGTCTCCTCAGCTCGGCCGCTATCCACGACACTGGCGCAAAGGCTAGCACGCGTGGCACTTTCTCGACACCACAGGGGGTGCGGAGGGGGTGGTCTCCCAACTCGGCCGCTATCCACGACACTGGCGCAAAGCCTAGCAAGCGTTGCACTTTCTCGACACCACGGGGGGTGCGCAGGGGGTGGTCTCTCAGCTCGGCCGCCATCCACGACACTGTCGCCAAGTCTAGTAGGCGTGGCACTTTCTCGACACCACAGGGGGTGCGCAGGGGGTGGTTTCTCAGCTCGGCCGCTATCCACGACACTGGCGCAAAGCCTAGCAGGCGTGGCGCTGTCTCGACACCAAAGGGGGTGCGGAGGGGGTGGTCTCTCAGCTCGGCCGCTGCCCACGACACTGGCGCAAAGCCTAGCAGGCGCGGCACTTTCTCGACACAACAAGGGGTGGGCAGGGGGTGGTCTCTCAGCTCGGCCGCTATCCACGACACTGGCGCAAAGCCTGGCAGCCGTGGCACTTTCTCGACACCACAGGGGGTGCGCAGGGGGTGGTCTCTCAGCTCGGCCGCTATCCACGACACTGGCGCAAAGCCTAGCAGGCGTGGCACTCTCTCGACACCGCAGGGGGTGGGCAGGGGGTGGTCTCTCAGCTCGGCCGCTATCCACGACACTTGCGCAAAGCCTAGCAGGCGTGGCGCTTTCTCGACACCACAGGGGGTGCGCAGGGGGTGGTCTCTCAGCTCGTCCGCTATCCACGACACTGGCGCAAAAAGGCTAGCAGGCGTGGCACTTTCTCGACGCCACAGGGGTCGTCCAGGGGTGGTCCCTCAGCTCGGCCGCTATCCCCACGACACTGCTCAAAGCTAGCAGGCGTGGCACTTTCTCCACACCACAAGGTGTGCGGAGGGGGTGGTCCTCTCAGCTCGGCCGCTATCCCCGGCACTGGCGCAAAGCCTAGCAGGGCGTTGGCAAACTGTCTCCACCACAGGGGGTTGGGCAGGGGGGGGGTCCCTCTCAGCTCGGCGCTATCCACGACCTGGCGCAAAGCCTAGCAGGCGTGGCACTTTCTCGACGCCACAGGGGGTGCGGAGGGGGTGGTCCCTCAGCTCGGCCGCTATCCACGGCACTGGCGCAAAGCCTAGCAGGCGTGGCACTTTCTCGACGCCACAGGGGGTGCGCAGGGGGTGGTCTCCCAGCTCGGCCGCTATCCACGACACTGGCGCAAAGCCTAGCAGGCGTGAAACTGTCTCGGCACCAAAGGGAGTGGGCAGGGGGTGGTCTCTCAGCTCGGCCGCTATCCACGACACTGGCGCAAAGTCTAGCAGGCGTGGCACTTTCTCGACACCACAGGGGGTGGACAGGGGGTGGTCTCTCAGCTCGGCCGCTATCCACGACACTGGCGCAAGGCTAGCACGCGTGGCACTTTCTCGACACCACAGGGGGTGCGGAAGGGGTGGTCTCCCAACTCGGCCGCAACCCACGACAAGTGCGCAAAGCCTAGCAGGCGTGGCACTTTCTCGACACCACAGGGGGTGGGCAGGGGGTGGTCTCTCAGCTCGGCCGCTATCCACGACACTGGCGCAAAGCCTAGCAGGCGTGGCACTTTCTCGACACCACAGGGGGTGCGCAGGGGGTGGTCTCTCAGCTCGGCCGCTATCCACGACACTAGCAGCGACAAAAGCTCTCAGCAGCTGGCGCAAAGCCTAGCAGGCGTGGCACTTTCTCGACACCACAGGGGTGCGCAGGGGGTGGTCTCTCAGCTCGGCCGCTATCCACGACACTGGCGCAAAGCCTAGCAGCCGTGGCACTTTCTCGACACCACAAGGGGGTGCGCAGGGGGTGGTCTCTCAGCTCGGCCGCTATCCACGACACTGGCGCAAAGCCTAGCAGGCGTGGCACTTTCTCGACACCACAAGGGGGTGCGCAGGGGGTGGTCTCTCAGCTCGGCCGCTATCCACGACACTGGCGCAAAGCCTAGCAGGCGTGGCACTTCTCGACACCAAAGGGGGTGGGCAGGGGGTGGTCTCTCAGCTCGGCCGCTATCCACGACACTGGCGCAAAGCCTAGCAGGCGTGGCACTTTCTCGACACCACAGGGGGTGCGCAGGGGGTGGTCTCTCAGCGCGGCCGCTATCCACGACACTGGCGCAAAGCCTAGCAGGCGTGGCACTTTCTCGACACCACAGGGGGTGCGCAGGGGGTGGTCTCTCAGCTCGGCCGCTATCCACGACACTGGCGCAAAGCCTAGCAGGCGTGGCACTTTCTCGACACCAAATGGGGTGGGCAGGGGGTGGTCTCTCAGCTCGGCCGCTATCAACGACATCGGCGCAAAGCCTAGCAGACGTGGCACTGTCTCGACACCACAGGGGGTTGGCAGGGGGTGGTCTCTCAGCTCGGCCGCTATCCACGACACTGGCGCAAAGGCTAGCAGGCGTGGCACTTTCTCGACACCACAGGGGGTGCGGAGGGGGTGGTCTCTCAGCTCGGCCGCTATCCACGAAACTGGCGCAAAGCATAGCAAGCGTGGCACTTTCTCGACACCACAGGGGGTGCGCAGGGGGTGGTCTCTCAGCTCGGTCGCTACCCACGACACTGTCGCAAAGCCTAGTAGGCGTGGCACCTTCTCGACGCCACAGGGGGTGCGCAGGGGGTGGTCTCTCGGCTCGGCCGCTATCCACGACACTGGCGCAAAGCCTAGCAGGCATGGCACTCTTTCGACACCAAAGGGAGTAGGGGGTGGTCTCTCAGCGAGGGCTCACAACGCAGGATTGCGCATACACATATATATAAATATATATACACATACATACATACATACATATATAGATATACACACATACATAAGCAAACACATAAGATTTAAATTAAGTATGTAGGGTTCCTCGGCAGCGTAATTTAAGACTGCTCGCTCCGATCTTCCTGCTCGCAGTTCAACACGTATACCCCAACCTGCCACGTGCATGTAGGGCATATTCCTTACCTGCCACGCGCACTTAGGGCAGCCCCTGCAACAAGGGAAAAGAGGACCAATGGAAGGGGAGCGAGAATGATATATCACAAGAAGTTTGGTTTCAGCTCCTTTGGCCCCCCTGCGTTTGTCAGGCAAAACGGCATGGAGTCTTCCACCACCCCCTCCATCTCGTTCCTCCTCCGCCCCCTCCTCCTCCCCCTCCTCCTTATCAATTGGAGCCTCTCTCAATCTCTCGGTTCCCCTTTCTCCTCCCTCTTCCTTCTCATCCGCCTCCCGTTCCTCTTCCTCTTCCTCTGCTTCCTCCTCCTATCCCTGCTCCTCCTCCTCGTCCTCTTCCTCATTCTCCTCCTTCTCCTCCTCCTTCTCCTCCTCGTCCCTCCTCCTCCTCCTCCTCCTCCTCCTCCTCCTCCTCCTCCTACCAATGAAAATCCATCGGCGGTGCGTGATCAAGCAAAACCAACCTGGGGGGAAACAAGTAATCCTGGGGAACTTCTGGGGTGCGGGGTGACAGGGGGAGGGAAGGGGAGGGAGGGGAAGTCCCTCAGGATTGCGTTGCCTGCTTTTGTTGTGCCTTTTATTGGTCCGATGGTTGTGGTTGATGCAGCTCCATAGAGGGGATTCTGAATATGATAATGCGGAGGAGGGGGAGGAGGAAGAGAACGGGGGAAGGGGGAGGCCGAGGTGAAGGACGGCGACGACGGCGACGACGGTGGCATAGAGGGGCATCCACAAATTGATGCCCCTCCCTCCCGCCTGGGTTCCTTAGTAGGGATTCCGCGGGAACGGTTCCCTATTCAGGATTCCGTAGCCAAGGCCCCCCACTCAGGATTCATCAGTACATATTCCGCATTACGGATTGCAGAGCGAAGGTTTCTTGCTAAAAATCCCTTAATGCAAGGGTTCCTGACTACGTGATCCCCACTCAAGATTCCTTAGCTGGGGTTCCTTAGTACATCCCCTCGTTGACGATTCCTTGGTACATATTCTTTTATGAAGATTTCTTTAAACATATTCCATATGAAGGATTACTTCCTGACGGCATATGTATTCATCATTACCCAACAAAAACTCCTTACTACGAAATCACCCGGAACTGTTCCATATTATGGACTCCTGTGTAAAGATTTCTGATCAAGAATTCCTTAATCCAGATACCGATGTATGGCTTCCTCAATAAAGTCTCCGTATCACGGGCTCCTTCGTAAGAATGTTCCTCACTAAGGATTCATTAGTTAACTACTCCGTGTTAAGGGTTCCTCCGTAAATGCTCAGTCTTAAAAATTTGTCCGCAAATATTGCGTACTCAAGGGTTCCCTGATACAGACCCACTAGTAAGGATTCCTGAGACAAGAATATGTTTGAACGGTGTCGTCATACAGACTCTTGCGCATATTCCTTAGTAGTGGCCCCGCGATGAAGATTCCTGTGTAAGACCCTCAATAAGGATTCCTGTGTAAAGATCCAAGATTAAGGAAGGGTTCCTGTGAACATTGTCCTTGTTACGACTTCCAGCATAATAACTCTTTTTTCTGGATTCACGATCCAGGATTCCTCATGAAGGATTCCTTAGCGCAGATTCCATAGTCAGGATTTCTTCGTACATGTGCTTTATTAAGAAGTCCTTAGTGCACACTCCTTATTAAGAGCTTCTCCGCAAACATCAATTTGAAAACGATGTATTCCTAAAGGTTCATCACGGCGGATTCTTTCGTGAAGACTCCTCCCTGCGGGCTCCCGAGTAGAATGTTCATTCTGGCAGATTCATCCGTCGAGATTCCTTCTTCAAGATTCCTTAGTACAGATTCCGTATTCCGTACTCCTTCGTGGAGGTTCATGATCAAGGTTCTCATTTTTGAAAAAGGTTTCCTTAATACACACTCCTTCGGGAGGATTCCTTCGTACATACTTCGTATTCAAGACTTCTTAAGACAGATTCCTCATTCGGGATCCTACACTACAGATTCCATATTCAGGACTCGCTCGCAACTATTACTTAGTGAGGGCTCCTTAGTACAGGTTCCTCACCAAGAATTCTCCAAAGCATGTACCTCCGAAAGGGTTCGTTGGCAAAGCTTCCTTATTCAGGATTCCTCCGTGAAAATTCCATCTTCAGGATTCATTAGTACATATTACTGTTGACCGATCTTAGTACAGATTTCTTACTAAGGAGTCCTTCTTGCAGATTCCTGATTAAGAAACCCTTCGTGATGATTTCTCATTAAATACTCCTTAGTACAGGTTCTTTAGGTACATATTCCTTATTATGGATTCTGTCGGGGGGGCACTCAGGAGTTATTCCTTCAAAACACCAGGGGCCCGAATGAACTTCCACCCTATGAATTAGCAGGCGGCGGTCCAGGAACAAGAAACACGCGGTAGAACCAGATGGGATGACCGGGCGGGCAGACCCTGGTGGGCGGGTCGGGAGGGCGTGCCCAGGCGGCAAGGTTGAGCAGGCGGGTTGCTGAAGTGTGAGTCCTGCATGAATCGCGAGGAAGTCTCGAGCGATAGCGCGATTCCGAAGTAATTCATGAGACAAGCTAAAGCGAGAGCTGATTCCTGAATGTCAACGGCGCGGCGTCTGAATAGGTTGCGAGGTGCTGCGCGAGAGCAGGATTCCTGCATGCATTGTGATGAAGTCCCCGTGTGAGAGCGCGAAATCGGAATAAAGTGTGGAGAAGTATCAGGCGGAGGCCGTTGTTGTTGTAATTAGTTCGGGAGCGAGGGCGCCAGTTTGACCCTCAAGACTCTCCTGGATGAGGGCACTTCAAATGGAAAAATACGATGTGCGCCACAAGGGGGAAATCAACAATAATGATGTTTCCATGGTGACAGCTAGATAGCGGCAGATACAACAGCAGCAACAACAACAACCACGAAGACAACAACAGCAACAACAACACTGATGATGATGCTGATGATGGTGATGGTGATGAGGATGACGGCGAATGCGATGATTGATGATGGGTAGGATGCTGCTGCTGTTGCTGTTGCTGATGATGACGACGACGATGATGTTAAGGATCTTGGTGATGGCGATGGTGATGACAATAGTAATGATGATAACGATGTTGATGGTCATGTTGATGAATATGGTGACGATGATGGCGATGATGAGGGTGATGATGACGGTGATGTTGATGGCGATGATGTTGTTGATGCTAATGATGACGACGCTGACGATGGCGATGACGACGACAATGACGATGACGATGACGATGATGAATGAGGATGATGATGGTGATGGTGATGATGCTGCTGCTGATGATAATGATAATGCTGATCATGATGATGATGATGATGATGATGATGATGATGATGATGATGATGATGATGATGAGGAGGATGAGGAGGAGGAGGAGGAGGAGGAGGATGATGATGATGATGATGCGGTGGTGGAGGAGGAGGAGGAGGAGGAGGAGGACGAGGTGGAGGAGAAGGAGCAGAACGGTGATGAGGAGGAGCGGGAGCAGGAGGAGCAGCCCCTGCGCTGCCGGCTCACTTCTTGCCGCCGTCGCCCATGGCCCTGTGGCGGCCCGTGGTCTTCGTGTGCTGGCCGCGCACGCGGATGCCCCAGTAGTGCCGGATGCCCCTGTGGAGGCGCACGCGCTTCATCCGCTCCAGGTCCTCCCGGAGTGCCTGGTCGAGGAAGTTCGCGTACTTCTGCGAGGTCTTGCCGTCCTTCACGTCCTGCCAGGGGGGGGGGGGGCAGCACCGGCGCGCACGCGCAGCTCCCGGCAAAGGGGCCTCCCAGCTGGGGCCGCGGGAGGGCCGCCAATGCATCGACGACGCACCGGCGACGTCCGCGCGATGCCCTCGGCGCCGTCGGCGCGGGGAGAGTCGGGCTCCACACCGAGCCGCAGCGGCGATGCGGCGCGGCACTGCGGCCCCACCCGTGGCCCGATGGTGGCTGCCCAGATCGGTGCATACGACCTGCTGAGCCTAAGTAGCTTTGGGGGGTTGACGATCTGAGGAGGAGGAGGAGGAGGAGGAGGAGGAGGAGGAGGGCTGAGCCCACTTAGCCGAGTTATCGACCCCTCCTAAGCTACTTAGGGCACTTGTGACCCACTTGTAGGCCAGGTTGGGCCAGATACAACCCACCTTGGCATCCACTCTTGTACCCCCCCTATCCACTTGGGAGCCCCCACGGTCATCCCAGTGGCTGCCCCACCCGTACCCGATGGTGTACGACCTGCTGGCCCTGCCAGGGCGGCACGCGCACCGGCCCCGCACAGGGCGGGCCCACCAGGGGCCGGCGCGCACGTGCAGAGAGGTCGGCGTGCTGCCAGAGGGCGCTGGGGCAAGAGGGAGCGAAGGGGCCCTTCGGGCCGCGGGAGGCCTCGGCCACGCAGAAGCTCCCCGACCTGGATTGAAGTCGGGCCTGTCCCTCTACAGGGAGAATATTCAAACATGGTCAACAAAAATACTCCGGGGACGATTCTTCCACACATTTCAAATCATATGTGTTGGAAGTGTCGAGTCTTTCGCCCGAAATCCCCCCCGGAGGGGGACAGGCCCGACCCAAACCTCGATCTCAGGGGCGCTCCGGAGCCCGAAGGGGTCCGTATCTCCACGTCTCGGCTCCTCTCGCACGCCTTGGCTGCACTAGCGCGAGCGCCCGAGGAGGAACGAAAGGGCTGGGCTGGCCACGGAGAGCGTCGGCCACGAAGAGGCGCCCCGACCGAGAGCCTCGGCTTCGGTCGGGCCTGCCCCCCATACAGGGGGATTTTCAACGAAAAATAGAAAGTACAAAAAAGATAGTCAACAAATCGTCCAAAAATAGTCTGGGGACTATTTTTGGAGTATTGTTTGCCCTTTTTGCGGTATTTTTTAAATTCTTTGTTTAAATTATTTTTCGTTGAAAATCCCCCTGTAGGGGGGCACGCCCCACATAAACCTAGATCTAAGGCACGGCCCGAAAACCAAAGGCTCCCCCTCGGCCTGAAGTGGTCCTCCTCCCCCAGATCCTGGCGTCATGTTGTTTTCGCGCAGCGCGGACCCCTGGAGGCCTCGACACTCCCCAGGACTGGCTCATCATCCTGGGTCATCTTTGGACGGCCCCAGTTGGCGGCGCGCAGAGGGGGTGGGGGGAGGGGGGAGGGCTTCTAAGAAGCATGGGTGCTTCTAAGACTTTCTAAGAAGCCCTCCCCCTCCCCCCACCCCCCTCTGCGCGTGGCTGACCCAGGGCCAGTAAACGGCTCCTGTCGAGCGTTGGCAGAACTAGGTTTCGTGGGACTGGGTTTGGTGATGTGTACTGGGGGACGCCCCCCCCCCCCCGCCCCGTTCCACGGACCGCAACTGCCGCCACCCGAAAAACACCAACCACCGCAGACCTGGTTCAGTGACTCCGGCCAATTTGGGGGCTCCGGGGACGTACTACTAACCGGGTGCCCTGACCTGGGGTCCTGGCTATACTCATGTTGTTCCCATCCTACTTGAGGACCGCATCCCAGAAATAATTTCGAGCACCCAGAAAAGTGTCAAAAGAGTGTCGAAACAGTGTCGGGCGAATCTCCCAGGGCCCGACACGTGAAAACCCTCGAGTTTCGGCATTTTCTTCTGGTGCTCGACATTCTTTCTGGTGATCAAGGCTAAAGAGGTACCCGATCGTGAAGGCAGAAAGTACAGAACTCCTTCCGACATTATTAGCGACACCCCTCGAGAGAACGTCTGGGGTCAGCGACGTCACTGAGGGGTGCTGTTTGCACGATCCTTCTGCCGGTTGAGCATCCACGCCGGGATCTTGAACTGCAGCGGGCTGCTGGCGACCGCCACGATCTTGTTCACCTCAGAGCGCGCAGGCAAGAACGGGCCCTGCAGGGAAACCCGACCTCTGAGCCGGCTCGGGGGGCCGAGGTGGCCCAGCACTGATTCCCTCCAGCACTGAAGGGGGGAAGACAGAGACCCCCTCGTCTTTACGGCTGGACGCGGCTCGCAAAACTCGTCATACTCGTCCTGGGGAGAGATGTTCAACGAATTTGCCCTCGCATGCCCCCCTGTTGACAGACTTTCTCTGGGCTGATCCAGCTCTGAAGAAACCCACAGGCACCAATACCGCTGCTCCCCGAACCTCTCCTGGGACGCGTTCTGACCAGAATTCCGCGGCGAATCCAGCGATGGCGACGCGGGCCTCCCGGGATGCCCAAGAAGGCGAAAACGAGGGAAGGGCGGCAGTGTGGGTGCCTGCTCCTCCTCTGAAGCTCAGAACCCCCGCCCGCCTCCACATGGGACCTGGGTCCCAGGAAAGGGGGGGTGGGGGGGCGTCCCCCGGGGGCGGGCGCTCTTCCTGGATGCCAGGGCTCGGCTCTAAGCGGCCCCGGGGCCGTGGAGGGCGAAGACCTCGGGGCGTTCGATGCCGCTGCTCGCCGAACCTATCCCGGGGTGCGTTCTGCAAGGGTGCCTAACGAACTTCGCGCTCAGCGCTGCGCGCTGCGCGAAGAACTTCGCGCTCTCGCGCCGCCACCCTGGGGAGACGAAGAGGATGGGGGGCAATCGGAGCCGAGCCGCGAAGCGAGAAGCGCGAACAGCTTCGCGTCCTCGAGGGTGTCCTTGGTTCTGACAAGCACTTCGAGAGGAGCATCCGGCCGTGGTGACGATGGCCTCCCAGGAGGCCCCCCACAAAAAAATTGCCAGAGCGAGGGAAGGGGTAGCAGAGTAGCGCTATACCCCTCCTCCTCCTCCTCCTCCTCCTCCTCCTCCTGCTCCTGCTCCTCCTCCTCCTCCCCCCCATCCTCCTCCTCCTCCTCCTCCTCCTCCTCCTCCTCCTCCTCCTCCTCCTCCTCCCCTCCTCCTCCTCCTCCCTCCTCCTCCCTCCTCCTCCTCCCCTCCTCCTCCCCCTCCTCCTCCTTCCCCTCCTCCTCTCCTCCTCCTCCTTCCTCCTCCTCCTCCTCCTCTCCTCCTCCTCCTCCCCTCCCGCTCAACCCCCTACTTCTCCTCCTCCTTCTCCTCCTCGCCCTCAACCCCTACTCCTCCCCCTCCTCCTCCTCCTCCTCCTCCTCCTCGTTTCTCCTCCTCCTCCTCTCCTCCATCTCCTCCTCCTCCTCCTCCTCCTCCTCCTCCTCCTCCTCCTCCTACGCCACTCTTTCTCTTTATACTTAATGTATGCCTGTCGCACCCCGAAACCAGTTTTTAGACTGGACCGGTCGTTTCGCCTCATACTTCCTAACAATTTATGGTTCTGAAGCTTAAAACTTGACAGAAGCTTTACAGATGAAGGGCGGGCCTTTTTCAAAATGTGGTTATCGCTTTAGCGCGGCGGACAGTCGTTTTCAAAATGTGCAAGAGCTTCACGGATTGAGGGCGGGCCGTTTTCAAAACGTGGCTCTCGCCTTAGCGCCAAGCACTTTCGTCTTACAAAAATGGCAGCAGTTTCACAGATTGAGGGCGGTTCCTTTTCAACATGTATCTCTCTCCTTGGCGCGGCGCACATTCGATTTAAACAGTTGTAAAGGGTTTCAACGACTAAGGGCGGTTCCTTTTCAAAATGTGGTTCTCGCCTTAGCGCCGCGCACATTCGTCTACGAACATTTGACGAGTTTCGCGGATTCGCATCATCAACGTCGCAGACATGGTGTTCCAGAAGGATTCAGGATTTTTCAGGTGCAACAAGCTTGTTCTGTGTTTTGAAGTCCTAAGAATGGCGTTCTGGCACGATCCAAGATCGTCAAGACGCAACAGTCAGGTTGATCCGTGGCGTTGGAATCCCGAGAACAATGTTTGGGCATGCTTCAGGGTCTTCAAACGGGTGTCTTCCAACGAGGCAGTTCCATCAATGGAAATGAACCGTTGTGGGGGCCTATGAAAAGGGAGCTTGGAAGGAGGGTTTACTCCAACATCGTTGATGACTCTTGGGTTTACACTGGTCCTCCTCCTCCTCCTCCTCCTCCTCCTCCTCCTCCTCCTCCTCCTCCTCCTCCTCCTCCTCCTCCTCCTCCCCCTCCCCCTCCTCCTCCACTCCTCCTCTTGAAAGGCCCCTCCGCGGCCACGGCGCACCTCGTCGGTCGTGAGCTCGCCGGCGCGCTTGTTGAGGTCGATGTCGCACTTCTTGCAGATGATGTTCGAGAAGCGGCGGCCGAGGCCGCGGATGGCCGTGAGCGCGTACATCACCTTCGAGGGGCAAGGTTGGAGGAAGAAAATCCGAGGCGAGCGAGGGGGGGAAATGGGAAGGAGAAGGCTTCCTCAGAAGGGGGCGGGGGCTTCTCAGAAGCCCTCGCGCAATCTGAGAAATGTTGTTTCTGTCTTCGGGGAAGGCTTAGAACACTTCGCGGAAGGCCAGGGGACTTTCGAACCTTCTGAAAAGGCCTTCTCCTTCTCACTTCACCCCCGCGCTCGCCCCCGACAAACAACTGCATACCCGTAAACTTTTGACAGTCCGTGCGGATTTCTGGGATCTGCGCTGGACCCCCCCTCCCTGGCGCGCGGAGCGCGCCACGGGCGGCGCCGGAGGCGCCGACGGGTGGGGGGTGGGGGGGAGGCGCAGATCCAAGACCTCCGCGCGGAGCGCCAGAAGTTCATGCTTCTGGCGCTGTTCCTTCTTCGAAAGGGTCGGGGGCGACGGCCGAGTTTTCGGACCTCGAGCTCCGAGGCTGTGCTTGATGTCGGGCGAACCTCTCGAGGCAGGGCTGGGCCTCTCGAGGGCCCCCCCATCCCTTGCCGCCGCGGCGGGAGAGTGCGCCTCTCGAGGTGCTGGTCGGCACGTGCCGCGGGAGAGTGGGCCTCTCGAGGTGCCGGTCAGCACATCCCCCCCAGCGTTGCCCCTGGACCTTCTGCCGCCCGTCCACGTTGGTGTTACACATGCGCAGGATGCGCGGCTGTTGCCAGGAAGGCGTCCCTGGCCCAGGGTGCCCCACAGGAGTCTCGTGAGGGGCCCACCCAGGACCCCTCGCTTCGTAAAAACATGGCGGCGCAGGGCTTCTGCGTGGCCGCGCGCACCAGGGGGGTCATATTAGGGGGAGGGGAAGGCTACTTCGAAGGAGGCTGCTTCTTAGCAGGCGCCGGCCCCACATCCACAGACGAGGCCCGCGCCTTCCGATGGGCAAGGGGGGTGGTTCTAAGAAGCCTTCTCCCCCCCACATACCCCCTTCACCAACCATGTGACGTCGACATGTTTCCGCTACGCGGTCCCTGGAAGTCCCGACCTTTCCCCCGGGAGAAGCTTTTCATCCTGACTAGTTATTGGACTGTCCCTGGGCCCAGCGAGGGCCCCAGGGAAGAATGGCGAAAAACCTTGCGTCGTGATTTTCTTATACGGCGCAATCAGCGCCGCCGAACCCTAAACCTTCCTCGCAATGTGACAAAGCGGCGGCGGAAGGGTTCTGCACGTTTTCGGCCTCCTGTTAGGAGGCATCTACTGGGAGGTCTTCGCCGGAATGACAAAGGAAGATTAAGGCCCATTGGGGGGCTGCTACGCCAAGTTAGGCCGCGGATCAAGCGGGATCTAACTCGGGGGCGGCCAAGAGGGGGGCGTCCAAGAGGAGGGGTGCAAATCATGGCCGGCGGCACGTGCGCGACCCAGGGGGGGGGGCAGGCACGTATTGAAATAAGAAGAAGCGCCATGAAATCTGGGGAGATACCTTGGCCCCCACCATGATATCCAGCCCCCCCTAGTCAGCACCTCCCCTCTTTGCCGCCCCCGACTGACGGGATTAAGCCCGATCAGGCGGGGTTCAGCCGGACGCTGCTGGACTAAGCCAGAGTAAGCCGGAAATCGGACCAGGGCGAAGTCAGAGTTTCACCTCCCAAGAATTGCCTCCGAACTCCTGGGGCCCTCGCCGGGCCCGGGGGCCGTTCCACGAAAACGGCCCGGGACGGAAAGCGGCATCCCGGGGCGTCCACACCTCGGGGGGTCGGCATCTTTCCTCAGAATCAGTCCGTGAGGGTCCAGGGGCCCGAGCCAAAGCTAAATCTCACATTGCTGAAACAATTGGCGCCAGGATCTCAGGATCGGGGGGCTTTGGGCCAGGGACGCCCTTTGGCAACCCCCGGGATGTGCTGGAAGTTCTGGGACTGAAACTGCACCGACATGTCGCCGCTGCCTGCTCAAGCGCGCTCCCGGGGGGATCCCTGGCCTCGGGGCGTGATGTTTCCAGCCGGGTGGACTTTGAGCCAAAATCGCTGAGGATCGTTTTGTACATCGACACCTAAGATTAATCATAAAGGCCGGATCGACATATCCCATGGCGCGGGAGAGTTCAAAAGAGGAGTGGGCCGTGGAGGTCTCGAACAGATCTCGCCGCAGAGGGGCGTAACCCTCTAGCTCGCGCAGCGCGCATGCATCAGGCTCGGAGCGCCAGTGGTGGGCGAGGCGAATCGCTGAGGGTGAGGATGAGGATGCAAGACTTGTTCCTTGCTCGTCGGCCCTGCACCTGCAGGGATTGCACTGCCAGCCGCGCTTCGTTTGTTTCTCCAGGAAAAAACATCCACGGAGCACCATGTGGCAGAGAAAGGGGGAGGAGAAGGAGGGGGAGAGGGAGAGTTTGGGTGGCCCAGCAGGGGGTCCAGCTGCAAGGGGGCTAATCTGACATATTCGGGGCACTTGTATTGCAAATGTACTGCGTCGGAGAATTGTATCGCATTGTATTGCAATTAACGCATTCCACACACACAAATCCAGCAATACATTGGCGCCCCGGGATGCACTGCACGCCCAGAATGTACTGCAACCCCATAGATCTATATTGCACCAAATCTATCGTACCACCCCCTTGTCATTGGACTCCCTCTTGGGTCAACCCAAGGGAGGGGGGACGGGGGGAACTTGCAAATAATCAGTCCGGCGCGCCCGGCCGCGCCGCGAACCGCAGCAGCCGCGCCCCGCCTCACACGGCTCCTGCGGCAGCCGCAGCGCTTCGCTGCGCCACCCGCACGCTGCAGGACGCGGCGATGCTTCCCCGCATCTTCGGCGCGGCAATGCAGCGCCACGGCCGCAGCTGCAGGAAGCATGAAGTCGGGCGTGTCCCCCTACAGGGGGACCTTGGGCGAAAAATCCAAAAATACCTTAAAACAATGCCCCCCGGATGCTCAAAGATAGTCAAAAAATCCCCCCCGACTATGTTTCACTACTTTTGAATGTTACCCATGCAGAGGGGCACGCCCGACTTACAGGAAACACCGCGCAGCGCCCCAGGCGCCGCGCTCGCCCGCTCCCCGCCCCCGAAATAGTCTGGGGGCGACTTTCTGACTATTGTTGAGCATTTGGGGGGGTATGTTTAAGTCGGGCCTGTCCCCCTACAGGGGGATTTTCGAAGAACAAATAAAATACAAAAAATACACCCACAAGATAAACAAATACTCAAATATTAGCCTGGCGAAGGACCCAACCATATGCAGTTGTGAATACCGCAATTGTGAATACCACTTTGCCCGCGCTCCCTATGTGGCCACAGCTTCCCGCCGGAACCCGACATGCTCAGGAACACGTTCGCGGCCGTCTTCGCGGGCGCCGACGACGACACGGACGGCGTCCCTCTGACCGAGGAGCAACAGCAGAAGAGGGCTTTGAGAGCCATGAGGGAGGAGGTGGCGTTGCACGTCGATACGGCGGAGTACTACGCCCAGGCGCGGTTGTTTAAGCAATATATATATATATATATATATATATATATATATGGGGCCACGATCCTCGTGAGGGGTGTGCCGAAATGGCCCATGCGAACCCTGCCACTGGGGCCTTCGGTGGAGCTCCCTATGGGGCCACTATCCTCGTGAGGGGTGTGCCGAAATGGCCCGAGGCCGCCATGCGAACCCTGTCACTGGGGGCCTTCGGTGGAGCTCCCTATGGGGCCACGATCCTCGTGAGGGGTGTGCCGAAATGGCCCGAGGCCGCCATGCGAACGCTGCCACTGGGGCCTTCGGTGGAGCTCCCTATGGGGCCACGATCCTCGTGAGGGGTGTGCCGAACTGCACCGAGGCCGCCATGCGAACGCTGCCACTGGGGCCTTCGGTGGAGCTCCCTGTAGGGCCACGATCCTTGTGAGAGGTGTGCCGAAATGGCCCGAGGCCGCCATGCGAACCCTGTCACTGGGGGCCTTCGGTGGAGCTCCCTATGGGGCCACGATCCTCGTGAGGGGTGTGCCGACATGGCCCGAGGCAGCCATGCGAACGCTGCCACTGGGGCCTTCGGTGGAGCTCCCTATGGGGCTACGAAGCGCTGTACTGGGTGGGTGAAACGCAGGGAAGAGGGGGAGGAGGGAGGAGTGGGAGGAGGAGTGGGAGGAGGAGGGGGAGGAGGAGAGGAGAGGAGGAGAACGCGGGGACCGTCTCTTCAAAGCGAGGACCCAACACCACAGGATGGTTGGGAACTAGTCCCCAGGCTTTTTGTTTTTGCATGTTGTTTTGATATTTTTTTGTATTTTTTCTCTTTCGTCGACAATCCCCCTGTAGGGGGACACGACCGACTTAAGGCTATGTTTTGAATATGTTTCCCCTTGCAGGGGGACACGCCCGACTTCAAGGAGTCACCGCGCAGCGCCCCAGGGCGCCGCGCGCTCGCCCGCGCCCCGCCCCCCCGGGCGCAGACCCCCGCCCTGGCTGCCCGCCGCCCCCGCGGCACGCCGCGGGGAGGCGCCGAGCAGAAGCCAGGGCGAGGCTAACGAAGGGGCCCCAGGACACACACACACACACACACACACACACACACACACACACACATATATATATATATATATAATACACACAAGTAAGAATATTCCCCATATTTTCCCGTACTTCCTGGGTCTCTGTCTTCCCCCCACTTCCCATATTGACCAGACCCCCGCCCTGGCTGCACGCCGCTCCCGCGGACGCAGCGGGGAAACGCTCAGAAGCAGCCAGGGCGAGGATAATGAAGGGGCCCCAGGACGCACAATTACGTGCACACAAATAAAAATATTCCCCATATTGTCCCATATTTTCTGGGTCTTTGTCTCCCCCCCACTTCCCATATTTTCCCATATTTTTATAGGAAATCGGCGATTCATTGTGTCTGTGTGTTTTTTGTCCTCCTGAGAGAACATCGGGTCAGGATAAATCGAGAATCTTTGAGATCCGGCGGCTCTGAAGGCTGTCTCGGGAGCTGCGGTCTCCTCAGCGCGTCCTGGGAGGCTCCGAGAGCGTCCCGGATCTCTCTGGCGTGAACTTGCCCTCGTCCTAGCCCCGTCCGAAGCGCTGCCCCTGAGGTCCTGGCGTCGCACTCTTGTTCGCAGCGGACGCTGCTGCATTGCGCCGGGCCGGGTGGCCCTCACGGCTCGATCCGGCCCGAATGATGGCTCAGAGAGAGGGGGCCCAGTCTCTGGCCAGGCTCTCTCCTGCTGCAGATTCCTCGTGTGCCGTCGGGTGTCAGGGTCCGCTGCCCCGTCGTGCTTCGTCGCCCGGTGCAGTGCAAGTTCGGGACTCCCCCTCAAAGCCCCCCACTCGCCATCGCTCGGACGCCCATTCACTGCGCTTTTTTCGGTTTCGTGCGTGGTTTTCCAAATGATCAAGGATGCTCCTCGATGGTCCTCGCCGAAGGAGAAATGCACACGTCGGAGCGATGCCAAGACTATGCGGGGCGGGAAGGTGGGAAAAGCTCGTGGCGTCGACGCCTGGGGGCCCAGAGATTGATCAGAACAGCCAGAAACTGCATAACCACAAACTCGCGTCGCTCCGCGCGGATTTCGTGGATCTGCGCTGGACCCCCCTTCCCGCCACAGCCAGTATAGCGCTTCGTGGCCCCATAGGGAGCTCCACAGAAAGACCCCAGTGGCACCGCCCGCATGCGTCGTCCACCACCCAGTATTGCATGTCGCGGCCCCATTGATTGGGAGATCCACCAAGCCCCAGGGGCACCGCCCGCATGCGTCCTCCCCACCTGGTACAGCGTTTCGTGGCACCGTAGGGAGCTCCAGTGGCCCGCCCGCATGCGACCTCCCCCACCCAGTGCAGCGCTTCGTGGGCCCATAGGGAGCTCCACCGAAGGCCCCACTGGTACCGCCCGCATGGGTCCCCGCCTCCAGTGGCGCCGTAGGGAGTTCCACCGAAGGTTCTCGTGGCACCGCCCGCATGTGTCGGCCACCACCCAGTGCAGCGTTTCGTTGCCCCACAGGGAGCTCCACAGAAAGACCCCAGCGGCACCGCCCGCATGCGTTTCCCCCAACCAGTACAGCGTTTCGTGGCCTCATCGGGAGTTCCGGCGAGGGGCACCGCCCGCAGGCGTCAGCCACACCCAGGACAGCGTTTCGTGGCCCCTAGGGAGCCCCACCGAAGGCTCCAGAGCCACCGCCCGCATGCGTCCCCCCGCCCATTACGGCACGTCCCTCACGCGTTTCGTGGCCACATAGGGAGCTCCACCGAAAGCGGCACCCACAACGCGGTACTCACAATTGCATCTGGTTGGGTCCTTCGCCAGGAAATTGTTCTCCCTGGGAGGCGCGGCGTCGTGGGCCCTCCCTCCCCCCGCTTCTGTCCTGCATGGGCTTCAACTGGAAGTTGTCCGTGAAGAGGGGGTTCCACTTGGTGTCCTCGGTGGGGTCGGGGCGGTGCGGGGAGGCAGGCGGACGAGGAACGGGAACTTTGGAAAGAATGACGAGAGGACGGCAGATCGGAGGAGGGAGGAGGATTGGGTCATGAGGGATGCATGACACGAGCTGCAAACAAAACAGCAACTAGAACAGATGAGTGAGGCAGAGGATGGCCGAAGCCGGACGAGGATAGGAAGGACGATCGGGATGATGAGAAGGAGGATTCAAAAGACAGATGTGGAGCAGGAGGAATAGTAACGGATGGAGGAGGAGGGCGAGGGTCAAAAAACATGGAATGGAGAAGAGAGCAGGGAGGCGGGATGATGGAGCATCAAGGATCGAGGAGGGAGCAGGGGGGGTGGTGGAGAAGGACACGAGGGCGGACTCGGAGGATGATGTGGACAAGACGCCGGTGCGGGCGAGGTGGAGAGCAGATGATCGGAAGGGGCACGGGGGATGAAAGGATGGAGGACTAGATTTAGGTCGGGCCTGTCCCCCTACAGGAAGATCTTCGACGACACATTAAAAGAATACACCAACAATACCCCCAAAAGGCAAAAAATACTCCAAAAATAGTCCCCAGACTATTTTTGTATTATGTTTTGACTATTTCTGGGGTATCTTTTATTTTTCGTCGAAAATATCCCTGTAGGGGGACACGCCCGACATAAGACTAGATGGAGAAATGTCGAGGTGAGGGCATCGGGGAGCAGGAAGCTGCGGTCGACCGGGAGCGCGTTGACGATGGCAGTGCGCTCGGCTCGTGCAGAGCTGGAGGGGAGGGAGGGACGAGGCGAGGAAGGCTACTGAACCTGGCGAGGAGGCGGAGCAGGTTCAGACAGAAGTTGACGAGCGAACAACTCACACCCATACCCAGAGGAGGGTCGAAAGGAGGGGAACTGGCAATGAGGTATGGGTGCGAGTTGTCGGACCCTGGGGGAAGCTCCCGTTCGGGCGGGGACCCCCATCCGACAACACGCACCCACACCCATCGGTCGGAAGAAGTAGGTAGAAACATGAAGTAGGAAGGCGTTGGAAATACATTGGGTTTCCGCCCGCCTCCTGAAGAGGAAGGAAGAGGGAAAACCACTCGACTCTTGAAGTAGGGGGGCTGAAAGTAGATTGGAATCTGGGAATCCAGAAATACCTACTTTCAACGACCGATGGGTAACCTCCTCCGTCCCCCCTGTGGGCATGGGTGCGTGTTGCTCGATCGTCAGAAGTGGCACGCGGAGGGAGAGCGTGAGGGGAGGCGAGGGCAGAGGGCGACGGGGACCCGAGGCGCCGACAGGGGCTCCGATCGGCTGCCCCCTCGCTCGAAGGGGGGCCGGACGGGGGGGGCGCACTCCGTGCCGCCGGCTCCGACGCACGGCCGCCCCGCCGGCCCGCCCCGACCCTGCTGCGCGAGGCGACGGCGACGCACCCGCCACACGCGAGAGCGACCCCGTCGGCGAGACTGCCCTGCTCGGTGTGCAGCTCCACGGGGGGACGCGCGGCGCCCCCCCCCCCCCCCGGGCGCGCCGGCCGCGGCCGTCGCTCCGCGCTCAGCGACCGGGGACCCCGCGGGGCCAGCACCCACGGCCACTCCGGCGAGGAAGGCCGCTCCTGCGCCTGGTCGAACGACGAAGGCAGCCTCCGCCAGCGGCCGCGGCCGGAGGAGGGGGATCGGACAGTGCGGGGGGCGGACCCTTCGGGCTCGAGCGAACTTGCCGCTGGGCCTCGTCGAAAAGCCCGCGGAGAGGGAGGGCGTGCGGCGCTCGCGGAGCCCTGCCTCGGCGTGCGGCGCTCGCGGAGCTCTGCCCCCCGGGCCTGAGGGCCTGACCCAACGGGGGGGCCAACAGCGTGAAGCTCGAGATGAGGGCGAGGCACGCTGCGGCGGTACAGGAACAGGAGGAGGTGGAGGAGGTCCAGGAACAGGAGGAGGAGGACGAGGAGGATGACGAGGAGGAGGAGGGGGAGGAGGAGGAGGAGGAGGAGGAGGAGAGGGAGGAGGAGGAGGAGGAGGAGGAGGAGGAGGAGGAGGAGGTGCAGGAGGAGGAGGAGGAGAGGAGGAGCATGATGAGGAAGGGGGAGAAAGAGGAGGAGGAGGAGGAGGAGGAGGAGGAGGAGGAGGAGGAGGAGGAAGAGAAGGAGGAGGAGGAGGAGGAGGAGGAGGAGGAGGAGGAGGAGGAGGAGGAGGATGGAGGAACAGGAGGAGGGGGGAGGAGGAGGAGGAGGAGGAGGAGGAGGAGGAGGAGGAGGAGGAGGAGGAGGAGGAGAGGAGGAGGAGGAGGAGGAGCAGGAGGTGCATGAGGAGGAGGAGGAGGGAGGAGCGCGCGCGCGAGAGGGGGGGGGGGGGTCCTTGCCGGTGTAGTTGTAGGACCGCAGCAGGCCGTTGGGGCTGCGCGCCAGCCCCTCGCGCCGCAGCACCCGCAGCATGCCCCCAGGGCCCAGCAGCTCGAGGAGCACCACCTCGCGGGCGGGGGGGGGCGCGCCGCGGGCCTGAGGGAAGGACGAACCGCCCGCGAGCCAGCTGCGACCCAACCGCGATCCACCCGCGACCCGCCCGCGGCCCCCCCGCGACGCACCCGCGACGCACCCGCGACACCGACCCCCCCCGCCCTTCCTCCCCCCCCCCCATCAGTCTTCTCCGCAACTGCGGGGTGCTGCGTAACAGGTTCGTGCTCCGGGAGCGTTCAGCCCCTGCAGGCCGCTGCGCGCTCGCGCCCTCGAGGCCATACCCCTCTGCAAAGGAGATCGGACTGGCGCTCCCGAGGCTGCAAGTCTCGGGTACAATTAGGGTGCGCTCGCGTTCCCGAAGCCACAACCTTCGTGAGCTACGACGGATTCGCGCTTCCAAGGCCGCAATCCTCAGGACATTGCAATGGAAACCCGCTCCCGAGGTCAAAATCCCTTGTAGCGAACGGCGCGTTCGCGTTCACGACGCCGCGACACCACCCTGCCCAAAAGAACAAGCAGACATAACTCATGTTCTATACTGGGATGTGTTCGTGAGGCTATTTTTGCCCTCCCCCCCCCTTTCCGTCGTCTCCTGAAGGTTCGGCTCTGGACACGCGGACAGAATTATCTAAATAGCTACGGACGCGCGTTCCCCAAACCGCAAACCTTTGAAATTACAGCGGGACCGCGCTCACGAGGCCAGAATTCCGAATGAATTGCTGCAGACGCGCGCAACCAGCCAGCCAACAAACCGCCCAAACCAAATCCTGATCCGCCTGCTCCGCCTCCCCTCCGCCAATTCGTCCTCCTCCGCCTCCTCCTCCTCCGCCCGCTCCTCCTGCTTTTTCTCCACCTCCTCCTCCTCCTTTTTTCTGCTGGGCACAAATTTGGACAACAAGTTGACCAGCCAAGATGCCAGCCAGCCAGCCGATAACAAAAATCTACCCGCCTGCCGATCCATCGCGAGCAGCCTGAAGGCGGGGCCCAGGTGGCGGCAGAGAGCGAGGCCCTTCGGATAATCCACACCGAGGAGCTACTGTGCCACACGAAGCCAGATGCACCCAGGGGGGGAAGGCCTCCAGTCAAGACTGACACGGTGGGGGCCTTGGATCAGGAACCCTCAGAGAAGGGATCCAGGGTCTGGAGGCCAGTGGAACTCCAATCGAGCCTTGGCCATGGATATCACCGCCGCCCGCATTGGAGAAGGAATCCTCCAGGGCTGCAGCATCCCGGGCGCATTCCTTAGGGGAACAAAAAGTGGCATAAACATAAAAACTCGGAGGTCAGCGCGGATTTCTCGGATCGGCGCTGGGGACCCCCGGAGGCGCCTCCGGCGCCGCCCCTGGCGCGCTCCGCGCGCCAGGGAGGGGGGCCCAGCGCGTATCAGAGAAATCCGCGCGGACCTCCGAGTTTGTATGTTTATGCAACTTTTTGTTCCCCTACTGCATCATCCCGGGCGCATTCCTTAACCAACGCCTCCACCGCAGCAGGGATGGGCCACGAGGATGCAGGCACCCTCGGACGCGCCTCCCGAGGCTCTTCGAGCGGGGCTCGGCACCGCATGGGTTTGAGGCAAGGGGCCCCAGGACACACAAATAAGTACACACAATTAGAAATACTCCCTATATTTTCCCATATGTTCTGGGTTTTTGTCTTCCCCCCACTTCCCATATTTCCCTATATTTTCTGGGGATCGACGATTAATTGTGTCTGTGTGTTTTTCCCCCTCCTGATTGAGGATGGACCGATGAGGCAAGGCTGCAAGGGGTGTCCTTGGGTCGGGCATGTCCCCCTACAGGCGGATTTTGAACGACAAATGAAAAGGATTCAAATCACGCTCACAAGTACTCAGACATGGTCGACAAAATCGTTCCCGGACTATCTGTTTGACCATTTTTGAATACTCCTCCTGTAGAGGGACACGCCCGCCTTAAGGGTACCCTTGGGAAGGCTGCCGGTTCTTGCCATCGGTCTTTACTGTAGGGCAGGTGGCGAATCAAACCTCCAAGGAGTCGCAGCCCGACGGGCAGAAAACAACAATACCTGTGCCCGTCACGGCGGCGGCCACCGACGACGACGACGCCGCCGCCGACGACAACGACGAAGCCGACGACGACGACGTCGACGTCCACGATCTCGGGGAAGAATGAGTGGCATGAACATGGCTTTTCGGAGGTCCGCGCGGATTTCATATGGACCTGCGCTGAACGCCCCTCCCTGTTGCGTGGAGCGCGCCAGCGGCAGCGCCGGAGGCGACGCCAGGGAGAGCGGAGCGCTGGTCCAAGAGACCCGCGCGTTCCTCCGAAAGTGTGTTCATGACGATTTCTGATCCTCGAGGCCAACAGGTAGCCAAGCTGTGCTGGTCGCGGCGGCTGGCGACGACGGCGGCCACGACCGGCGCCTCGATGTCGCCGCTGGTGCTGACCAGGTGGTGCATGTCGGTGTGGAGCAGCTGCCGCTCGCTCTCGATGCTGAACAGGTCCTCGGCGCGCCGTCTTCAAGAGAGCGACTCCCGTGCACCGCACCAGGTGAGCGACGAAAGAAAAGCCCTTACGCAAGATGGCATGGCGACCTCACGCCCCGGCTTACGCGGGCCGACAGCGCGGCACGCCACGTCGGAGATGAGGACGCGCGCGCGCGACCTTACGCTTGAGTCGGGCGTGTCCCCCTAGAGGGGGATTTTCGACGAAAAGCAAAACATACACACAACAAATACCCCGAAAAGGTCAAACAATACCCAACAAATAATCCCCAGACTATTTTTGAACAATTGTTTGAGTATTGTTTGGGTATTTCCTGTTTTTCGTAGAAAATCCTCCTGTAGGGGGACAGGCCCGACTTCACCTTACGCGGGCAGCTTGCGCGGGAAGGTCGGTGCAGAAACGCCTTCAAGGCCCCGATGCAGCGCGGCACTGTGCACAGCAGGTTCGGTCTTGAGGGCCGAGAGGCTAATTATGCACCGCACCGCTCCCGGGCCGAGGGTCGACGACGCCTCGGGAGGACGCCAGCGCGGTAAGACTCACCAGAAGAATGAACAGCTGCATCGATCGGCTGTGGACAAACCTCCCTTTAGTAAACCTCCCCCTAGTGGAAGCGGCCTGGGACCGAAACCGACGGACCTGGGCCCGCAAAAATGACGGCCGCGACGCCCTCTCGCGAACCGAAAACGGCCAATTCCTTAATCGACGTGTCAGGGTAGAAGGTCTGTCCACCTCCGAATA
>CAUYUJ010003229.1:32500-45000 GCA_963575745.1 Prorocentrum cordatum
GGCAATTCTAGCTGAGACGTCCCACCAAAATCGGCGCGAACGGGCTCGTGAGATCAGCCAGGGTGGCTCCCCCTTGGGGCTCCCAAATGATGCCCCTGGCAGCGTTTTGTGACCATGAGGCTCTCAAGAGATACATGTTGGGGGCGCCAAACGGCAATTCTAGCTGAGACGTCCCACCAAAATCGGCGCGAACCTATCTTATCTTGTAGTATCTTATCTTGTCTTGTCTTATCTGGTGATTATCATTGGGAGGAGGGAGGCGCGAGCGGGAGGAAGAAGGAGGAGAAAGAGTGGGAGGCGTCAGAGTAATAACAAGAACCCCAATCCTTAGGATATGGGGAATAAAAACTCGGAGGTCCGCGCGGACTTCTCGGATCGGCGCTTGACCCCCCTCCCCGGCGCGCGGAGCACGCCAGGGGCGGCGCCGGAGGCGCCGCCAGGGGTCCCCAGCGCCGATCCGAGAAATCCGCGCGGACCTCCGAGTTTGTATGTTTATGCCACTTGTTGTTCCCCTCAGGAATGCGCCCGGGATGCTGCACACCCTGGAGGATTCCTTAGCCAATGAGGGCGGCGGTGATATCCATGGCCAAGGCTCGATTGGAGTTCCACTGGCCTCCAGACCCTGGATCCCTTCTCTGAGGGTTCCTGATCCAAGGCCCCCACCTTGTCAGTCTTGACTGGAGGCCTTCCCCCCCTGGGTGCATCTGGCTTCGTGTGGCACAGTAGCTCCTCGGTGTGGATTATCCGAAAGGCCTCGCTCTCTGCCGCCACCCGGGCCCCGCCTTCAGGCTGCTCGCACGGCCACGATGGATCGGCAGGCTCGATTGGAGTTCTCGGATCGACGTTGGTCACCCCCCCTGAGACTGAAGGCCACGCGAGGCTCCCGGATCGACGTTGGTCCCCCCCCTCTCTGGCGCGAGGGAGGCGCTGAGAGAGGCGCCGGGGGCGCCGTCACGGGGGCGCCCAGCGCCGGTCCTCCTCCCTCCTCCTCCTCCTCCTCCTCCTCCTCCTCCTCCTCCTCCTCCTCCTCCCCTCCTCTCCCTCCCTCTCCCTCCCCTCCCTCTCCTCCTCCTCCTCCTCCTCCTTCTCCTCCTCCTCCTCCTCCTCCTCCTCCTCCTCCTCCTCCTCCTCCTCCTCCTCCTCCTCCTCCTCCTCCTCCTCCTCCTCCTCCTCCTCCTCCTCTCCTCCTCCTCCTCCTCCTCCTCCTCCTCCTCCTCCTCCCCTCCTCCTCTCTCTCCTCCTCCTCCTCCTCCTCCTCCTCCTCCTCCTCCTCCTCCTCCTCCCTCCTCCTCCTCCTCCTCCTCCTCCTCCTCCTCCTCCTCCCTCCTCCTCCTCCTCCTCCTCCTCCTCCTCCTCCTCCTCCTCATCCTCCTCCTCCTCCTCCTCCTCCTCCTCCTCCTCCTCCTCTCCTCCTCCTCCTCCTCCTCCTCCTCCTCCTCCTCCTCCTCCTCCTCTCCTCCTCCTCATCTCCTCCTCCTCCTCCTCCTCCTCCTCCTCCAATCCTCCTCCCCCCCTCCTCCTCCTCATCACGTGCTGGTTCTTCTTTTGGGCCTGGCGGTGCGCGCCCGCGCGTCCTTGAAGGTGCTGAGTAGGTCCTTGCTGCCGGACGCGCCCGCCAGCTCGGGGACCTGGGTGCCCCAGGGGCAGGCCCAGGTTGAAGGTTGCAGCACGGCCCCCTTGCCCCCTTCGCCGCTGCGTACTCCCACCTTCCCTCCTGCTTAATCCCTCCTTCCTTATAAGCGAATGATTCCTCCGTGTCTTCCCCCCAGACGCGTCTGTAGGGCGGGCAAGGCGGGCCGCGTGAGACGACCTCAAAATTTCGGTGAATGGAGCTTGAAAGCTGCAGCGGTTGCAAGGATTGAGCGCAGGTCGTTCGAAAAAGTGTGCCGTCGTCTCAGAGCCGCGCGAAGCAGCCTTCAAAATATACAAGAGGTCCAAGCATTGAGAACATATGGTTTTCATCATTGGGCGTCGCATTAGCACCGCGCATATTCGTCTTTACTTTCACACGTCCATTCCGCCTTGAGTTGCACATTCGGTGTGTTCCCTTTTTGGCCCCTTGCTTTCGCGCCGTGCGCATTCGCCTTATTGAAAGCATGCAACCTGTTCAAGGACTGAGGACTGAGCACAGCTCGTTTTCAAAAAATGGGGCTGTCGCCTGGGCACCGCACTTAGTCGTCCCGAATTCGCGGGGGAGTCTCCAGGATGGAGAGGGGACGTTCCAACACTGCGGCTCTCACATTCGCGGTGCAGGCATTGGATTGAACAGTTCGAGGTAGCGTCGGTGATGGAGAACGGCCCCTTTTTAGTGGTGCCGGGGGAGTGGATGTGTGAGCATCGAAGATATAGTAGAAGCTTGCACACATGGGCTTAAAAAAAAGCGCCCTGGTGTGTCTGAGGCCCGAGGCTTCAGCACATGCAGCACTGCACGGGGTCATCGCGGCTTGCTTAACTACACATGGAATCTCGCTCGAGGCCTCCGAGGAATTCACGGCCAAGGGCTGCGCAACAATCGGTAGGGGGCGGTCCTGTTATCTTCTCTCGGGACGGAAACCTCATTGGACACCCAGATGTACTCAATGAACACCTCGATGAAATCTCATTGGACACCTCGATGAAATCTCATTGGACACCTCATTGAAATCTCATCTCATTGGACACCTCGATGAACTGTGTGTCTGTAGTTCTTCGAATGCCTCAAGACTACGGGCCAGAGAGCTGCACGGCAGTTCCTTTTGCACAGCGGCGCCCTCGCCAGAATGGCAGGCCAAACGGCGTGCGTGTTTTGTTGTTGTGTGTGTGTGTTGTTTTTGTTGTTGTTGGTGTTGTTGTTGTTGTTGTTGTTGTTGTTGGTGTTGTTGTTGTTGTTGTTGTTGTTGTTGTTGTTGTTGTTGTTGTTGTTGTTGTTGTTGTTGTTGTTGTTGTTGTGTGTGTTTTTCAAGGGGGGGCGATGTGCAATGACAATGAAAGCATGTACGGACGTATGCAAGGGGTGTCTTGCAGCATCGCTGATGCATCGTGGGCTTACTCCGGTGATGCTCCTCTTCCTTCTCCTCTCCCTCCTCGCCCTCCCGTTCCTCTTCCCCCGTCTTCTCCTCTCAACCTTCCCCCTCCCCTTCCGTTTCCTCTTCTGACTACCCACCAGACCACCCCAACCCAACCCGAGGACCCGAATTTCGGGTTGGGGGGGGTAAGGGTTCCACATGCATTTTTTCGATGTTTCCCGACCCCAACCCCACTGGAAATCGAGGGTAAATCTGAGCCTTCGCGTTCGGCTGGGGTGGTTTGGTGGGTGGTGATCTTCGTCGTCCTCTTCCTGCCTCATCGGTCCTCTCTCCTGCCTCCCCCGTTTATCCCTCCCTCCCTCCTCCCAGGTCTGACTGCCGCCTCCTCTTCCGCCCTCCTTCATGCCTCGATCGCCTTCCGTCCCTCCCCCCCCCACACAACCGCCTCCGTCTCTTCCAAAGATCTCCCCCGTCCCTCGCCCCCCCTCCTTCAGCCTCCCTCTCCTGTTCGTCCCCTTCCCTCCTCCCCTCCTCCTCCTCCTTCTCGTCCCCTGTCCCTTTTCCACGCGTAATGCCTGATCCGTTCCTCCTCCCATCCCTCCTGTCGTGGGCTCGCGCCGCGGCCCCCATGTTGTGGCGAGTGCCAGAAAAAAAAATACGTGGCAGGGGCCCGCGTGACAGGGCGGCCATCGCCACGGTGGGCGGCACGGTCCATTGAGACTCCGCGTCTGGGCACACGCTACGAATGCGCAGGGGTGCGCGGATCCGGTTGTGGAGGCGCCGCGTCCCACGGATCGGGAAAAACACCGAACGAACCGTGAGGCCAATGGAAGAGGCCCTGGGGCACGCACATAAATACACACAACTAACCAGATCCCCCATAGTTTCTCATATTTCCTGAGCTGTTGCCTCCCCCCCCCCACTTCCCATCTGTTCCCAGCTTCCCCTGGGAATCGGCGGTCAATGATGTCTGTGCGTTGTTGTTGCCTCCTGACCAATGCCGCCCCATTTGGCCACGGAGCGCGCCGACCCTGCACGGCAACGGTGTGGAACGGGGCCCGCTGCGAATCCGTGCGGTTGCATCCGTGCTGGCGGCTCCTCGGCACGCGAGATCGTCCAACATCCCGAGGAGGATCTGCACGAGGGCAAACTCATGCTATACATGTTCCAGGGTAAAGAACAGGGCCTGCATTGCTTGGTCACTGGAGCACGCGGGCGTCGACAACGACATGCGTCTGACAACCAAGCAAGCAGACCCTCATCCCCCACTCGCAACGCCATGCCGAACTCCAGCCTCGGCCATCTGGCCGGACAACAGATACGGGGGAGAAGCGAACACCTAACAGGCTGGATCAAAGCTGATGTCGCGCAGTTGTGAAGAAACCGTGGCCAGGTCGCCAACCCAGCGAAGACATTCAGATGCGGAGCGAAACCAGGAACATCCACTATTCAGCACAGGAGAGGAGGTGACTATGATTTGGCCGTCAACGCGCAGGGCTCCCAAGTCACGCAGATAGCTGGCATATTCGACTGCAGTAACAGCTACCAGGCAAAGGAACAGATAAGGATAACGACCCGGTGCTGGCAACTGCGGCTGGCCCACCACCGAAGAGCGGTCGCGCGGACGCCTCGCATCCAAGTCTGCTCCACAGCATCTATGTCTCACCTGAGGATGGGCGACCTTTTAAGCTCATCGCCAAGGTCGCTCACGGACGCCTACTGGTAAGCCTCATCCTGCTGCTCTTGGTTGACCCAACAACCGTCATCGTGGCCCCTGACCGGCTCGGTGCTCTTGCCTGCCACGTTTTCGCAATGCACTACTGCCCACCAGCATGAACGAGCTGGGTTGCGAGGGTAGGAAGGGAAGCCCGCGCGCATACCACCCCTCATCCTGAGGAAGTCCTTGACAGCGCTGGAGCTCTTCATCCACGTGCTATCGTTGGGCCAGAGATCGAAGTCGAATGTCGGCCATGTCAGGCCTGCCAGCAAACGGCTTCCTTCCTCGTCTTGGTGCGGCGGCGCACTCCACGACGGTCTAGCAGGGCGGCATGGCAACGAGCATCAGTAGCAGCAAGACGGGTTGCATAACGTGACCTTTGCCCCGGGTGATATCGACGCACTTCGGGAGATTGGGGCGGAACGCGTTGCGATCTACGACTGCGCATCATAGAACACCGACCCATCCGCCAGCTTACGTAAACCAGAAATCGGCTAACTCTTCGGTCGCACACCTCACGAAAACAGCTCCAGCGCTGATCTCGCCACGGTCGCAGTCAAACTCGTCACAGCTACCTGGAAAGAAAGGGGCCACGGGGCTACCTACCAAAAGCATTCCGGACATGGTACCACACATATTGGCTAGCTCATCTGCTTAGGAACCATGCGTCCTGGTTGCGCTACGATGAAGATCCTGCTGGTAACCAAAACCGGGCGCGGTGGTCGATGGGTAAAGACTCTCGGGCCCACCAGCGCACGGTAGTTCAGGGGTCACGTGGACTGGGCGCGGCTAACCTGCATGAGCCATGCGCCATAATGTACCAGGCGGCGGCAAATTTATCTCGCCCCGCCACGCGGGTGGCTCGCCCAGACATGGCAACGGCAACGTCAGGACGGGGCCACCGCAGCAAAACTCATAACTGGGTTCGAACACCAAGCAGCCCTCCGACGATGTGATTTGCACCGCATGTGCCAGGCTGACACATTCCAGCGGCCGTAGAAACACCGCCACGAGTTGCGCGTGGCGTGAGTTGTCACCTGCCACCCTCCGGGAGCGGCGGGAAATCAAAGCCGCGCAGACGCCCTCTTCTTGCTTACCCACACTGGCGCACAACTGCGGCTGACGGCGCATGCCAATGGCGACAGCTTTCTTAGCCTGCGCTAGCGTCTTTGCATCGAGAGGATACGTTGGGGGCGCGGCGGCTCCTATTGGCGGTTGCGCTAGCGCGGTCCTGCTTGAGCCGCGGGCCAACCCGCCGACGCCGATAGCGCCGGCGCCGCCAGGCGGACGGCTTCGAGAACGGGCCGCGACATCTCCCGAGAGCACGTTAATGTCGGTATACCTTGGCGGGCTCCTCCTTGGCATCCTTTGCTTCAACGGGCGAAGGTGCCTTCCGTGGCGTTGGCGCTACTTTAACCGGCAGTCCCGTCTGTGGAGTGTTCCGTAGGAACGGTGCGCCACCAGCCACTTTCGAGACGCCGCTCTGGGCAACCTGCGCCGAAGGTGGCGGTGGGGGTCTGGCGCCGACCGGGTGACGCGTCGTGAGAAACGGAATATACCTGGCATGAGATCTCATCTGGCGCCGTAGCACGGCACTGACAAGGCGCTGAGCTGGTTCGGGTGCTGCTGCGCTCCACGCACCCCACTTGACGTGATAGCTCCACGATGGAAGCCGCGTTGCCTGCGATTTTCTGGCGTCTTGCGAGCCTGGTCATCCGTGGCCCTACGCGGCGCCGCAATTCGACGCTGGTGTCTACCGTTTACCTTCATGATCGCATCCTTACGCTGGATCGTGAACGCGGCGACGCCCTAATTGACCTTGTAACGGCGAACCTCCTGCTCTCTCAAGAATCGGGTAACAATGACGTTGGTACTATTGCAAATGTGAGTAACGGCCGCAAGGGTGCTGGTCAAATCGTCTGGCCGATCAAGAACTTGATCTAACGTCACCACTTGCGGATGCTTTATAACACTGCGGGCTAAACGTCAATCTGCATGTCCGCGTCCGGATATCCTGGGTCGCCCCTCCCTGGCGGGCTCGGATCAGCCAGCCCGCGCTGGCTTCTGCTCGCCTCGGCGCAACTCGCAGCAACTAGCGCCGGTAATTCGCGGGCGGGAAATAAGGTCAGCAGCCCGTGCACGATTGCCTCGGGCCACAGAGAGCTGCGGCGCGCAATCACCAGGTGGTGGGCGCCGACCTGCGCCTTCCTCGTAGGACCATCTGGTTGGTGACTCGCATCAGTTTGTTGAGCGCATCGCCAGTAACGCGCGCAGTAAGTGCAGCCACGTTTTCGCCCGCGCCGAACTTCGTCACATTGACATACCCATTTTCGCAACTTGCTTCTGCAGCCATAGCTGGCAGACATCAGTGCGACTTACTTGACGTAACCCCCTGCTGTTGACTATGGCAGTAGCTGCGCCCACTTCACTCTTGATCACTAGATGAATAAAGATATCGGAGTCGCGGGGATCTGCCTGGTTTCTTCAGCCCCCGGACCACCCTGCATCCGGCCCAAAACACTCTGCACCTCAAGATGCCGGGGCTGTAAACACCCCGCATGGCTTCCCATGGTTTTATGGAATGCTCTCCCCAAATAACTACTCACCCGCCAAAGGATTCGCGATTCGTTGTGCACCAACAATGAGCCGTATCTGTCCTTATCACGAGTTCCTGGGGTGACGCCTGATACTGATACAGATAATGTTGTATGCCTTGGTTCTGGCTATATCTTTTTTCTTAATTTCGCCAGCCCCGATATCTGGTTGCCCCACGTGCCAGGCGACCTCTTTGACGGCGCGATGCATGACGGACCCGTTTTGTGCACAGTGAACGGCTCGTTGCCACTAAGGCCTGTTATGTTTATGTATATTGTTGGAGGAACTCCCCTTCGCCTCTCTCGTCGGCAGTCACCTGGCCGCCCGGTGCACTTGAGTTGGCTCTAGTGTTTCCCAACTACAGCTGCTTCGAAGGTACTTTCTCCGTGTATATGATCAGCTTCATGACATGGCCATCTTGATTCCATTCAAGCGTCCTCTTCAATATTCGAACGAATTGATCCAGTTCGTGCTGGCCTCCCGGATCTACCTTTACCATTGATTTGACATAGAAAGCAGACGTGGTTGGGCTCTGGAGCCAGTCTAGGTCAGCATCGCCCCCTGACAATGTAAAGCCACTCCCTTGCGCTGTGAACCGCAAGTTCCTCGCATTACGTTTGAAAATACGTGGCGCGGCTAAGCCACCGTCGAAGCCGATTTTCTTAGCAAGCTCCATGTAACTATCTCCCCTGTTGCTAGCGAAATTTCTGGCAGCGTACATGGACGTCGGCAGTCAGCGCACATGCTGGGCGCATGAACTTCACCAGGCATCTCAACAAGGATAAGCGTCCTTTTGTTATCTTTGCACAGATATGATGTTCTCTTTACGCGAATGAAATTTGAACTTCGCCCCCTTTTCTTTTCACTGTCACCATTTTCATAGCCAGTTCCTTCTGTTCCATTGAGAACAATGGCTGGAGGGCTTCCAGTGGTGGACCGGGTGCGCACGTGTTCTTCGCGTTGGAATGGTACCTAACTTGCTAGACTACACGACGGGGTCGGCGCCCTGGATGTGCGTCGTCTTCCTTGTCGTTGCAACCCAAACCGCGTGCCGATGGGCCCTCTTCCCGCAGCGTCCCAGCATGCCTCCGCTTTACTTTCTCGCGCAATCAGCGCTTCTTGACATATTACATGTCCTCTAAACGAGCCTTCGTTTTAGCTCTGGGTTGACCCCGGCCCCTGGCGCGACATCCCGGGCCATTCTGCCCTTGTCTTCTCGGCGATGCACTTCATTCGCGCGTCTGCGCTCGACCGGCCACGGGCCCCCAATCTCGTCGCATGCCTTGCGGGCCCTTGACGTGCATGACCACGCTTGGTGGCTGCGCCCGCCGCGCCCCCATGCGCGGGCTCGCGCGACCCCGTGAACTTGTTTTCGAGATTCCTTGAACTTCAGGTGGAACTTCTCGTGCTACGAAATGTCACTAACTGGCCTGTCCTCGACGCCTTGACCAGGTTCAGGAGCACTGGATGCGCGGCGAACTCACTTGCTCCACGCTGGACCTTGGGCCCGAACTCTGGGTTCCATTCTATTTCCGGGCCCATTCGAATGTGGCGGCCTCTACTGGGCCTATTTCACTGATGCCGCAAAATTTCCCCGACGCCAATGTCGTGGATTGCGCGCGACTGGTCTGCCTCATCAGCTGCGCATGCGCAACCTGCTCGGTCATCATGCCTCAGATGTCTGATTAGTCCAGTGAATATGGCGCGACGCAACTTGTCGGGGCACGCCTGCTCTCTCGCGCCCGCCCCCCCTGGGCCCCTCCAAATGTCGGCGCAGACGTTTGCGCGTGAGGATTAAATCTCTTCCAACGAGGCTGATGATGGCCATGAATCGCGCCGGCGCTTTGGCGCTCATTTCTTCGCCGCGAACCGCTCGTCTCGAATCGCGTTCGCGCGCGAGCCTGTCGCGCGCGTTGACTTCGCGATGCTCAAGCACTTTCTGGACGGAGCTGCTGCGCAAATTTGATGCTCCCACGGGCTGTGAGAACAGAACATAGAGCTCATTCCTCCTGTGGGTCGCGCATAACTCGAGACCGAAGTCGAGGTGCTCCAGGCCGCCGTCGAGCATTCCCCCGAGTTTGCCCCCCCACCCCCTTGCCACTGACGGCCTGTTCCCTGCTGAAAACTGATCACATTGGACCAACTGCGAGCAAGACTGCAGATTTGTTCGTCACACGCGCAGCTATGCCAAACGCTGGCCTGGCTCCTATCCCCCGTTTCCTTTTCAGCCGCTGGTATCTGGTGGAGCTGCGTCTGGAGTTGGCGGCGCACCCAATCCGCCGCGTCTTCCTCCTCAAAATCAAATCTAGTCTGCCCTGTCCACTCTTCAACTCGCTCTTGCCCGCCGACGGCCTTCCATTTGCCGCGAAGTCCTTGAACCATACAATTGCGCGACCGGCGCGCGCGACGCCGGATGTCGCAAATCGCCCGCTGATGCTGGCCAGCGGACGCCTGCCCAGCGCGCGCCAGCTCCTTCCGGCACCTTCCGCTGCCCCGTGGCCTCATGCCTGAGGGCCCACGCATCGATGAGCTCGGGAATGCATTCGCGCATGTGGGGCGCGTTGTTCGCCGCTTCTTGGGTATGTGTCTCCTGTCTAAAATAGGCTGACGCCAGCCTCTCCCGGCCGCTCGGATCGCGCCCGATGACTCGCGCGCGGCGTTCGGCGCCGCGTGGATCGCGGCTGGCGCCCCGCCCCGCAGTGTCTCTGCAGCCGCGACGCGCGGGCGCGGGCCCCCCGGCTAAGTTGCCTGCTCCGTTAGCAGCCACATCCCGGGCAACGACTGGTCGTGCACTGGCGATGTCACCGCTCTCGGGGCCTCTCAAAAATGGGTCGGCCCTCGCTCTTTTTACAGCGTGCCCCGCAACGTAGTCGCCTGGTTGCCGCGGTGGCCCCGTCGCGTCTGTCAGCCCTTCGATGTCCCGCTCTCTTGCTCGCTTCCGGTTCATCTGAATTTCAACGACTGAGCTGCCCCACGGCGCGCCACCGGCGCGCCTCTGGATAACTTCACCAATCCTGAAGCACACGCCACTGCCCCGCCTGCTCTCGAACTCCCCCCCCCGCTTCCCTGCTGCAAGTGAATTTGGCGCGCGCGGCGCGCGCCCCCGAATTCGGCGACTGCTCGTTCAACTTCCGCCCCAGCGCCCCCCGCGCGCGCCCCCCCCCCCCCGCCGAAGCGCAGGGCGCGATCCATGGAGCCAGAACGTAGTTCTCACCAAAAATACGTTTGGCACGCCGGGTCTCGCGCGCACTTCTTCGCCATGATCCGCCCCCGCGCAGTTCCGGCAGCTCGCTCAGGTCTGGAATTGGCTCGCGGATCTCCAGAAGGGCTCATTTCAACTTCCGCGCGTTAATCGCACGCGCCCCTAGCGGCGCCCTCGCGCGACGCGGCCGCGGGGGCGCCGTCGCTCTATATGGGGCGACTATTCCACGCGCAACGCGCGCGGCAAAGTCCACCATCGCGCCATGGAGGCCGCGCGTTGTTCCGAGTGCAGTTGGCGCCCCTGCGATGCTGCGCGAGGAATGCGCGCCCACCCGCTCCCCCCTGCGCCCGCCTCACCTCTCGTTCTTTTTATCCGCGCATAGTCGGCGAAGGCGATGGGCGGCCCAGCGCGCGGCCCCAACAAATTCGAAGCGACTTCCCACCGGGCCCCCCGCTGACGCGGCGGGAGGGGGGGGGGTTCCAACTCCGATCGGGAAGACGCGCGGCACTGCGGATTTCTACCCTCTCCTGGCTGGGTCGCCTCGCAACGTGCTCTCTCGGGCCCATCAGCCACCGCTCTCGCAGGCGCATCTTCCACTTCGCAGAACGCCCTGCCCCCGCCCTGGACGCCGCCCTCGCCGTGCACTCCCAACAGGCGCAACAAAAAAAACGATGCGTGGCGCGAGGGCTCTGGAGCGCGTCGCCTCGCTCGCGAACGACCCTTCGCTGACCTGTCGCCGCGCGCCCAACGGTCTCTGCAGGGGCGCCCCATCGCGCCGCGATCATGCGCGATTCGCCCCCTCGCCTCGCCCATCTCCTGGGAAACGCCCCGAAGAATCTCAACGCCAGCCACTTGAACTGGCGCGCGCACTCCCGCTTCCCATGAGTTATCTTTCGCTACAGTACACTGCCCGTGGTCCCCTATAACCGTCTCGTCGGCAGCGCCGCAGTGCTTGCCTGCTCGCGACTCTCCCGCGGCGATCGCTGGAAAGTAATTTCCCGCGCTCGGGGGCCCGACTGTAGTTCGCATGGGTTCCTTTTCCTCCTTTTCTTCCACCTTTGACAACTGCACCGAAACCTTCAACGCCTTCGTTCTCGTACTCTTGTTACCACGTCGGATCACTTGTCCATCAATAGCCGCCCACGTCGATGCACCCTTCGGTATTCCAGCCCCCACGTCTATCCCAGATGTTAACCTTCTCCCCGTTCGTCCCGCCAAGGCCCTTGGTGTCAATGGCGTCTCTGTTCTGACGCGTTGGTATCTAAACTTTCTTCCGCGCCCAATCCTCACGCTTAACATGGATATCCTGGTAGTTGCAGAACGTGAATGAATCCGGATGCGTGAAGCACTCTTGGTGCCAACCTTCGGACCAGTCGCATTCACGTGTCATTCTAGTTCTTGGTGCCGTAACCACGAAGGGCAGATTGAACGAGACAGCCGGACAATATTTCTCAAGGGTCTCTACCAATGCCGCCGACCGCTGCAACTGAATTGCTACTTCGCCAGTCTTCATCGGCTAATCACAATCCATGGCCAAGCTAAGTTTGGCAGGCAGGGTAACTCTGGTAATTCCAGGATGTCCTGTGTAATGTTGATGTACGTTTGCAATCCATCTCCTTCGCGGGGTCCTTTCAAGCATCAAATGTTCCACGCCGTTGGCGTTGCATGTGTACCACAAGTCCGCGCCGAACCAATGTATCTTCAACGCGTTTACGCCACCATCCTCTACGATCGTCCTACTATTACTTGGCACGATTTGCTTATGTGTACCCTACTGCTGCAACCTGCCATTGAGGAACATTGCCGTGTCGTCGTCGTCTTCGTCGTGTACCGCTTCATCAATTGCTTGAAGATTTCTTCCTGGATGTGTAGCGCCATGCGATAGTGGGGGCTGACCTGCGCCACTGTTTCTATCAACTTGTCGCTCCACTCGCCAAACTAGGTCGTGTTTCCTGCGAACGTCTTGAAATGCTCCGTGGCC
>CAUYUJ010003229.1:50000-62500 GCA_963575745.1 Prorocentrum cordatum
TCCTCCTCCTCCTCCTCCTCCTCCTCCTCCTCCTCCTCCCCACGAGGCAAACACGATGCAGGCCTGGGTGGTTTCATGTTCCTCCTGAGAGAGCTGGAAGAGACCGTGTTTGTAGCCCGCGCCTTCTGAACGCGGGTAGACTGCACTCTTCATGCGTCTGCCTAACACGGGCCATTTCGGACCAGGGCCTGCAGGACCCTCCGGGATCCTGCAGGAGCCTGCACGCTGGCCCGGGTCAGTGCGGCCTTGGCTTTGCAGTGTCCTGCAAAATCTGGCGCTCTGGCTGACCCCCTTTTGCAATGACCCCGGTCTCACGGCTCCAAACTTCGGTAGGGCATGTCCCGCTACAGGCGGATATTGGACGACAAATGCCAAATAGATGTGTAAAAATGTTCCTAAATGGGACACAATATGAAAAACAACATCGTCCCCATACTATTGTTTTGACTATTTTTGAATATTCCTCCTGTGGAGGGACAGGCCCGACTAGACTCCGGACAATCCAAAGATCTCGAGGTTATGTTGCATCCTCGGGGGACCTTGTCTGTCCCGTCGCGGCCCTGTCCGCGTCGAATGCGTGTCGAATCCATGTCGGACGCGTCGCATCCGTGCCGAATCCGTGTCGAATCCGCGTCGAATCCATGCCAAATCCGCGTCGAGTCCGCATCGAGCTCCCGTCGGGCCCCCAAAAAGAGAACAATTTTAGGGACTGGCGAGGTCCCCCAAAGATGCAACAGAATCAAGGTCATTGGAGCGGTCGGGGAGCGCCAATGGCCTCCACGGCGGCCGCGGCCTCGCGGACCGCCCCAGCGGAAGGGCGTGCCCCGAGATCCGCCGCCATGACTTGTTCACAACGTCAGCCCGCGGAGGTCTCGACCCATGCACAGGCAGCGGCTTCTCATCCTGAGATGCGAGGCGAAGACTTATCCAGATCCACCGCCTGGGAACCGGCGTCCTGGCGCCCCAGCGGGCGGTGGATGTGGATACATTTTGGCCCCCGGGGGCCCGAGTATGTTCATATCCACCGCCTGCTGGTGCCCCCGAAATTGATCCTCCAGGCGGTGGTCATGCATAAATTCCCGTCTCGGGTGAGCCCTCTTTTTCACGGCACCGGAGCTCTGCGAGGGCCCCAGAGGTCGAAAAGGGCAACAGAGCCTCCCGACATGATTTTGTTCACGGCTCGGGGGGGCTGCAGAGGCCTCCTAGATGGCGGACGGAGTGGGTGGGGTCGGAGGATCGCGCCGCATCTCCGATACATCGGCGATGCATCGGCGATGCCTCGGCGATGCACCGGCGAGGCATTGTCGACGTGGGCGATGCATCGGCAACGTCGACGTGCAGCAAATCGGGCTCCACATCGAGCCGCATCGGTGATGCACCGACGATGCGGCGCGATCCTCCGACGCCATCTGCTCCGACCCCATCTGGGAGGCCTTGAGCCTGGGGAGGGCGCGGGCCCCGGCCTTGTCCAGCTTGACGATGACCGTCTCCTCGTTCCGGCCCTCGATGGGGTCTACTGGCTGCACCTGTCGGCCGGCCCAGCTTCTCTGCCATGAGCTCTTGCTTCGGCCGCCGGCGGGAGTCCCGCGGTGGCTCTGCAGGACTTCGAGGACGGCCGAGGAAGGCCATCAAGGCCACCCAGATGGCCCAGTAGGGCCCAGAAGGCCTCCAAGAGGCCCGTGTCCTCCTGATACGCTATTCCAGAAGGGTATCGAGATGCTCCAGAAGTTGTTGTTACGTTGTATTTCCTGTGTGTGCATGTGTTGCTTTCCACTCTCTTCGGTCGATTATCGCTCCACTGACGATCTTGGAAAACACGACTGGCAACTCCCCTTGCTCGATTCTCACTCCACTTGCCAATGCACTTCCGACGTACACTGCTTTCTTCCTTTCTCTCTTTCTCTCCTACGGTCTTCGTTCGAAAGCTAAATATGGCCAACCGATAGCCCCAAGAGGGCCGCCAGACGACCCCCGGAGAGCCCTAAGCTGTTACACGAAGATCTCCAGAGGACCCAAGACGACCCAAGAAGGCCCAACGACGGCGCAAAGAGGGCTCCAGGACGGCCCCACCGCGGCCACCCAAAAGACGGCCATAGTGGCACCAAGACGGCCGAAGAGGGTCCCGAGATGGCCCCAGAGGCCCCCAAGGCCGCTGGGCCCCCCAAAACGGCCCCACAGGTGCGCAAGACAGCCCCACGGCGGCTCAAACATGCAACATGCCCTATGAGATCTCCCCCACAAGTGAAGTCAGGAGGTCACATGTCACATGTGCTAGCCCTTCTGCGCACTGCTCGAAGGGTCGCCACACGGAAGGACTCGCTGTGCCCGGTGGCGGATTCGCCGCAGGCACCTGGCTACAGACACGGTACACATACACGCACACATACACGCAATTATACATAACACACATCTTTATGCATACATATATATGTATATATACATAGATACTGTTTATGTGTATACATAATTATATATATATATATATATATAGGAAGTTTGGGGGGGGTCAGATCGAAGTGGAACGGAGAACCCACCTTCCAGGAAATCGATTTCGGTTTCGTGTTCGTGCGTACCGTGCGTGCGGGCGAGGCGAAGCTGCGTGGGCGGGCAAAAGGAAAGTCTCCTGTGGCTGAGGCGCGGCCCGACCAAATGACTCCCTTCATGCAACCGGTGCCGCGCGGTGTCCCGCCGGTGTCCCGCTGTGGCTGAGGCGCAGCCGGACCAAATGACTCCCTTCCAGCGTCCGGTGACGCGCGGTGTCCCGCCAGTGTCCCGCCAGTGTCCCGTCGGTGTCCCGATGATGATGATGATGATGATGATGATGATGATGATGATGATGATGATGATGATGATGATGATGATGATGGTGGTCATGTCGATGATGTTGATGATGATGGTGATGGTGGTGATGATGAAGGTTTCCCAATGATGATGATGGTATTGATGATGATGATGATGATGATGATGATGATGATGTTGACGATGTTGATGCTGATGGTGACGATGATGATGGTGATGGTGGTGATGATGATGGTGTCCCGATGATGATGATGATGTTGCTGATGAAGATGACCATGGTATCCCGATGATGATAATAATACTGATGATGATGGTGATGATGATGATCCTGATGATGTTGCTGATGGTAAGATGATGATATGATGATGATGAAGTGATGATGCTGATGATGATGATGGTGCCCAGATGATGATGATGAGGTTGATGACACTGATGTTGATGATGATGGTGATGATGATGATGATGGTGTTCCCATGATGATGTTGATGATGAAGATGAGATGACGGTGTCCCGATGATGATGATGGTGTTGATGATGAGGTGATGATGAGGTGATGATGATGATGATCTGATGATGGTGGAAGATGGTGATGTTGATGATGAACATGTTGATACTGATGATGGGGCCCCGATGATGATGATGATGATGATGATGATGATGGTGGTGATGATGATGATGGTGACGATGATGATGGTGTCCCAATGAGGATGATGCTGATGTTGATGATGATGATGTTGTTGATGATGATGGTGTCCCGATGACGATGTTGATCTTGATGATGATGTTCATGATGGTGTAATGATGATGATGATGGAAATGATGATGGTGGTACTCCGATGATGATGATGGTGTCCCGAAGATGATGGTCCTGCTGATGATGATGGTGACGATGACGGTGTCCCAATGATGGTGATGATGATGTTGTTGATGTTGATGTTGCGGTGATGATGACGATGATGGTGTTCCCATGATGATGATGATGATGATGATGATGATGATGATGATGATGATGATGATGATGATGATGATGATGTTAATGACGTTGGTGACGATGATGGTGATGATGATGTTGATGACGTTGATTGTGAAATCGATTGTGATATCGATAGTGAGATCGATAGTGAGACCGAATGTGAGATCGACTATGATATCGATATTGCGATCGATCATGAGATCGACTGTGAGATCGATCGTCAGATCGATTGTGAGATCGATCGAATGAACTAGATCGAGCGAGATCGATTGTGAGATCGATCGAGTGAGATCGATCGAGCGAGACCGATAGTGAGATCGATTGTGAAATCGATAATGAGACCGATCGAGTGAGACGGTGGTTCCTTACCCCCCCCGAACCTCCTTATCACCCGAAGGGTGGTCGTATAGGTATGTCTGTGTATATATGTACACTAGAACCATCGCGCGCGCGCTTCGCGCGTGCTTCGGTTCTAGCTGGTCGAGTGCTGCCCGCACTGCGACAACGAAACGATCATGAATACTGAGGTCAACATTCTCTGTTTCCTCGAACCTGCCTCTTCCTCATTCCTCTTCCGCTCCCCTCGACCAGTCGACTGGTGATCCGTCGCCGAGCTTCTTGGGGACCTCTTGACCCCTGCCGTGGTCTCCTAAGGCGAAGACCCCGGGTCCTCGGTTCACGTTCCCGATAGTGGCGTTCGGCCCATCCCGCTACCGTGCCTGGGTTGTGGTTTAGAGGCCTCTTGGAAAATCGTTTGGAATTCGTGGGAGGCTTCCCGAAGGCCTCTTGAAAGCAGTTTTGAATGCCTCTTGGGGGCCGTTTGGGGAGATCGTGGGGCGTTTTTGGGGGCCCCTTTGGGGCATCGTGGGGCCTCTAGGAGGCCCCTGGGGCGCCTCTTGGGCTGTGTGGGGGGCTTCTTGGGGCCCCCTGGAGGCCTCTTGGGGCGGAAGGCTTGACTTGTCGATTCGTGTCCCCCCCCCCTTGGGCCCCTCTTGGGGCCGTCTTGGACCCCAGAGGCCTCCAAGACGGCCCAAGAGGCCTCCAAGAGGTCCTCCATGAGGGCCTGAAGAGGCCAAAATCATTGATCTTCCTTAGGTTTTTGAAGGATGTTCGCATTCGCTTCTTCTCGGCCTTCCGACGACCCAAGACGGCCCAAGAGGCCCCCAAGATCGCCCCCACAGCGCCGAAGAGGTCTCCAAGATGGCCTCAGGACTGCCCAAGAGGCCCCCAAGAAGGCCCCAAGAGGGCACAAAGACGACCCAAGAGGCCTCCAAGACGCCCAAGATGGCCTATAAGACGGCCCTGGACCACCCCAAGAGGGCCCCAAATCGGCCCAGAAAGAACCCTCAAACGGCTTCCGACGGCGTCAGACGGGCCAGGAGCCCACCAAGATGGCCGATGATGATGATGATGATGATGATGATGATGTTGACGATGAAGGTGATGATGGCGATGATGGTGTCCAGGTGATGATGAAGGTGTTGATGATGAGGAATATGATGAGGTGATGGTGATGATTTGATGATGGTGGAAGATGGTAATGCGAATGATGACCATGTTGATAATGATAATGGGTCCCGGTGATGATGATGATGATGATGATGATGATGATGATGATGATGATGATGATGATGATTATGATTATGATGATGATGATGGTGGTGGTGATGATAATGATGGTGATGATGATGATGGTGTCCCAATGATGATGATGCTGATGTTGATGATGATACTGATGTTGTTGATGATGACGTGTCCCGATAATGATGGTGATGATGCTGATGATGATGTGCATGATGATGAATGATGATGATGGAGATGGTGATGGTGGTACTCCGATGATGATGCTGTCCCGGTGATGATGGTGTTGGTGATGGTGATGGTGACGATGACGGTGTCCCGATGATGATGATGATGATGATGATGATGATGATGATGATGATGATGATGATGATGATGATGATGGTGATGATGATGATGATGATGTTGATGATGCAGTGGTGATGACGATGATGGTGTTCCGATGATGATGATGCTGCTGATGATGTTGATGATGGTAATGACGTTGGTGACGACGATGTTGATGATGATGATGACGTTGATTGTGACATCGATTGTGATATCGATAGTGAGATCGATAGTGAGACCGAATGAGAGATCGACTATGATATCGATATTGCGATCGATAATGAGATCGATTGTGAGATCGATCGCTTGATCGATTGTGAGACCGATCGAATGAAATCGATCGAGCGAGATCGATTGTGAGATCGATCGAGTGAGATCGATCGAGCGAGACCGATAGTGAGATCGATTGTGAAATCGATAGTGAGACCGATCGAGTGAGACGGTGGTTCCTTACCCCCCCCGAACCTCCTTATCACCCGAAGGGTGGTCGTATAGGTATGGCTGTGTATATATGTACACTGGAAACATCGCGCGCGCGCTTCGCGCGTGCTTCGGTTCTAGCTGGTCGAGTGCTGCCCGCACTGCGACAACGAAACGATCATGAATAATGAAGTCAGCATTCTCTGTTTCCTCGAACCTGCCTCTTCCTCATTCCTCGTCCGCTCCCCTCGACCAGTCGACTGGTGATCCGTCGCCGAGCTTCTTGGGGACCTCTTGACCCCTGCCGGGGTCTCCTAAGGCGAAGACCCCGGGTCCTCGGTTCACGTTCCCGATAGTGGCGTTCGGCTCATCACGCTACCGTGCCTGGGTTGTGGTTTAGAGGCCTCTTGGAAAATCGTTTGGAATTCGTGGGAGGCTTCCCGAAGGCCTCTTGAAAGCAGTTTTGAATGCCTCTTGGGGGCCGTTTGGGGAGATCGTGGGGCGTTTTTGGGGGCCCCTTTGGGGCATCGTGGGGCCTCTAGGAGGCCCCTGGGGCGCCTCTTGGGCTGTGTGGGGGGCTTCTTGGGGCCCCTGGGGACGGAAGGCTTGACTTGTCGATTCGTGTCCCCCCCCCTTGGGCCCCTCTTGGGGCCGTCTTGGGCCCCAGAGGCCTACAAGACGGCCCAAGAGGCCTCCAAGAGGTCCTCCATGAGGGCCTGAAGAGGCCAAAATCATTGATCTTCCTTAGGTTTTTGAAGGATTTTCGCATTCGCTTCTTCTCGGCCTTCCGACGACCCAAGAGACGGCCCAAGAGGCCCCCAAGATCGCCCCCACAGCGCCGAAGAGGCCTCCAAGATGGCCTCAGGACTGCCCAAGTGGCCCCCAAGAAGGCCCCAAGAGGGCACAAAGACGACCCAAGAGGCCTCCAAGACGCCCAAGATGGCCTATAAGACGGCCCTGGACCACCCCAAGAGGGCCCCAAGTCGGCCCAGAAAGAACCCTCAAACGGCTTCCGACGGCGTCAGACGGGCCAGGAGCCCACCAAGATGGCCGAAGTTGGCTCGAACCTGGCCCAAGACGGCCCAAGAGGCCTCCAAGAGGGCCTCTAAAAAGGCAAGAAAATGCCAAAAACACTGATTGTCCATTGGTGTTCGAAGGATTTTGACATTTGCTTCGTTCCGGCCTGCCGACGGCTCGAGACGGCCCAAGAGCCCTCAACGATTGCCCGAGGATCGCTCAAGAGAAGACGGCCAACATGGACTCCAAGTTCGCGCAAGATGGCCTCCAAGTTCGCCCAAGACGGACCAAGATTGCCTCCGAGACGGCTCAAGAGAGTCCAAGATGCGTCCAACTTCGCGCAAGAAGCCTCCAAGACGGCCAAAGATGGCCCCAAAGCCAGAGAGCCCCCAAAGGGCCTCCAAGACGGTCCTACAGGAGGGCCCGAAAAGGCCAAAATCATTGATTACTTGAGATGTTGAAAGGTGCTGCCCTCTGCTTTGTTTCGGCCTTCCGACGGCCCAAGACAGCCAAAGAGGTCCCCAAGGTCGCCCCAAGATGTCCCAAAAGACCTCCAACATGACCCCGTGACGCCCTAAGAAACCCCCAAGACCAAGACGGCCGCAAGAGGGCCCCAAGAGGCCTCCAAGACGCCCAAGATGGCCTCCAAGACGGCCCAACATGGTCCCAAACGGGCTCCTGGATGGCCCAACAGGGCCCAAGATGCATCCAAGTCTGCCCAAGAAGGCTCCAAGACGGCCCAAGAGGCCCTCAAGAGACCTTCAAGACGGCTCAAGAGACCTCCAAGCGGTCCTCCAGGAAAGCTGGAAGAGGCCAACATCATTGTTTTCCCCTTGGTTGTTGAATGACTTAGCCCTTTGCTTCTGTTCGGCCTCCGACGGACCAAGACGGCCCAAGAACCCCCCACGAAGGCGGCTTCCAAGATGACCCCGTGACGCCCCAAGAGGCCCTCGAGACGGCCGCAAGATGGCCCCAAGATGGCCCAAGAGGCCGCCAAGACGCCCAAGATAGCATCAAACACGGCCCTGAAGCGCCCCAAGATGGCCCAAAGCCTGTGCAGAGAGGCATCCAAGACGGCCCACGAGGCCATCAAGAACCCCAAAACGCCCCCAAGAGGCACAAGGATGCTTCCAAGAGGCCTCGACAAGGCCCGCAGGAAGCTCCCAGGAGGCCCCAAGTGTCCTCCTCATCCTCATCCTCCTCCTCCTCCTCCTCCACCTCCTCCGTCTCCTCTTCCTCCTCCTCCTCGTCCTCCTCCTCCTCCTCCCTCCCTCCTCCCCCTCCACCTCCCCCTCCTCCTCCTCCTCCTTCTCCTCTCACCCTCCTCCTCCTCTTCCTCCTCCTCCTCCTCCTCCTCCTCCTCCTCCTCCTCCTCTCTATTTGTACTCCCTCTCCTCCGCTTCTTCTTTGTTCCCCGCGTGTTCCCCGCGGGGGGTCCACAACGGCTGGGGGAACACATGGCCACGACGTTCGGCCACATGGGCGATTCCAAAAGGCAGGAGGCGGCGGTGATTTGCCGCAAACGTCTTCGATCCCCGGTTGATTTATCATAGGGCTGCCTGGCGTGAACTTTTGGTTGTTTCTGGTTCGACTTAAGACACGCATCCGGGTCTTTGGCCCAGCGCCCCAGCCACCCGGAAAGCCGCACAGGCTGCTCACAACGTCCACAACTAATCATCCCAAGACGGCCCAAGATGGCCTCCAGGACGGTCAAGATGGCCCAAGATGGCCTCCAAGATAGCCTAGATGGCCCCACGAAGGCCCAAGATGGCCCCACGATGAACCCAATACGGTCCAACATGCCCCAAGACGGTCCAAGACGGCCTCAAGAGATCCAAGACAGCCCAAGGGGCCCCCAAGAGGTCCTCCAGGAGGGCTGGAAGAGGCCCTAATCATTGATCTCACACATATAATTACCCTGGCGATGTGTCCAACCCCTGCGCAATGCGGGGCAGGAGTAGCTTGGGAGATTTGACGAGAAGGCGGCGACGTGACATGGACGCATATACTTCTGCGAGGGGCATTCGGAAGGTTCGCAGGTCCCCAATCAAGGGAAAAATCATGAGTAACTGAGTGAACCCCTGAGTCACTAAGGAAGACGCCAGGTCGAAAGGAGACTGTGGGCAAGGGGCTTGAAACGTCGGCGGGGCAGCAACAACCTGACATGGCCGCACAAGGACGGCGAGGTCCCGCACAAGTCCGCGCAGCGCCTCACTCCGCTGGCCCCACCAGCAGCCTTCCGAAGTGGCGAGCCCACCAGCAGCCCTCGAAAGCGGCGACAGTTTCGCGGATCGCAGCCCCCCAAGGACGTCGAGGTCTACCTCAAGTCTGCGCGGTGCCTCACTCCGCTGGACTCACAAGCAGCCCTCGAAAGTGGCGACAATTTCGCGGATCGCAGCCTCCCAGGGACGGCGAGGTCTACCTCAAGTCTGCGCGGTGCCTCACTCCGCTGGACCCATCAGCAGCCCTCGAAAGTGGCGACAATTTCGCGGATCGCAGCCCCCCAGAGACGGCGAGGTCTACCTCAGGTCTGCGCGGTGCCTCAATCCGCTGGACCCACCAGCAGCCCTCGAAAGTGGCGACAATTTCGCAGATCGCGGACCCCGAGGAACGACGAGGTCTACCTCAGGTCTAGGCGGTGCCACACTCCGCTGGACCCACCAGCAGCCCTCGAAAGTGGCGACAATGTCGCAGATCGCAGCCCCCCAGGGACGGCGAGGTCTACCTCAGGTCTGCGCGGTGCCTCACTCCGCTGGACCCACCAGCAGCCCTCGAACATGGCGGCAATTTCGCAGATCGCAGCCCCCCAGAGACGGCGAGGTCTACCTCAAGTCTGCGCGGTGCCTCACTCCGCTGGACCCACCTGCAGCCCTCGAAGTGGCGACAATTTCGCAGATCGCAGCCCCCCAGGGACGGCGAGGTCTGCCTCAAGTCTGCGCGGTGCCTCACTCCGATGGCCCCACCAGCAGCCCTCGAAAGTGGCGACAATTTCGCAGATCGCAGCCCCCCCCCCCAGGGACGGCGAGGTCTACCTCAGGTCTGCGCGGTGCCTCACTCCGCTGGACCCACCAGCAGCCCTGGAAAATGGCGATAATTTCGCAGATCGCAGCCCCCCCAGGGACGGCGAGGTCTACCTCAGGTCTGCGCGGTGCCTTACTCCGCTGGACCCACCAGCAGCCCTCGAAAGTGGCGACAATTTCGCAGATCGCAGGCCCCCCAGGAACGACGAGGTCTACCTCAGGTCTGCGCGGTGCCTCACTCCGCTGGACCCACCAGCAGCCCTCGAAAGGGCGACAATTTCGCAGATCGCAGCCCCCCCAGCGACGGCGAAGAGAGGGCAGGAGGAGGGAGGAGGCGGGAGCAAGGACGCTGGAGCAGTGCTTTATTCAAAACGAATACACAACCAAGGAGGGTTGGGAACAAATGGTTGCGTTCACGTCACATAGGCTTTCTGACGGCGCCAGACGGCCCAAGTGGCCCCCAAGACGGCCCAAGATGGCCGAGAGGCCTCCAAGATGGCCCCACGACGGCCCAAGAAGCCCTGAGACGGCAGCAAAAGGGCCCCAAGACGGCCCTAGATGGCCGAGAGGCCTCCTAGATGGCCCCACGACGGCCCAAGAAGCCCTGAGACGGCAGCAAGAGGGCCTCAAGACGGCCCAAGATGCCTCCAAGACGCCCAAGGTGGCCTCCAAGACGGCCCTGAAGCGCCCCCAGGTGGCTCCAAGACTGCCCAGAGAGGCTCCCAAGACGGCCTCCGACGGCCCAAAGAAGCCCCGAAAACCCCCCAAAGGCCGAAGGAAACCCCAAGAGGCTTCCGGAAAGCTCCCAGCAGGCGCCAAGAATAACCCAAGAGGTCTCCTCACCCTTCTTCATCTCTTCATTGTTCCTCCCTCTCCTCATCCTCCTGTTCCTCCCCACGGGTTTCCCGATCAGTTTCCACAACGGCTGGGGGACACACATGGTCCAACAGCGTGGCCAAGTTTTGCCCACACGTTTGGCCACATAGGCATATCCTAAGAGGCAGGGGTGGCGATGATTCGCCGTAGGCATCTTCGATCCGCCGCCCACATGTACTTGCCACAAGGGTGCACGGCGTACTGAACTTCTGAGTGGTGTTGGTTATGTTTGAAGATTTCCAGCGGGTCTCGACCCAATCCGCAATCCAACCGAAACGCTGCCTAGTTCCTCTCCATCTCCCTCTCTCTCTCCCCTTCTCTCTGGCTCTCTCGCTCTCTCTCCCTCTCTCTCTCTCTTTCTCTCTCCCTCTCTCTCCAACCATTATACTACCACCCTGCTCTGCCCACTTCCTCCTCCTCCTCCTCCTCCTTCTCCTCCTCCCCGAGCTTCTCCCTCCCTCCCTCCCTCCCCTCTCCTCCTCGGCCCCGGCGGGCCTGCAGGACTAGGGAGCCGCTCAGCCCGCCGCACAGCTTGGTGGCGTGGAAGAGGTCGAACATCTGCGGGCAGCTCCGTTTAATGTTGGGCAAACGCTGGCTAGCTCGAGCCGTCGCGCCGTGGCGGCAGCGATGCGAGAAAGAACGGTTCGGAGCGCAGCGCTCGAGAAACTGGCGGGCCAGGCCCTGGTACTGTAGCAGCGCGCGGCGGCGGGAACCAGGATATGCAGGACAGTTCGGATCGGCACAGATTCGAGCGTGTTCTGCAGCGCCTGGGTGAGGTCGGCTCCTCCTCCCCCTCCTCCACAAGTACGCAACATGAATACTACTCTCCCTCTTCCCCTGATGACGGCTTGGAAGTGTTAGCCCCCCCCCCCCGCGTACTGTTTTTTACACACAGGATTCTCCGGAGTTGGGTTTTCGCATGCATTTTTTCCAAAATGATGCTCTCGCTGAGGCGCCGGCCTCATTTTCGGGCCCCCCTCGTTCCGAATCGTGCTCCCGCTGCAGAGCTGGCCTCATTTCCGTGCTTCCACTCGTTCCGAATCGTGTTCCCGCTGCAACGGTGGCCTCATTTCCGCGCTTCCGCTCGTTCCGACTCGTGTTCCCGCTGCAGTGCTGGCGTCATTTCCCGTGCCATGCCACGGCATGCGATGCAATGCTAGGTTGATGCTACGCTTTGCGGTGCTCTTCTGCGCCATGCCACGTCGTGCTCTACAATACATCGCGTACCCTTTCGGGATCATTGCCCTGCTCGACGTCCGATTGTGCGAGTAGAGAGGGGATCTACGCCATGGTAAGGGATGGGACGGAGGCGTAGGATGTCAGATATGACGCGAGCGCACCTAGCTTGATATGAATACTACCCTCCTTCTTCCCCTGATGACGGTTTAAAAGTATTAGCTCCCTTCCGCGTACTGTTTTTTACAGACAGGATTCCCCAGAGGTGGGTTTTAGCCTGCATTTGTTCAAAAACGCTGCTCTCGCTGAGG